>CM061225.1:10934590-11409045 GCA_030844895.1 Ambrosia x helenae
GCAGCAGCAAGTGAAGAAGGTTGAAGCTTTGGGATCGTCATCCGACCAGAAGCAAGGTGGGTATACCAGGAATAAGCCTAAGTGTGGTCTGTATGGGTTTCATGACTACGGGAATTGTGACATGTTTCGTTGTGAGCGCTGTTATAAGACGGGCCATTTTGCAAAGGATTGTCGAGCCAGTCTCCCATCTATGCCGGCTCAGGTTACAGGTGCTACTCCCGCTCCTTGGGGTAATCAGGGCTGCTACAACTGTGGGGAAACGGGGCATTTCAAGCGCGATTGTCCTATGATGAGAGAGGACGATGAAGCAAACAAAGGGGAACCTGATACTGCTACCGATACATCCTTTATTTGTCGCTATGCTTCACTTTTACTTTGGTTCTCGTACTGTCAAGGGCTTCATATCCGTTAAGCTTTATCTATTACTATATTCTTTGCCTACACCTTGGGAGGGTAAGTCCTTGGTTATCGTGTGTCGTGCTGCATCTTGTTCGGGTCTCGGGTGTGTAAATTCTATGTAAGGAGATAATCTGGAGGCACTGCTTGGACGGTACCTGGTACTTTGTTTATACCGATCTCAAGGGTCTTCAGCATATCTCCGGTCGGGTTGGGTTGGTTATGTGACAATTTATAACAGCCGTCTCATATTCGTCTTGAGGAATTAGTTTCTCGGGTCGGGGTACTTGTTCTTAACATCTCTAGTTGTGATCCCTGTATCTTTTCGTACTTTCAAGGAGCGCTGCTTTGGGCACTGGATGCTCAGCTGCGTGCTTGGTGGGTCATCTCTTGTATTGTCTGGATTCATTACGGTTCACGTGGTGGACCGAGGCTCTAATGGGTCGGGGTTCTCGTGTACTTGGGTTGACACTCGTTACTATCGAAGCTGAGTGAATCTCGGGACAAGATTCCTTTCAACGGGGGGATGATGTGACAACCGGAAAATCTCCAAAAAATTTTTTCTCTCTTTTCATCGCTTCCTTTTTGGTTTTGGGCAATTTTCGGGACGAAAATTCTTTCAACGGGGGGACGATGTGACACCCAGCAAACTCCGGTTAATAACTTTCATTAAACTAGTAAGTCTACCTTAGCGAGTCATGCATATTACGTACTTAACTGGGTCAGTCGAGTCGTTACGATGATTCTGGGAATCATCGGGAGTCGTTACGATGATTCTGGGAATCATCGGGAGTCGTTACAATGATCCGCGGGATCATCGGGAGTCGGTCCATAACCATGTGTACAAGGATTGGTGATTCGTGGAATCACCAGGTTTAACACACACACACACACACACAAGTCTTGAGTCCCAGGAATTGGTGAACGGACGTAAACGTGTTAGTTATCGTGCATTATATGTTTGTAATCATTATGTGACTTGTCGGCATGTGAATACGTGTTTATATTTGTTAAAATAGTGATTACGCGTAATTGCATGACATTATAGGTGATTACGCGTAATTGCATGTAAATAAGGGGTGATTAGCCTAATCGTCAGACAAACAGGCGATTAGGAAGAGATTATGGACGATTAGAGCTCTAATCGCCAGTAGTACAGGCGATTAGGCTTCTAATCGCGTGATCTGTTCTTGTAATCACCCGATGAGTGTTGCACGAGTAAAAACACCTATAAATACAACCCTTGACTCCCCAAACACCATTTGTGCAACCCTAACAGATCCAAAACCTCCCACACACCTCAAAACACCTCTGGAACTTGTTTTGCTTCAAAACACACCATTTCCAAGCTTACACACCTTTCTTTGTTAAAATCCAAGGTGTGTTCTTCATCCCAAACCTATGTAATGTTATTGTTTTGGTTCCAAAAGTCCAGACCTTGTTTTGCTAAGTATGTGTCTATAAAAACCTTTGAAATGAGTTTCTAAAACAAGTCTACACCATAATACTTGCTATATGTTAAGTATTTATGCATATGATGATTTTTAGTGGTTAGAACATGAATGTTTCCATGTAATTGATGTACTTCTGATGTGTAGGAGTTATTAGGATGATTATCTAAGGATTTGAGCTATTGTTATGGGGTTTTGATGAAAGTATGCATTTTGACCCATTTGTGTGATTCTTGGGAATTAGGATGTTATGTTATGATATGATTCAATGATTGTTTGTTGTTAGGATTCACTTTAGAAGGGTGTTATAACATATAGATAATGATTTGCAAGGTTGTAGGATGTGTAATCTGATTATTGCCATTTAAGGAAAGATTTCATAGTTAATGAAACCTAGTACTTTGCCATTTTTGGAAATAATCGCACCGAGGCCGTTAGATCAGAGATAAATTGGGGGTTTTTGTTGAAATGGGTTGGTTAATAGTTTAGGTTTGATATTGGGTGATTTTACATGTTTCGGATCTGACTTGGAGGGTTTAACGCGCGAAAACACGTCATGAACCTGCAACAGGCGATTGGGAGCTGCAACGCCTGCTGCAGGGGCGATTAGCCACCTTCTACTCGCCTGTTGACTCCCTCTAATCACTAGTTGACTTTTCCTAATTGGATGTTAGTTTCCTAATCGCGTGTACTGCTGTTGTAAGCGTATTTTGACATCCCGGAACATGATTTGACACCTAGGAACATGATAAGAACCCCGGGATACGTCTAATGATTTAGTAACACGTGTTCGGACTCGTTTATGCATTAATTGAGCGTTATGCTAGACTTAGTGAATTTTTGCGCATGCTATGTGTTTAATTGCATATGTTGCATGATATCTTGTATTTGGCTGACACGTGGGATGTCGGGTCACCAATGGGATGTCGGGTCTTGTCTGGTACGGTCGGTTTACCAGTCAAGGTGTTTTCAAACGTATATGGTTATGGTCTGGACATTCGGGGACTAGTTAACCTGCGGGTTATTAGTCCGGGTACTTATATACATCTTATGATAGGTCGCCGCTATTTGGGGCTATCATAGCATACTGACTTAACTGTTTTCAAGTAACGCAATTTAATGTGAGTTCACGGCCCCACACTTTACTAGTTTTGTTTTCGGGGGGGGGGGGGGGGAACATGCTTATACATTTTGATCACACATTTACATGTTATACATTATAAACACACGTTTTCATGTTATACTATGGCTCACACTTTATTGCTATACGGTTCATCTAAGTCCGTTAGAAACCACTAATACGGGGATGTAGCGGGGAAATGTGGATAGCGCTATTGGGCCTGACAAACCCCACTCGACGGCTGGAGGTCGAGTGGGTGCATATTGTCTCAATCACACTAGGCTTACCGAAGACGAGGTAGTCTGTAAACAAGGGTATCACACAGTCAGCAATGGTTTCGCCCGTATGAGTATCACACTTGACGCCTAGCTAGTGTACGAACAAGCATAGTATGAACAGTAACAGTAACGGTGACAGTTTTTAAAGGATTAACGAAATGTTTATTGAAAAAGAAAAACCTGTGAACTCACCAGCATTATATGTTGACATTTTTGGCATGTTTTCTCAGGTCGCTAAGGTAGCGGTTAATGGACTAGGCGCACAGAGTCTTGCACGACGTCTAGAAGTCTTGTTGCATCTTAAACAATGTTTTGTAAACTGTAATATGTCTTTTGGTTGTAAACAAGAAATGCTTCCGATGCTGGTTTATGGCTCAAAGCATAATGTTTTGGTTATTGCCATTTAAGGAAAGATTTCATAGTTAATGAAACCTAGCACTTTGCCATTTTTGGAAATAATCGTACCGAGGCCGTTAGAGCAGAGATAAATTGGGGGTTTTTGCTTGAAATGGGTTGGTTAATAGTTTATGTTTGATATTGGGTGATTTTACATGTTTCGGATCTGACTTGGAGGGTTTAACACGCGAAAACACGTCATGAACCTGCAACAGGCGATTGGGAGCTGCAATCGCCTGCTGCAGGGGCGATTAGCCACCTTCTACTCGCCTGTTGACTCCCTCTATTCACTAGTTGACTTTTCCTAATTGGATGTTAGTTTCCTAATCGCGTGTACTGCTGTTGTAAGCGTATTTTGACATCCTGGAACATGATTTGACACCTAGGAACATGATAGGAACCCCGGGATACGTCCAATGACTTAGTAACACGTGTTCGGACTCGTTTATGCATTAATTGAGCGTTATGCTAGACTTAGTGAATTTTTGCGCATGCTAAGTGTTTAATTGCATATGTTGCATGATATCTTGTATTTGGCTAACACGTGGGACGTCGGGTCACCAATGGTATGTCGGGTCTTGTCTGGTACGGTCGGTTTAACAGTCAAGGTGTTTTCAAACGTATATGGTTATGGTCTGGACATTCGGGGACTAGTTAACCTGCGGGTTATTAGTCCGGGTACTTATATACATCTTATGATAGGTCGCCGCTATTTGGGGCTATCATAGCATACTGACTTAACTGTTTTCAAGTAACGCAATCTAAGGTGAGTTCACGGCCCCACACTTTACTAGTTTTGTTTTCGGGGGGGGGGGGGGCATGCTTATACATTTTGATCACACATTTACATGTTATACATTATAAACACACGTTTTGATGTTATACTATGGCTCACACTTTATTACTATACGGTTCATCTAAGTCCCTTAGAAACCACTAATACGGGGATGTAGCGGGGAAATGTGGATAGCGCTATTGGGCCTGACAAACCCCACTCGCCGGCTGGAGGCCGGGCGGGTGCATATTGTCTCAATCACACTAGGCTTACCAAAGATGAGGTAGTCTGTAAACAAGGGTATCACACAGTCAGCAATGGTTT
The DNA here is from genome assembly GCA_030844895.1 of Ambrosia x helenae. Classification (NCBI taxonomy): domain Eukaryota; kingdom Viridiplantae; phylum Streptophyta; class Magnoliopsida; order Asterales; family Asteraceae; genus Ambrosia; species Ambrosia x helenae. The sequence continues at coordinate 10,939,331 of CM061225.1, forward strand.
CGCCCATATGAGTATCACACTTGACGCCTAGCTAGTGTACGAACAAGCATAGTATGAACAGTAACAAATACAGTAACAGTAACGGTGACAGTTTTTAAAGGATTAACGAAACGTTTATTGAAAAAGAAAAACCTGTGAACTCACCAGCATTATATGTTGACATTTTTGGCATGTTTTCTCAGGTCTCTAAGGTAGCGGTTAATGGACTAGGCGCACAGAGTCTTGCACGGCGTCTAGAAGTCTTGTTGCATCTTAAACAATGTTTTGTAAACTGTAATATGTCTTTTGGTTGTAAACAAGAAATGCTTCAAGCGCCTCGCGGTAAAACCCCGCATGTTCAAATTTTACGGTGTGACAGATTGGTATCAGAGCCAATGGTTATAGTGAACTAGGACTGCATGTAGAGTCTAGTCTATAGCCGAGTCTCACATACACTAGATGGTCACATACGTACGAGTCGTGTCTTTGGGTAAACATACTAACTTATTCGGGGTGTCGGTATCCTTATCACACAGTATTATATTATCTACCTTGTCCTTGTTATTTCTATCTCTACTCTATCTTTCCTTTCGGGTTAAAGCCGGAGGGACTTGTTCGTTGAACCTTGCACGGCGGTGTTGTACATTGGAGCAGCTTCGGTTCATCCTCGAGATCTGTCCAGGATTCGGACATCTCCCTTCTATGCTCCAATGGACACATCTGCTTACACACACTATCTTGCACATGTACTCGTTGAAAACTATCTCTAAGTTATTAGTCACTTGGAAATTCCTTGAGTTGGTCGTTTCTTCTAAGTTATGGGTATCAGGTGGCTTGAGGTTCAAGCTCGGGGTACGCCTAGAGGACCATGTAGAGCAATTTATCATTTCGAGTGCACACGAAATCATGAGTTGAAATGCTTGGAAGACCTGGTGGACCTCGTGTTGGGATCAATGGTCACGTTTGGACCCAATTCTTTGCTCCTTTTGATTTCTGTTGGCTTAGCGTTGGTGATGGACTGAGTGTTTTGTTCTTGTTCTGGCAGAGGATGTCGGGAGCCCGTGGTGGTCGTAGGGGTGGCCGTGCTGGCGGCCGTGGTGGTGGCGGTCGTGGCAACATTAATATGACCCAAGAGGAGTTGAACAACCTGCTGCAACAGCATGTGAATGTGGCTTTGGCTGCATTCCAGGCTGCCCACAATGCTATGGGTGGTAAGTCAATTGCTACCTACTCTACCTTGTTTCTGGGTACTGTATTTCCTCCCTTGTTGTTTATCTGTGTGTTCTGTCCTAGGTGGCGCTGTTAATCCACCCCCACCCCAGTGCTCCTATAAAAAGTTCATGGATTGCAAGCCCCACAACTTTAATGGGACTGAAGGGGCAGTGGGACTGCTCCGGTGGCTGGAAAAAGTCGAATATGTATTCTCTATGTGCAGTTGCCCGGCGGGCGACCGCGTGAAGTATGCTTCGGCGACCCTTGAGGGTCAAGCTCTGACTTGGTGGAACTCCACCACCCAGACCTTGGGTATTGGGGAAGCCCACGCTATTCCTTGGACAGAATTTGTCCAGCTCCTGAAAAGCGAGTACAGTCCGAGGGACGAGGTGCAGAAACTCGAGCATGAGGTCTGGAATCACAAAATGGTGGGGTCTGAGATTGAGGTGTACACGGCTAGGCATAACGAGCTAGCGGTGCTGTGCCCGGATTTGCACACGCCAAAGTACAGGAGGATTGAGCATTATGTTTCTGGGTTGGTACCGGAGGTTAGAGGGTTAGTGGCTGCGGGTAATCTTACTGTGTATTCTGAGGTTGTTCGGTCGGCCCACAGGCTGACAAATATGAAGGTTGCTGAGGGAGTTTTACCTCCTAGGGGTGCTGCTGTGAAAGCACCAGTGGATAACAAGAGAAAGTGGGATAGTTCTGGGAGGAGCTCGGGTTCGGGTCAACCGCAGCAGCAAGTGAAGAAGGTTGAAGCTTTGGGATCGTCATCCGAGCAGAAGCAAGGTGGGTATACCGGGAATAAGCCTAAGTGTGGTCTGTGTGGGTTTCATGACTATGGGAATTGTGACAGGTTTCGTTGTGAGCGCTGTGATAAGACGGGTCATTTTGCAAAGGATTGTCGAGCCAGTCTCCCATCTAAGCCGGCTCAGGTTACAGGTGTAACATCACGTATAAATACATATTTTTTAATTAATTGTTTCAAAACATAATAATAATAATAATAACAATACATTTAGTAAAAAAAAAAAAAAGAGGTTAGATCAAACAAAACAATTATAAGCCTAGCCCACCATTCCCTTTATTTGTGATCGGAGCCCAAGAAGCCCAACTTCCACCCCTCCCTCTTTACCAGATCTGGTGAAGCAGCCCAACAGAAAGAACCGGCCCAGATCCTTAGCCTAGTACCCGGCCCACAGTATAATGTTTGAAAAAAAATAATGTTAGGGACGGGGATCGAACCCGGGTCCCTAACCGGTTGAACCTCAGCACACAACAACACCACCACTGCACCACATTATGCTTTGTGTTAGAATTAGAACTTATTTATTTTTAAACACTTCCTAAAAACTCGCTGTAGACCCCAGACTCACGAATTTGACATGAAAACCTTTGACCAAAAAGTCAAACATCCATATTGCGAATCAAATTAATGTTCTCAATCTGGATTTGGTAAATTTCTGGATTAACTCGCGTCCATAACAGCATTAGCGGCCATAACAGGTTCCTAATCACGCGTTTAGGTCGTGATTAGTGGGTTAATTATAATCATTCCCAATTTGGTTTATAGCTTCCTTATGTCACCATCCAATATGCTTATATAAGATGAATTATCACAATTAAAACTGCATACATACACCTCTTTATGCGACTAGAATAACCCTTCCATAACCTATCATTTTCGTGCCCTCAATCACCCTGAATTGAAGCCGGTTGGCCGTGACCTTGTACTCTCCTTGCAGCCCCATTCAGTACACCTTAATCTCTTTTTTTTTTTTTTTATGATTTTGGATCGGTTTTTATAGAGTAATGAAAGCCCTATCACCTCGGCGCTTAACTGTATCGATTGATGGGTCAATTGTATTGCTTAAGAGTTAGGGCTCATAAGGATTATATTGGGGATAATCTGATTTAACACAACCAATGCTTAAGTATTTTCGAAACCCATAAAATTCACAAAAGAGCCCCCAGACCAACTGGTTCCGGGCGTGCTTCTGCATAAGCAAGGTCAGGGGTTCGAGTCTTGGAGGGGACCGAATCTGTTATATTTTTTTTATGCAGATTTCTTTTATTCTTAATTATATATATAACATGTATAAGTACATTTAATTATTAAAAATAGCAATCTTGTTCAAAATCTTTTATAAAAATTTTCCCAGCTTTCCAAGACTCTAAAATTTATATTTATAAATTTATTTTTATGAAAAATATTTATTTATTATTTTTAATGTATTTATTTTCTTTAAATAGTAATTAATTCATAGAAAAATCATTTTTAATCATTTTAACACCAAAATTTTTGTAGGGATATTTATAACCATATAAAATGTTTTGGTAGTTTAATTTTCTATAAAAATACTATTTTTATCCAATTTTACAATTAATTATATTTAATTGTTTTAATTCAATTAAATTCGCTTTTAAATGAAACTAGCTTTATAAAATTTCAAACAAAAATATTTTAAACTTATAAATCCACGAACTTTTCAGAAATCAATTTTAATTTCAGAAAAATATTTATTAAGTATTATTAATGAATTTATACTTCTTTAATAGTAATAAATTCACAATAAATCCATTTTCATTATTTTTGCAACAAAATTCCACATAAATTATCTTTTGATCATTTAGAACAAGAATAAATTTTAGTTCGAAATTTCTTTAATTTTAATATTTTTAGATATTAAAATTATATTTTGACGAATAGAAATAAGAATACTAAATATTCAGTTTTTGAGAAAATAATTTTATAAAAATTATTTTCATACTTAAAATCTTATAATGTTACTATCCTTAATAAAAAATCTACTAATAGTCTTTTAATTATTTGTTTTTCCGAATTTCTTTTATTTATTAACAATTTACCTAATTAACAATTAAACAAATACTTATCCCCAAATTAGGAACCCTAGCACATTCTAGACTAGAAAACTTAGACTTATTAAGTTTTCCCCAACACTTATTTATTACCTTGAATTAGGGTGATACTTGGATACACACGAGCCACATTTACCTATATAACAAGGGTCTTCATTCTAACACTAAGGTGAGTTTACATAGCCCCTTTTCTCTATTTTCACTATTTTTGGGGTGAAACATGTTTAAACATTTTATACTATCATTTACTCATACTTACTTATTATTCAATTACATCATCATTCTATCATTTGACTGTAACAAAAAGACACAGTACAATCATTAACATTGATCAAGCCGCCTGTTTAGATTATAGCGCTATAGGTTTGACAAACCCATCCCCCGCATAAATTCAGGGATGATCGATAACAGTAACAACATTTAACTAACTTGCGAGTTAGTCATCAGTCGACACAAGGTTTGATTGTACAAAGACGCATTGTTACATGTCGGTATCATACTCTATCATCATACAACTGTGAATGTTGTACAAACTATTGTTATCAAGTATTTACAAAAAAAACCCTATGTATTCTCACCAACATTTTGTTGACCCAAAATATTTTCAACTTAACATGTTTCAGGTTCTACTTGCTTGAAGATTTGAATTAATGCTTGAAGATGTGTGCATAGTTTTATTCAATTTGATGTACGAATTCTTGTAGAACAATTGTATGTAATTTATTTAAATCATTTAATGAAATTTATTATTCACCATGAGCTACTGAACAATCATCACTACGTGACATCCCGATGTTTCCGTCATCGGTTGGGGTGTTACAACAGGTGCTACTCCCGCTCCTTGGGGGAATCGGGGCTGCTATAACTGTGGGGAAACAGGGCATTTCAAGCGCGATTGTCCTATGATGAGACAGGACGATGAAGGAAACAAAGGGGAACCTGATACTGCTACCGGTACATCCTTTATTTGTCGCTATGCTTCACTTTTACTTTGGTTCTCGTACTGTCAAGGGCTTCAAATCCGTTAAGCTTTATCTATTACTATACTCTGTGCCTACACCTTGGGAGGGTAAGTCCTTGGTTATCGTGTGTCGTGCTGCATCTTGTTTGGGTCTCGGGTGTGTAAATTCTATGTGAGGAGATAATCTGGAGGCACTGCTTGGACGGTACCTGGTACTTTGTTTATACCGATCTCAAGGGTCTTCAGCATATCTCCGGTCGGGTTGGGTTGGTTATGTGACAATTTATAACAGCCGTCTCATATTCGTCTTGAGGAATTAGTTTCTCGGGTCGGGGTACTTGTTCTTAACATCTCTAGTTGTGATCCTTGTATTTTTCTGTACTTTCGAGGAGCGCTGCTTTGGGCACTGGATGCTCAGCTGCGTGCTTGGTGGGTTATCTCTTGTATTGTCTGGATTCATTACGGTTCACGTGGTGGACCGAGGCTCTAATGGGTCGGGGTTCTCGTGTACTTGGGTTGACACTCGTTACTGTCGAAGCTGAGTGAATCTCGGTACGAGATTCCTTTCAATGGGTGGATGATGTGACAACCGGAAAATCTCCAAAAAAAATTTCTTTCTTTTCATCGCTTCCTTTTTGGTTTCGGGCAATTTTCGGGACGAAAATTCTTTCAACGGGGGGATGATGTGACTCCCGACAAACTCTGGTTAATAACTTTCATTAAACTAGTAAGTCTACCTTAGCGAGTCATGCATATTACGTACTTAACTGGGTCAGTCGAGTCGTTACGATGATTCTGGGAATCATCGGGAGTCGTTACAATGATCCGCGGGATCATCGGGAGTCGTTACAATGATCCGCGGTATCATCGGGAGTCAGTCCATAACCATGTGTACAAGGATTGGTGATTCTTGGAATCACCAGGTTTAACACACACACGCAAGTCTCGAGTCCCAGGAATTGGGGAACGGACATAAACGTGTTAGTTATCGTGATTATATGTTTGTAATCATTATGTGACTTGTCGGTATGTGAATACGTGTTTATATGTGTTAAAATAGTGATTACGCGTAATTGCATGACATTATAGGTGATTACGTGTAATTGCATGTAAATAAGGGGTGATTAGCCTAATCGCCAGACAAACAGGCAATTAGGAAGAGATTATGGGCGATTAGAGCTCTAATCGCCAGTAGTTGATCGCGTGTCGAGTGCTAATTAAAAACTATGTTAAAAACAACTCCTTAGCTACAAGGACTGCAGTATAGGGAGTAGGGTTGTCGAACCACGAGGAGTATGTGGTTAGTGTTATTAGTAATTTTATCAATTAAACTAATAAATTAAAAATAATATTTTATGAAGTAGAATGATGTTGTTCTTGCAAAAGTTGATTAAATGATTTGAAAAAAAAAAAAAACAATAATAATAAAGATGTAACTCCCTCTAAACTTCAGGTTCTAGGTTTCACACAGTTTTCAGTTTATAGATTGGGAACCACATAGACATAGTTCTGGAAATTAGTTAATTAACTGGTAGCACAAGTTCTTGTCATCAAACCCTGTTATCTACCCAATTGTAAGCATCAAATCAACCCTCTTTATGTCACCCAACCCGCTACTAAATTTTGTCATCAACCGAACAAGTTGTAAAGAGAGGACTCAAAACACAAATCAATTGTTTGCTTAACTAATGCGTCAATAATGTTTAAGATGTTTGTCATCACAAGCAAAAACAAAATCCAATACTAAAAATAAATAAATAAAAAATGCAAAACCTAATTGAACCATTCGTCTAGAAGAAGTCACAAAATCTTTAGCCTTGCACCTTGTTCACAAACATGTCTCTCCAATTGTTCATGTTCTCCGTGCGATACTGTTCCTCCAATTGTGTCTCCCCTATGCAGCCGCCGTCCTCAACAATAATCTTCGAAGAATAATAATCAAAATCCCAAAGATTTAGTCTTGGGCCATGGGCCTTTAAAAACTAAAAAGTGACTATTACGTTTTGTGTTATTATTATTATTATTATTATTATTATTATTATTCAAATATATTTATATCTCATGGATTTGAACAGTGGATGACAAATGTCATTCCACTGTTCGTTGTTATATTTTTTTCCCCTACTACGCCATGAATTGTGTTTTTATATATTTTCTGCGGGTCCTTTACATATTATCTTTTCCTGGTCTAGTGGTCTTATTGCTGACTCCTAAACCGTCTGACTTGGGTTCGATTCATGCTTCATTAATATTTTTTTCCCTCTTCTGCCCTCTGCCACGTGTCTACCTGCTGTCTCCCCTGGATGACGTGCCCTCTTTTTTCCCTTTTACTTCCTTCTTATCTTCCTTTAACCCAGCAGCTATAATTTCTTACACTATTGCTTCAACGTTGCTCTGCTCTTCGCTAAAAAATTTAGGTATTCTTTCATTCCTTTCATAATTGGTTCATATGTATTTTTTTACCTTCTTCAAGACTCCTCCTCTGTTATGTTACATTGGCTCTTTATGGTCAGACTTAAAACATTGCTTTTTCCCCATACCAAAGTAAACTTACCTATATATAGTATGTAATACAATATACTGATCTCGGTTTTTTTTCACAGCTAAACGTGACTTCTGTGTTTTTAGTGTTAACTGGGTTTGACTGGAAACTAGGTAGTTGACTGAATATTATATGTTATTGAAATGAGTTAAGTAATGAGTGTTGTTATTGACGAGGCATGCTGGACTGTTTGTGTAAAATATGTGCTGTCCTGTTATCGGCCGTTAGGCCTTAGGAGCAGTGGTGAAGCTTGAAACAAATATAGTGGACTCTTAAAATGGAGGGGGCCGGAGTCGATACGATAAACTTTTCGGGTGACAACGCATAATTTTGCACTATTGAGCCAGTTATTTCACGGCAAAAAGCTTCGCCTCTACTTAGTAGATATTGTTAGTGTTAGATAAGATACATTCCTGAAATTGGGTTAAAGGTTATATTGAAGAGTCGTTTGTCATAATTAGAATATGATTTCGGTTGGGATTCTAGAGGTTTGCAGTGAGTTATAGTGATCAATGATCTATGTGTAACGTGTTCGACTGTTTTCAAGTGTGAGTGGCGCTAAAATATGGTTTTTCTGCTGGGGATGGGTTAGGTTAGAAAATGAGAGGTGACATGGGTTGTGCCGGTGCTTCTGGCTGGTCATGATCGTGGTTCAGGTCAAATGCTCATAGGTGGGGCGGTAGGCTTACATGATTGTTGGATTGCGATTCAACTTGCTGAATCAAACGGCTTTTTATTTGAAGTTAAAGCTGGAAATAATATTCAAGTGCTTGATTTGCTTATTTGATAATCGTCCGTCTTTCTGCTCAACAAATTTAATATTTGTTAACTTTTTTACTCTACTTACCAAATGCTCATACTTGGATAATACTGAAAAAACCTGGATGCCGGGCCAACATAATTTTTTTTATATTTCTCGCACAGCGTGTGTATGCTCTGCCATACCTATTGTAGAGTGATTTATGCGAAACATATTTATGCCTGGCTCTAAACTGTTAAGGTATCCAGTGATTACCTGAAGTTGTAAGATTGTCCACGTTTATAGCCTTTTGTCGGCCATCTTAGTTTTCGTGTTGGTTGTAGACTGTGTGTTGTCGGGCCTTAACACTCTCACCTGCCTGGTCCTTTGGTCGACCTGGTAGACCTTAGCTCCTGGCTTGCGCTGTTGCGGTTTGTTTTTTAATATTGTACTACACATGTTCTTGCGTTCATGTATGTAGCGTAGGCCGATTGTTTTCCTGCTTTGCCTTTTGGAATATCACTTTCTTTTTTCAATCTGCGTTCTTTTAACTCTTTGCTTTCTCTTCTGCACTTCTCAGATCTTTGGCCGGCGGTTTTCGAGCCTTTTTTTTCCCTATGTTGGTATGTTTTCCTCCTTTAAACTTTATTTATATACCTGTGTTTACATGTATTTTTAACTGCCATGGTTCTTTCTTTTTTTCCCTCCTCACTTGCTGCGACTTTAGTTGTTACTTTTTTCCCGTTTGTAGGCTTTTATTAGAGTTGTCGCATGTTTTCTGATCGTTGCTCGCCTGTGTCTTTCACTGTTATTTTCTATACATGTTGTGTGTGATGGATTATTTGCTGCTTTTACTTTTACTTGCCCTGAATATGTATTTCCTAGGCTTCGTCTACTAAGCGAAAGCGACATGGGGGGGACGACAACAATGGTGCATCGTCGTCTGCTGCTCCAACACATTCATCTGCTCCATCACATGGTCAGATGTCCTATCGAGCCTCCATGTTACGCTCGAGGGCTGCTTCCACATCCTCTTCCGCTTCAGCCAACGTCGTTGTGCAATCGCCTGATTACGTAGATTTGGGTCCCTGTGCGGAGGTGTGTGAGTTTTGTGGCGCGTTGTTCTGGTTTGAGGAACGGCTTACTGCCTTCCCAAAATCTATCAGACCTAAGTACAATAGATGTTGCAAGTCTGGCAGGGTAGTGTTGGAATACCCATCTGACCCTCCACAAATACTTAGGGATTTGTTTTTGGATCCTGATTTCCTGATGAATATACGTGCCTATAATTCAATGTTCTCCATGACATCTTTTGGCGCTACAGTCGATGAAACTATCAATCAGGGTGGGGGCCCTTATGTGTTCAAGGTTGCTGGCCAGGTTTAACATTGGCTTGGTTCTTTATGCCCCGCTCCAGGTGATGCACCTCGATTCCTCCAACTGTATATCTTTGATCCTGATAATGAAATTGAAAATAGGCTACGCTTCTTCCCAACTGAAGGCTTACAACGGCTGCAACCAGAAATCGTTGCTGCACTTTCCCAGATGCTTAGTCATGAGAATGAGTATATCCGCCTCTTCAAATCTGCTCGCGACTTATGTTCGCAACCTGAAATCCCAGATTTTGTGATCAGGCTTTATAGTCGTGTTCCTGATCGACGGCATGATGTTCCTCTTGCAAATTGCATAGGCGCAATAGTCCATGACGCCAACCCAGGTTCCGACTTCTTTGATATCATCATCAGGAGCAAAGATGGCACACCGCATCGAGTCAGTAACCTTCATTCATCTTACATGCCCTTGCAGTACCCATTATTATTCCCCGCGGTGAACAAGGGTGGTCACCTGAACTATTTCTGGTTGGCAGCACACCGCTTGCTTCAGCTGATGTACCAGATGCAGCCTCTAATGTACAGCCTATTGACGAAGACAAATTGACTGCCTTAATGTTCTACAGTTATCAGTTGCATGATCGACATAATGTTTACACTCATTTGCTTAGGGCTTCTAAGCTGTACCAGCAATATTTGGTTGACGCTTACCTATGTGTTGAACATGCCCGTCTTCAGTACATACGTTCACATCAGGCTGAGTTCTGTTGTGAGTTTATCGATGGTATTCATGATGCCATTTCAAAGGGTGATACTCAGGCTCGCAATGTTGGGAAGCGTATCTTTTTACCCTCTTCATTTATTGGTGGCCCCCGGTATATGTACAAACATTATCAAGACGCGCTCGCGCTATGCCGTGTTTATGGTAATCCTCAATACTTTATAACCTTCACCTGCAATGTTCGCTGGCCAGAGATTGTCAAAGCGCTTGCTTCTGCTGGTGTATCCAGTGCACAGGATAGACCAGATATTATTGCCAGGCTTTTCCAACTGAAAGTACGTTCCTTCATTAAATACTTGAAAAATGCTAAGCCATTTGGGGACATTACTGCAGGTATTCATATCTCTTTACCAGTTCATACTTTTGTGCTACAACCTTTGTTGCACTTAATAACAGTAATATATGGCTTCTTACAGATCTTTATACAATTGAGTTCCAGAAAAGAGGCCTTCCCCATTGCCACACTCTTATTTGGGTTTCTACGACATACAATATTCATACCCCCCAACAACTTGATCAGTACATATCCGCTGAACTTCCCGACCCTGTGTGTCAGCCGGTTTTACACCGGATTGTTACTGACTTCATGTTGCATGGTCCATGTGGTCTGGCCAGGTTACACTCACCGTGTATGAAAGACGGTTCATGTAGTAAAAAATTTCCCAAACCATATGAGCGTGCTACGCGCTTTGATAATTCTGGCCATGTGCACTACAAACGACCTTCCTCCGGCTGTTTTTTTATGAAAAATGGCATTCCTCTTGACAACGGTTTTGTCGTTCCTTACAACGCCAATTTATTACTTCACTTTGATGCTCATATTAACGTTGAGTATTGTGGTGGGTCCATGATGATTAAATACCTATTCAAATACATCTCTAAAGGCGCTGATAGAATTCGGTTTTCATTAACCCAGACAAACGATTCAGTAGGCGTTCCGCCTACTGCTTCCGATGTAGTTGTAGATGAAATTAACAACTTTGTGGACGCTCGATTCATTTGCCCTCACGAAGCTGCCTGGCGGATTTTTTCCTTCCCAATACATCATCGTGATCCTGCTGTGCAGATATTGGCTGTCCACTTAGAAGGAAAGCAAAACCTTACATTTAAGCAGTCTGCCCAGCTAAGTGAGGTTGCTAATAGCTCTACTGCAGGAAAAACAACGTTAACAGAATGGTTTGCCAACAACCATAAAGAATTAACCACTGCAGGCACATCAGCCACAGTTGGCAGAAATCTACGTTACATTGATTATCTCACAAAGTTTAAGTGGGATCTTAACACCAAAAAATGGGCTCGGCGCGTATCAAACAGAAAACCACCGGTTGCCCGGCTCTCATATGTTCATCCAACATGTGGGGAGCTTTTCTACCTTAGACTTTTGCTAAATCATCAAATTGGTTGTTGTTCTTACACTGACCTCAGAACTGTTTCCAGTGTTGTTGCTCCTACTTTTCGCGAAGCATGCGAGAGGTTGGGTTTGACTGGTAATGACAGGGAGTGGAGCACAGCAATCAGCGAAGCTGCTGAATGGGGTTCTCCCAAAGAACTTAGATCACTTTTTGTGTATCTACTTCTTTATTGTGACGTCTCTAATCCGTTAAAACTATGGGAGGAAAACTGGAAATGTTTGTCAGATGATATCAGCTACAATGTTCACCGTATGTTGCCTGACAGCCCCAGCGTTTTCAATGACATTGACTTGCAGCAATTTGTTTTACATGAACTTGAAACAATGCTGAATTCCATGTCCACACCTCATTCATTACCAGACTTTGGCCTACCACTCCCAGACACATCTGTAGTCACCATCCTGGAAAATAGTCTTCTACTAGAGGAGAAAAACTATGACAGGGATGCATTAAAAACTGAGCATACGCTTCTTCATGCTGGTCTTCATCCACAACAACTAGCCATCTATGATTCTGTAATAAATTGTGTAGCCACATCCTCTCAGGCATTATTCTTTGTATACGGAAATGGCGGCACAGGGAAGACATATCTATGGAAAACTTTGATTGCTGCCCTAAGGTCTACAGGCCAAGTTGTCCTTGCTGTAGCGGCCTCAGGTATTGCATCGCTTTTACTTCCTGGTGGCAGAACTGCGCACTCACGTTTCAAAATACCTTTAGAGTTGACAGAAGAATCAGTTTGTCATATAAAGAAAAAAACAAACCTTTGCCAGCTGCTACTAGAAACGGTTCTTATAATCTGGGATGAGGCACCAATGAGTGACCGCAGATGCTTTGAATCACTTGACAAGACGTTACAAGATCTTACAGGTAACAGTTCACAACTTTTTGGTGGCAAGTCAGTTATATTAGGTGGCGATTTTAGGCAGACTTTACCAGTTAAGCCAAAATGTACGAAACTGGAAATTCTAGATTCTTGCCTTCCAAAATCTTATATTTGGAAATATCTAACCGTTTATACACTCACTGAGAACATGCGTCTCACAACAGCAGCCACTACATCAACGAACAGCCTCGCGCTTCAAAATTTTGCATCATGGCTTTTGACAATAGGAGATGGCGAGGAAGGTTTGTCAGTTGACCCAATTCAGGAAGATGTAAAACGAATTCAGATCCCTCCTGAGTTTTTGCTGCCAGACACTGAAGATGGCCTTGAAAGGTTAATACACTTCATATATGGTGGTGACATTTTGTATGCCCCTACACCAGCAATGGTTGCAGAACGTGCAATCATCTGCCCAAAGAACGACACTGTTGATGCCATAAACAACATGGTTCAGGCCATATCACCTGGTGAATGTGTCACATACCTTAGTACAGACTCCATGATCCCCCATTCTAGGAATGCAGGAGAAGTGAGGCCATGTACCCCATTGAATACTTAAACGTTCTTACTTTCAGTGGTATTCCAGCTCATTGTTTGCAAATCAAGATAAATAGTCCAATCATTCTGTTGCGTAACATCGACCCTAAACATGGATTGTGTAACGGTACTAGATTATTGGTTTCGCACTTACTTCCACGAGTCATTGAAGCTAAGGTAATTACCAGGACCTCAATTGGTCATAAGGTATACATTCCACGAATAAATTTCGTGCACAACTCAAAGGACCTTCCATTTGTATTTACTAGACGTCAGTTTCCGGTTAAAATATGCTATGCCATGACTATTAACAAAAGCCAAGGCCAATCATTAAAAAAAGTGGGTCTTTACTTACCTGAGCCAGTGTTTAGTCATGGTCAATTATATGTTGCATTGTCAAGAGCAACCTCACCAGCATCCCTTAAAATATTGACAACGAACAACAATGATGCTTACAAGAATACAACATTAAATATCTTCGTCACATGATAATCAAATTACGTGTCGCTTTACAACTTTGCAAAATTTCATAAGCATAAAGTATGCATGTTATACGAAAATTATCAGCTTCTGCTATCTTAACGCCAATTTATTCTTCTTATCGTAGATGCTGCACAATGGAAGACACAGGAATATTCGGACTTAGGCCAGGAGGCGAGGCACCACCACTTGATGTTCGTGTCCTACGACGCTGGATTCCTGAGTATAGAGATAATGAGCTACATTATCTGTTTGTTGACAAAGAGGTATAGTTACTGCTGGATATCATCCTTATATTTGCCCCCCTTACATCAGTTGTTTGATGTTTTTGGTTGCTACCCCCCCCCCTCTTTTTTTTTTCACCACTACTTACTACTATCTTGCTATATGCTTTAAAAAATTTGCTTTTATGCATCCTCTGTGACACTATGACGCCTCCATTTTTTCGGCCCATTTCGTCAGGGAAAATATTGTTTATGCTTGCGTTCATTGTGTTAATTGTTTATCTATAAAACTGATATAAGTTGTTGTTGCTTAATATGGTGTGCTGCATCTATTTTGTATATAATTGCTGTTATATTACAGATTGACTTAATAAAATACGATGCTTACATTTAGTTCTCCTAAACTGCTGTTGTATGTTTTTTTGTATATAATTGTTGCATCTATTTTGTATATAATTGCTGTTGTATTACATATAATTGCTGTTGTATTACGGATTTACTTAATATGGTGCGCTGCATCTATTGTTGTATGTTTCCATAGGGTGGCGGAATACAGGCAGTTGTAAAGGGTGAAGACCGGAAGATTGTACAACCAAAGTTACAGGAGGGTTCATGCTACAATGTTGATGGTTATGCCTGCGTTTCAGCAGACGACTTCACCACCAACCTATCTAACTCAACAATGTTGTTTATCGGAAAGGCATCTACATTCACACCAATACCCGATACAGGCGACATACAAGATGAATATTTTGACTTCGCTACCCGTAGAAAGCTTGAAATAGAATCAAAGAAAAAAAGAGGGATTGTAGGTATTAATAACCGCTCCACTTTTATTCCATGAAACAATCGTTACCAAAATACATAATATAACTATAAACACCTGCTTCCTGACAGATTATATTGGGATTTTGCAAACCCTACATGATGGAAAAACCAAAGATAACCAACCATACATTAGCATGTATCTACGTGATGTTAGGTACACATTGTGTTAAAATATTGACAGCTATTTCAATCTGTTTATATGTACACATATTTACATCCGCAATTTAGTAAAAACTTCGTTGCTTATTCGCATCATACAATACGTGTTATTAACATAGCCTGTGATTCTTGCCTTTCTAACTAATCCAGCAACAAACAAATCTCTGTTGCACTTTGGAGTAACATCATCACTTCACCAACAAGATTCAACAGGTCCCAAATTGACACTGCTTCAGCGCCAATTATAATTGGTATAACAGCTCTTAAACTTCACAACTTTTCAGGTATGTTTTGTCTTAAACATACATATAAAACCTTCATATACCTGAAACCAATGTATTCTGATACACAACAGGTACACTGCAGCTGAAATCAACAAACGCGACAAAAGTATGCTTGAATCCTAAGGTTGCTGAAACAGCGCAGCTTCAACACCTGTAAGTGTCAGCCTCTACATCACTCATATATCAGCTATACATTGATAAAACCTATGAAACATTTCTACCAAACAGGTACAGAACCGTAGATGCATGCGCTCCACCATCAACAACGATAGTTGAAAACACAACTGCGCTATCATACATCCTACAACATGAACATAAAGATGTTAAGGTAAACACTCATGCAAAATTAAAAGTTCCAAAAAATAAAAAAAAAACCAATACCACCTACCTCATTTGTTTCAGGGAAAATCATACATAATTAATGGTCACATCAGTGAGTTGCAAACGTATAAAGAATGGTACTACAACGCTTGCCCAAGCTGCAGTCAATTAGTGTATGCACAGGCAACTCGCTGGTACTGCACAAAGGATGGCAAACTTGAAAAACCTTTACACATGTAAGTTGACTACACCATGAATCAAACATTTACGCACCACAATGACACATTTATCTTTTCAGGTACAAACTTTCAGCCATCATCAAAGACGGAGCAGCTACAATTAACGCAACAATCTTTGATAGGGCAGCAAATCAGCTACTTAACAAAACATGTGACCAGGTGATAGCCATGAACAACCCAAACAAAGAGCTGCTAGAAATTGAGAACAAAGAGGCACAGTTTCAAATCCAAATTAAAGATGATAAGAAAGACAACGACATCTCTTGCGTTGTTAACAAAGCATGCTACCTCCAACGTGACCCGCAAGAAGAAGCGTCAAGCACTCCCCAACCAGCAACACCCATACCAAAAAATCGCCTTCCAGTACTAGCCAAGAGGCCGTTAGTACTCACAGAAGGTAACTTTTTTTTCCCCTGCATTTCTGTTAAACAGGTGGTGTCATGCATAAATCGTCATCATCCCTTTTTAAACTGCAGATGAAAGCCATGCCACGGACAAGGGGAAGCAGCATAAAAAATAGAACATAATTAATGACATAATCCTATATCAAATGACAGCATTATCGCTGCAAATTTTGAATAGCCCTGTATGTTATCCAAATATATATGCTACGTACTTATGTAAACGTTTTGTACCTACTAAATAATATTCGCTGGTATAATATCCACATTCTACACCATGCTTACCAAAACAACAATGAAACAAATAAACGCATCGCGCAACGCGCGTTAATGAATGACCCTAGTTATTATTATTATTATTATTATTATTATTATTATTATTATTATTATTATTATTATTATTCAACTCGGGTGTTCTTCGCTCGATCAAAATTTCTCGTATACGCCCCAACGTCCATGAACAACTGCTCTCAAGTGTTTGTGTTTCGATTAAAATTCTTTCGTTTTGAGTTCATTATTCACGAACACCTACAAAACACATGCGCACTAATATATAACTAAGGCCGACTAAAAGTACACAATAAAAGACTAAAATATATACAAAACTAACATATTAACAAGGTGTTTTTCACCAACACATCACACCCCCACACTTATCTTTTTTCGTCTCGAAAAAATAATATATATACTCTGCTCAAGACATTATTACAGACTAACACCCCAGTCACCCCATCATGCCTTAGCTAAGGTCCAAAGTCATATCCCATTTACAGATCAACATTAGATGTGTTAATTTAGCAAGTCAAATTAATTTCCATTTAAAAATTGAATTACCCTGACTAAACCTAACATGCTTCCGGTTTTTATTTTCATGCAACACACCCCTCACAATTTTTCACTCCACTCGGTTTAATATCTGGACTAGCATGTAATGCGTTAGTATTATTCACTCAAAAACCAAGTATGTAACTCTGTTATCATAGGCTTGTATAACAATCACACCTCAACTGTAGACAATGCACATATCTAAAGGACTTACGGGTTTTGGGCTTAGGGTAAAGGTAGGATAGATTTGGCTAACAATTGGTTTAAAATCAAAGGTTTCAACACGCTTGAATGACCATCCTTATTCACAAATCACAATAACACACAACTTTGGGCATATTTAACCCATATCACATACTTCTATTTTTCTTTCTTTTTTTTTTTACTCTTTTTTTTTTGTTTTTTTTTCACACATATTTTTTTCTCTAACACGTAAACACAATCACTTAATACTTTGGATGTCATCAATACTTGGTAAAGGTACTGGTTTATTTGGGTGATTATGTGGTTTAGCAAACGAAAGGGTATAAGGCTCAAAGTTGGCTACTAATGGTAATATTTTGGTTAAACGGGTAAACACATAACAAATAAGTGGGTATCAAAAGAAAAAGGGAAATCCTAGATTGCCTTTATCATCTACGTGCATATCTAGTCTACAACCTCGGCATGTATCAAATCACACAAGTTCTGCAACAGAGAAACATTTGGCATACTCTCAGCAAACGAAAATGTATATAAATTAATCTATCATCTAGTAGGCTCAAGATCTCACAGAAGTGGGGAAATGGGTTACTGATGTGTGCATGCATTTATTACCAATAGCTTGTTAAACCTAGTCAGGCAATTCTAAACTTTTTTTTCTTAAAAATACCTGCTGAAAACGGTTCATACTACTTTTTCACAAATTAAACTATGACTAAGGATCTATTGCCAAAACAATCAAGAAGCAACTGGTATGTACTAAAAAAGCTGCTTTATGTCTTATTAGAATGCTTTTTAAGAACAATTTTCACGACATTTTCAATTTTTCATTCTTTTTTATTTTTATTTTTTGATTTTTTTAAAGACTCAAAAATAAATAAAAATGAAATTTCCCCACCCCCACACTTGAACGACACATTGTCCTCAATGTGAGATAGGGAATAAAATAAATCAGATATAAAAATATATATAACAACAATAAAAAGGAACAGACTCCCCTAGATATAGGCAGTGCGCGTATGAGTCTCTGGAGTTCCTCCCAATCGAGCCGTATAGCATTTCATTCGCGACCGATAAATAAACCTGAAACTAAGACTCAAAAGAAAAATAAAAACATAAAATTCTGGGATGCCTGATACACCGATGGTGTACAGCTTCACCTCTCCTGAATGGAGATTGAGTACAGGCGATGTTATATGATTGCAAGTTAAACTCCAAACATTCCCAGAAAGAAAAAAAACAGACTCAAACTCTAAAAATAAAATAAAAAACGTACCTGGAATACTTTACACAACTATACAAACTCTACAAGTAAACATACCTGACACGTCTACTCATGGTGGTCTAGTGGGATGTTTGTGTCCCCACACCTCCAAGTGTGTGCTCCTCCTACACCTAGGTAACTCATCCACAGTTCTCCCTATTAGCCCTAACAATGCCAACTTTTTCTTCTCACTATCTGGTTTAGGTGGCTTCTTTGCCTTCTTCTTCCTTCTCCTTCGTTTTCTCTTAGTGTTATTCTTGCTCACTAGTTCCATCCTGTCAATCACAAAACATTCTTTCTTTTCTTTTCCATTCTCCTTCACAGGAGATCCACTTTTGTCAATTTTATGATTAGCAGTATTAGAGAACACCTTAAGACTCATCTTCCTATCCCCAAACCTCATCTTTACCGTCCCCTCAACACAATTAATAATGGCTTTTGCAGTAGCCAGGAACGGTCTACCCAGAATGACAGTTGGTTGTGTGTTTTTAACACAATCAAGCACTAAAAAATCCACTGGGTAATAAAACTCACCAACCTTAACAATCACATCCCATACAATCCCCCTAGGACACGAAGGAGTTTGATCGGCCAACACAACAGTTGTGTTGGTTTTCTGTAATGGACCAAAATCATACCGATCATATAAACTCCCTGGTAGAATACTCACACTAGCTCCCAAATCCAGAAGCGCTCTATCCACTTGAAAATCACCTACTTGTATAACAATAATAGGCGCTCCTGGGTCTTGGAGTTTTGGGGGAAGGGTACCTAACAACACGACATTCACACTGGCACTTAAATCTAACTGTTTAGGAAGTTTATGCCGTCGTTTTTGGGCACTCAATTCTTTCAGACACTGAACCTGATCAGGACATTCTTCAATTTTATTTATTAACGGTAAATTAATTTTGACAGTTTTAAAATTTTCCCACTTCTCATCCTTCGGTGGGTCCCGTTTAATTAAATTTTTTCTCTTGGTAGGATCTAATAAAGCCATAGGAAAGGGTACCTTTTTCACCTTCTCACCCCCACACATAGCCTCATTAGACCCACTCTTCACGTTTTTACTCTCCAGATTTAATTTGAAAAAAATTTCTTGTTCAGGTTCAGACTCAGATTCGGTGTTACACTCCTCCACCATTCCCTCAACAAACCTTGGTGGAGTACTGTCTACACTACCTATTTCAGAGGTGGGGAAATTACTTACCGCGTTGATGTGCAGACTTCTGGAGGAAGACTGGTGAGCAGGATTTAGTGCAGTATCACTAGGGAGTTTACCTGGGTCTCTCCCTGACATCTGAGCAGCTAGTTTGTCTACCTGTTTTGACAAGGCTTCCACAGTCTTATCCCGCACTTCATTATCCTTCCTAATTCCCTTAACATCCTCCTGGATTACCTTGATAGCTTCCAGAATCACATGTAACTGATTAGTGCTTCCATCTGAAGTGCCCTGCTGTTGGTTCCAGTGCTGCTGCTCATTTTCACCCTGCACATGAGAATTAGAAAAATTAGGATTTAATTGGTTATTCGTGTTACCATACCTGAAATCGGGGTGATCTCGCAGTCCAGGATGATATGTATTTGAATTCATGTCATACTGTTTCTTTCTCCATAGACTTGATTTACCTGTTCACCTGCTTTTTCCTGTCCACATGCACATTCAGCTGCAATATGACCCAATTCATTACATTCAGTGCAAACATTAAAAGCACTACCTACCTTCACCTCATCACTTTTTCTTACTCTCAACTGGGCTACCTGATTTTCTAAGATCAAATTCTGATGCTTAAGTTTGTCTATCCTCTCTTCAGCTTCATAATCAACAGCCCTAACAGAAGATGATCTAAATTTTCTACTAGACTGTGCTTGTCTCTTAGAAGTTGCACTCATCCTCTCTAAGTACCCCCAATCTATAGCTATTGTGTTAGTGAAAAAGTACCATTACTAATAGCTGTTAGATCTCTAACCTCATCAGGCAATAATCCATCATAAAATGCTTTAATAAGCTCCCAAGTCTCAATGCCATGATGTGGGCACTTCCTAAGCAACTCCATAAATCTAGTAAAGGACTCATGAAATGTCTCACCTGAATTCTGCTCAAAGGCTCTAATTGCTTCTCTAGCCTCAGAAGTCTTACTCATAGTGTAATACTCTTCTAAAAACACCTGCTGCATTTCTTGCCAAGTAAAAATGCTACCTGGGGTCAGGGTTACAAACCACTGCCTAGCCCTATCCTTTAAAGTGAATTGAAACAACATAAGCATGACCTGATCCTTAGTAAACCCAGCCCCTCCTACAATGCCACAAATAGATTCAAAAGCTACAATATGTAAGTAGGGCTCCTCTGATCTCTTACCATAAAACTCAGGTAGGTGGCCTAAATAATCGGGTTTAACCTCAAAAGCTCTACCATTCCTACCTATGGGTGTCACTACAGCTGATGAATTAGACATAATGACTAGCCTAAAGTGACTATCTACCCCACTTCTAGCCGGTGCCCTCTGAACAAACTGTGGGACACTATCTACAAACTCTAAATCATCCCCCACATCACCTGCATCAAATTGGGGCACACATCTTGGTACCTGGTTATTTACCTTTTCCCTACCAACCCGGTTCCCTTGTTTAAATTGGCGTACCTGATTACATGTGACTGGACGCCTGGGATGCAAGTCGAACCCATCCTGATCAAAATCATCATACCTAACGTCGGCATATCTGCCGTCATACTCCTCATGCTGAGTATCTCTGTCCCAGTCAGTCTGCCATGTACTGTGAAAACTTCCCTCGTCAAATTGTTGAGGGATGCAATGCAACTGTTGGTTTCCAAAGTTTTGCTGCTGCTGTGGTATCACTGGTCGGGTGTTTCGGGCGGGTTGGAATTGTGGTACTGGTTGTGGGTTTTGTGGTTGTGGTGGTATAGGTGGTGGTGGATTCTGAGGAGGTAGATCCTCAGGAACACTATGGTGGTTGTGGTGACTCATGGTAAGTTTAAATTGGTGTAAGGATTGGTTTCTTTTAGCAGTTTTTTTTCGATGCATACAAGTATAATAGCCTGCACACACAAAGACAAGAAAACCAGAGTAGTACTGAACAAGGAAAATAACTAAATAAAGAACAAAAGTAAATAAAAAAAAAGATACTATTTAATTTTTTTTAATTTTTTTTTAACTAAAGACAACTAAAACTAAAAACACTAAGCGCACGCACTCCCCGGCAACGGCACCATTTTGATCGCGTGTCGAGTGCTAATCAAAAACTATGTTAAAAACAACTCCTTAGCTACAAGGACTGCAGTATAGGGAGTAGGGTTGTCGAACCACGAGGAGTATGTGGTTAGTGTTCTTAGTAATTTTATCAATTAAACTAATAAATTAAAAATAATATTTTATGAAGTAGAATGATGTTGTTCTTGCAAAAGTTGATTAAATGATTTGAATAAAAAAAACAATAATAATAAAGATGTAACTCCCTCTAAACTTCAGGTTCTAGGTTTCACACAGTTTTCAGTTTATAGATTGGGAACCACATAGACATAGTTCTGGAAATTAGTTAATTAACTGGTAGCACAAGTTCTTATCATCAAACCATGTTATCTACCCAATTGTAAGCATCAAATCAACCCTCTTTATGTCACCCAACCCGCTACTAAGTTTTGTCATCAACCGAACAAGTTGTAAAGAGAGGACTCAAAACACAATTCAATTGTTTGCTTAACTAATGCGTCAATAATGTTTAAGATGTTTGTCATCACAAGCAAAAACAAAATCCAATACTAAAAATAAATAAATAAAAAGTGCAAAACCTAATTGAACCATTCGTCTAGAAGAAGTCACAAAATCTTTAGCCTTGCACCTTGTTCACAAACATGTCTCTCCAATTGTTCATGATCTCCGTGAGATACCGTTCCTCCAATTGTGTCTCCCCTAGGCAGCCGCCGTCCTCAACAATAATCTTCGAAGAATAATAATCAAAATCCCAAAGATTTAGTCTTGGGCCATGGGCCTTTAAAAACTAAAAAGTGACTATTACGTTTTGTGTTATTATTATTATTATTATTGTTATTATTATT
The DNA here is from genome assembly GCA_030844895.1 of Ambrosia x helenae. Taxonomy (NCBI): domain Eukaryota; kingdom Viridiplantae; phylum Streptophyta; class Magnoliopsida; order Asterales; family Asteraceae; genus Ambrosia; species Ambrosia x helenae. The sequence continues at coordinate 10,961,892 of CM061225.1, forward strand.
ATTATTATTATTATTATTATTATTATTATTATTATTCAACTCGGGTGTTCTTCGCTCGATCAAAATTTCTCGTATACGCCCCAACGTCCATGAACACCTGCTCTCAAGTGTTTGTGTTTCGATTAAAATTCTTTCGTTTTGAGTTCATTATTCACGAAAACCTACAAAACAAATGCGCACTAATATATAACTAAGGCCGACTAAAAGTACACAATAAAAGACTAAAATATATACAAAACTAACATATTAACAAGGTGTTTTTCACCAACACATCAGTAGTACAGGCGATTAGGCTTCTAATCGCGTGATCTGTTCTTGTAATCGCCTGATGAGTGTTGCACGAGTAAAAACACCTATAAATACAACCCTTGACTCCCCAAACACCATTTGTGCAACCCTAACAGATCCTAAACCTCCCACACACCTCAAAACACCTCTAGAACTTGTTTTGCTTCAAAACTCACCATTTCCAAGCTTACACACCTTTCTTTGATAAAATCCAAGGTGTGTTCTTCATCCCAAACCTTTGTAATGTTATTGTTTTGGTTCCAAAAGTCCAGACCTTGTTTTGCTAAGTATGTGTCTTTAAAAACCTTTGAAATGAGTTTCTAAAACAAGTCTACACCATAATACTTGCTATATGTGAAGTATTTATGCATATGATGATTTTTAGTGGTTAGAACATGAATGTTTCCATGTAATTGATGTACTTCTGATGTGTCGGAGTTATTAGGATGATTATCTAAGGATTTGAGCTATTGTTATGGTGTTTTGATGAAAGTATGCATTTTGACCCATTTGGGCGATTCTTGAAGAATTAGGATGTTATGATATGATTCAATGATTGTTTGTTGTTAGGATTCACATTAGAAGGGTGTTATAACATAGAGATAATGATTTGGAAGGTTGTAGGAGGTGTAATCTGATTATTGCCATTTAACAAAAGATTTCATAGTTAATGAAACCTAGTACTTTGCCATTTTTAGAAATAATCGCACCGAGGCCGTTAGAGCAGAGATAAATTGGGAGTTTTTGCTTGAAATGGGTTGGTTAATAGTTTAGGTTTGATATTGGGTGATTTTACATGTTTTGGATCTGAATTGGAGGGTTTAACGCGCGTAAACACGTCATGAACCTGCAACAGACGATTGGGAGCTGCAATCGCCTGCTGGAGGGGCGATTAGCCACCTAATCGCCTGATGTATCAGGCGATTAGCCTTCTACTCGCCCGTTGACTCCCTCTAATCACTAGTTGACTTTTCCTAATTGCATGTTAGTTTCCTAATCGCGTGTTCTGCTGTTGTAAGCGTATTTTGACATCCCGGAACATGATTTGACACCTAGGAACATCATAGGAACCCCGGGATACGTCCAATGACTTAGTAACACGTGTTCGGACTCGTTTATGCATTAATTGAGCGTTATGCTTGACTTAGTGAATTTTTGCGCATGCTAAGTGTTTAATTGCATATGTTGCATGATATCTTGTATTTGGCTAACACGTGGGATGTCGGGTCACCAATGGGATGTCGGGTCTTGTCTGGTACAGTCGGTTTAACAGTCAAGGTGTTTTCAAACGTATATGGTTATGGTATGGACATTCGGGGACTAGTTAACCTGCGGGTTATTAGTTTGGGTACTTATATACATCTTATGATAGGTCGCCGCTATTTGGGGCTATCATAGCATACTGACTTAACTGTTTTCAAGTAACGCAATCTAAGGTGAGTTCACGGCCCCACACTTTACTAGTTTTGTTTTCGGGGGGGGGGGGGGAGGAGAAACATGCTTATACATTTTGATCACACATTTACATGTTATACATTATAAACACACGTTTTCATGTTATACTATGGCTCACACTTTATTACTATATGGTTCATCTAAGTTCACGGCCCCACACTTTACTAGTTTTGTTTTCGGGGGGGGGGGGAGGAGAAACATGCTTATACATTTTGATCACACATTTACATGTTATACATTATAAACACACGTTTTCATGTTATACTATGGCTCACACTTTATTACTATATGGTTCATCTAAGTCACTTAGAAACCACTAATACGGGGATGTAGCGGGGAAATGTGGATAGCGCTATTGGGCTTGACAAACCCCACTCGACGGCTGGAGGCCGGGCGGGTGCATATTGTCTCAATCACACTAGACTTACTGAAGATGAGGTAGTCTGTAAACATGGGTATCACACAGTCAGCAATGGTTTCGCCCGTATGAGTATCACACTTGACGCCTAGCTAGCGTACGAACAAGCATAGTATGAACAGTAACAATAACAGTAACAGTAACGGTGACAGTTTTTAAAGGATTAACGAAATGTTTATTGAAAAAGAAAAACCTGTGAACTCACCAGCATTATATGTTGACATTTTTGGCATGTTTTCTCAGGTCGCTAAGGTAACGGTTAATGTACTAGGTGCACAGAGTCTTGCATGGCGTCTAGAAGTCTTGTTGCATCTTAAACAATGTTTTGTAAACTGTAATATGTCTTTTGGTTGTAAACAAGAAATGCTTCCGCTGCTGGTTTATGGCTCAAAGCATAATGTTTTGGTTATTGAATGGAATGTCTTACGTATTTTCTTACATTTAGTTGTCGTTTATTGTGACCGTTGACTTGGATCCTGGTGTATCACGCGCCTCGCGGTAAAACCCCGCATGTGGAAATTTGAGGGTGTGACAAATGTTGTCAAAATGTCACATTTCTTTTTTTATTCTTTATAAATTCTCATGAAAACTGGTCCATCTATATTTCAAATTCTTCATACATGGTGATTCATTAACTATGCACACACACAAATGGAGAAAGAAACATTTTAACGCATATTTGAGTTGAAGAAACTTAAATGAAACAACAAACAAAGAAATAAATATTTTAAAGCACATTTTGAGTTGAAGAAACTTAAGGAAACCATAAAAACATAAATGCATCCCCCGAGAAACCGACCCCTCATGTTCTCCTCAATATCGAAATGAATCACCTAAAGAAAAAACTTATCAAAATCAAAGGCTGATGGATAACAAATGTTACACAAACTATAAAAAAAACATATCATATTTGTTCAAGCAATTAGGGCACTGTGTACAGAGTATCAATACCTAGACCAAACCACATAAAAAACAACAAAAGCAATATTTCGACATACAGTACAAAGTACATTGATCGAGGTGAAAATCCTAACAATAACTTAAAATAAAAACCTGATTAAAAAACAATAGAAGTAAGTAACCTGTAACTTGATTCAAGCATGTTGTGTACCAATCGATCCTCCCATGGTCTCCTTCAATACTCTCTAAATGATTACACACTAATAATGATTGAATTGAAGTTCGTAAGTTTGGAAGAAGAAGAGGAAGAAAGATGATCAAATCGAAGTGTGCAGGTTTCGGAAAAATAAGAACAACAAACGATTAAAACGAATGGGTTCATATATTTAATGTGAGGGTAATTAGTCCTTCAATTCACGATTGAATCTCATTCAATTGGCCTTGAGAGTTAGGGAAATTAAAAAGATAACGATGCAGGTGATCAGAATTGGCGTCTTGAAAGAATCCAAGAGACGCGTCTTACTCCTGGGATGCTGTAAGTGGTTGTACATACAGGTTTAAAACTTATTTTGTTGTCAAGTTACTATTTTAACCACAAGGGAGATGTATTTATATAAGTTATAAGAAAATAAAATAAAATAAAAATAAAAAAGCATAACTCAATTATTGTTTGTGATTACTACAAAGGTATTTAATAGTTGCATTAAAATTGTCTTGTTTATATAATAAAATTACAATTTTACCCATATAGGTGATTATAAAATGACTTCATTGCCCGTCCAGAATTCACTATATTTATATATATATATAAGTTATAAGAAAATAAAATAAAATAAAAGGCATACGTTAATTATTGTTTGTGATTACTACAAAGTTATTTAATAGTTGCATTAAAATTGTCTTGTTTATAAATACATTACAATTTTACCCATATAGGTTGTAACGCCTCGCTATTTCAATAAAATATTATTAATTCTTATAAATGTTCACACGTCTATATATACGTCTATTATTAATATATAATGAATATATAGTCCAAATACTCGATTTTAGTTGGTTCATATAAATAAAATACGTGATTCTAATATTTAAACGACTATACGAGTGGGATGTAACGAGAGACACGATTTTAACGGGTTCGTATACGAGGTAATCTCCACCTAAACTACCTAACCCTACCTATTTAAACATCTCTTTCTTTCTTTCTTCCTTCTTCCCCAAAGAAAAACCCTAGCCTCCTACACTTCACCTCCACCTCCATTTTCTTACCAACACACATCTTAACCCCTACATATTCTTAAACCTCCCTCTCTTTAACACAAGTCTCCCTCATATCTCCCTCTAAACTCAACATCTCTGCTCTCTTCTCCCCCTCTAGAAAGCAGCAGCAGTAGCCACCATAACCCGCCACCAAACTCCCTTATCCCCGTCGTCCATCCACCCACAACCACCTGAACCACCACCCTCAATCTCTCCCTTCTCTCTTGTCTCCCTCTCTAGACAACAGCAGCGGCAGGAGCAAGGACCACCACCCCTTCTACTCCGGCCGCCGCCGCCAGCAACAACCGCCGCAAACCACCATTCCTCACCCACCATAATCTGCTGTAGACTCCCTCCTTCTTCCTATAAAGGACCAACGATAGGCCAAGGATGGCTCTTTTCAACCACAAGGACGACAGAAGTGATGATGTGCGGGATCGGGTGTCCGATTTGTTTTGTTGTTTCCGAGCTACAGGGTCCGGCCAGCCTTGTACAAACAGGTAACGTGTTTTCAGATCTCGGACTCTGTTGGTCGATTGATCTTTGGTTCAGGTTCATTATTTTTGTTTCAGATCTGGATAATCGGGTCACGGGTTTGAAAGGGTCTCGTTTTGACATTGGGTTCTGGTCTGGGTATAGCTCGATTTCATCTCGCGTCCCTTTTTCCTTTTGAGTTGCTTCTTTTCGGGTTGCCAAGACGTGAGTCAACGGGTCAACGTTGGTCAAACATTCCAGATCTGGTCAACGCCGGTCAACAGTCAAAGCTGGTCAACTCCAGTCAACGGTCAAGCCGGGACAGATCAGTCAACTCGGTTCGAGGCGTGCACGTGTCGGTTCGTGAGTCTATCTTTGGGAAGGTATAACGCGCGCCGTGTCTTTGTTTTAATTATTTTAATTATATTTATGTAATTAAAAATACATACTTTGTGTAAAACGAGCGAACCGAACCGACTTGCAATTATAAAACACTTCGATTGAGTCGACAAAAGAAAATGGTTAATAGTTACGTATGTACGCTTGTGTAGTTATGTTGCGAACTATTAAAATGTTGAGAGGGTTAATATGAAACGTATGTTGGTATGTTATAAACAAATATATTAGTTGGCGAAACATAACTTTGAATGCTCATTTTAATTAGTCGTTTTACTACTCTATTTTTGAAACCTTAACTATTAACTAAACTATGCTTACACAAATTAATATAACGACTATCGTATAAACTTTAGCCATTTATAGCGTATAAATTGGGTTTGGACAATTAATGTTTTGAAATAAAATAGACGACATGCGGGATGTCACGTATTGATGATTGTTCAGTAGCACATGGTATAAATTAAATTTTAAATAATTTATTCAAAGCATAATAATCCAAAAATGAAATGATTGTCTAGAAATTCAATACATAATATCAAATAACAAAACTTCAAATAGCTCCAAATAATAACTTCATGTATAATTCATATGCAAACTCAAGCCTCAGCTTCATTGTTACCTGAAACATGTTAATTTTGAAAATATTTTTGGGTCAACAAAAGTTGGTGAGAATTACATAGGTTTTGATAATCGAATAAATATGTTGTGCAATTCATGTGTCGTGGCAAGTCTAGTCCACATGTGAAAACATACTAGAAGTAAATCGAGTGCATAATCAACCCTTGTGACTGTTATAATGTGGTACATCCCATACGCTCATGGTTCACTCGAATATGTTATGCGATAACAAACACCCACGCTACCTTTGTAGGAGGCACGTATCCGGGTGGGATTGTCAGTCCAATAGATCTATCAACGTATACCGTCGGCTGATCAATGTTAATGATTATGCTAGAATTGTGCTTACCCTAGTCATGTTCAAGACATAATGCAACATAGAAGAACACATAGACACATTGATGATTGAATTGCATAAATGATGTTGTAACATGTTTCACCCCAAAAATGGTGATAAATAGAAAAGGGGCTATGTAAAACTCACCTTAGCAAAATGTTATACTTCTTGAAAAGATTGAATAGTGGAGTTGCCCAAACAATGCCAAATATCACCCTATAATAAGGTAATAAATATGTCTAAGTCTATCTAGTCTACAAATGTATATGTTCTAGGGCTTCGAATTTGGGGATAAATGCTCGTTTGATTAATATTAAAAATGTTTGATAATTGAGAGAATTTTAGTAAATAAATAAACAAAAATCTTTTTATGAAATTTGAATTTAAAATGATCACAATAATCAGTTTAAAGTATAAAAATAATTTTTATAAAATTATTTTCTTTAAAATAGAATATTAATTCTATTTATAACTAATTATCAAGATTTAACTTTAATATTTAAAAATACTAAAATTAAAGAATTATTAGTTTAAAATTTATATTTCTGTTCTAAATATTCAGAAATAATTTGTATAAAATTTTGGTGCAAAAATATTAAAAATTGGATTTATTATGATTTAATTATGATTAAAACTAACAAAAATTGATTAAAAATATTAATTAAATGATTTTTCAGGATTAAAAATCATTTCAGAAAAGTTTATCATTATATAAACTCAGTATAATTTTTGTGGAAATTTATAAAATTGTTTTGATATTTTAATGGAATTTTATAAATATAATAGAATAAAATTGATTTATTTATTAAATATATTAAATAAATAAATTTTTGAAATTTAAAAATTGTGAGTGAAATTTTTCATCAGATTTACTTAAAATAATTTTTGTAGAATTAATAAAAGAGTTTTAATAATTTAAAACGAATTTATAAAATTATAAGTATTATATATAATTAATTTGATTTGTTTGAAAAAAAAAGAAATAAAGCAAAAGGATGTGCCACAGCCGGGACTCGAACCCGCGTGGCTCTGATGGTGGGCACCAGACACAACCACTTGGTCCAGACCAGTGGTTGTGTTGATTTCTGTTTAATTAAAATAAATAATATATGAAATTCGTGTTCTTCCCCAATATCAAGCATACAAGCCCTAATTTTTCCAATCGATCAATTCACACATCAATAACCCAATTAACCTTAGGGCTATTGATGTGTGGATGCCGAAGATGAAAACCCATCAAAAACATTAGACTTACAATGCTGTATTGATCACGAATGGACAGTCAAACGTCGAAGTCAAAAATTCGAATAGAAAGCTTAATAACAGAGGATTTGTGAGAAATTAGAGATTGAGAAGAGAGGATTAGCGAGTTGTGAAGGTCCAGCAATGTTCAATTTATAGTATAATGGCTCGGATGTTCGAAATGGCAATCGTTGACCACGAATTGAATGTGGGACGCGTATATGATCAAAATGGTATCAATTGGTTGTCAATTGTCGTGTGTCTGAGTCATAATAGGCCGGTAATTGCGTAGTGATGCCAATCATAGATTAATCACGAGTTATGGTGATGTTTTTGGCAAGTCGCGTCTCACAGTTGACTTTCCAAGTCAACTGTGAGGGTTTTGAAGCTAGTGTTATAATTATAAAGATCTGGGTTAAAAACAAGAATGAATGCTAGATCAGATGGTTTGTGTGGGTGTGTTTATTGAACTGGCTTGTGCGCGGGTTCGAGTCCCGGCCCAAGCACATTTTTTTAAACCTTTTTCCACAACATATAATTATATATATGTAATTAATATAGTATTAGGGTTCCCAAAATGCCACAAAAATAATAAAATGCGAACAATAATGATAGATCTTGACGTTTTTATCCAGATTATACGTAACGTGCAATTATTTAACGCGAAATGTTACAGTCTCCCCTACTTTTAGGGACTTCGTCCCGAAGTTAAAGAAAGACACCAGGTTTACAATTGGTCGACTACCGAAAACCTTGATAAAATTCCTCACTACCTTAACGTACCTGTAAATTCATGATTACGTTCCGGACCGTAATTACCAATTTACCTTACATTAGGGTCTTGCGTCCTTTTATGACTCTACCGATTGTTGAGCAGGTTCGATAGTCTCCACCAGTCGTTGAGCAGGTGGTAGGGCCTCTCCCGACTGTTAGAAAGACATGATGACCTCTACCAATCGTTGAGTAGGTTGTTTGGTAGTCAACTAATTGTTGTACAAGTAAGCAAGTATGATTATAGATATAGCAATTAGTTCACATTCAAACAAGCATGCACTCAGATGTTATGATAATACTTGAATTTATTTCTTGAATCAAAAAGTGTCAATACATAGAATTAAAAAGTAGACATTACTCAAATGGTGGGGTTTGTTGTTAAGTAGCTGGAGGGTCTCTAGCGGGGTTATTTGGAGCATCAAGAGCGTTTGTAGAAGGGATTCAACAAGCATCCGCAAGATGTCCATACCTTTGACAATTGGTGCACTATCGGCAGGGTACTTGGGTTGAGTGGTGATACTGGCAGGTATCACACTTAGGCTTGTTCCCGTTGTATCGTTTCTTGTTGGGTGGGACAGTGGTGTCTATTGCAAAATTCCTGACCTTGCACTTCCCGTTGGTTGAGGCCTCAGTTTTGATATCAACGGCAGGTTGGGGAGTATCCTTTGCAACAGTTTTCTTTTCCCCTTTCCGAGTCAGGGTTCCTGCCTTCACATGGTTATCTGTTAGGGTGGCAGCCAAACGCTTTGCTTCCTCCAAAGTAGCAGGGTTCCTTCCCCACACCGTGTCTTGAATCTGCATCTGTAAGCCACCAATGTATTTTTCGATAGCAATAGGCAAGGGGGTGACCTTGTGTGGTAGCAATAGACTAAGTTCGTGAAAACGAGTGTTGTAGGCAAGGTTTTCTCCACTATCTTGAGCAAGATCATGAAACTCATCTTCCAACTTCTTGATTTCATTACGAGGGCAGAACTCTGCCTTCATAATGTCTTTAGCTTGATCCCAAGTTAAGGCTAGTGCAGCTTCAGCTCAGCGAGTGCGCTTTTCCTCATTCCACCAAGTGAGTGCTCGTTTGTGAAGAACACTCATAGCATAACGGACTTTTAAGTTATCGGGACACTCACTGTTGATGAAAGTATTCTCAATACCCTCAAACCATTGTAGGAGTCCTGTAGCTCCTTCTTCTCCACTGAACTTTGGGGGATTACAGGAATTAAAGTGCTTGAGAGTGCAGGCTGGAAGACCATTCCCATTCCCGTTGTGGTTTCCATTTCCATTCCCATTGCCGTTACCGTTCAACTGGATGACTTGAGCTAGTAAGTTGGGAACCAGAGTTGCGATTTGCTGCGCCATTTGTTAAGAAATGATTGCAGCCAGTTGGGCATCGTCACCATTGTTGTTGTTGTTGTTGTTTTTGTGGTTAGTATCGTGGTTGTGGTTGTGATTGCTACTTCCTTCATCATGATTGTCACCACTGTTAAGGCGAGCGCTGCGACGTGGAGGCATGATCTGTAAGAGACACAATGAAATGAATGAGGTTATATAATCATTTATTCATTAATTAAAACGAATAAACGAAAACGTTGACTTATCAAAGATTCTAGATTCTAATAACATATGAAGACATGCTTTAGCCTATAAGTGAACACTCATCCCGAGAATTCCCAGGTAGGCATCCGGGTCCCTCGTCTGATTGGGATATATGCGCAATGCCAGCCTAGACAGAAGACTCAGAATACAGGCGTTCACCCTTCCAGATTGCACGTGTTCGTTATTAAAATCTAGAACTTCGACGAGATCTCAAGGTGGTTCAGGTTAAACCTGAGGATTTTGTCCTATTAGTCTAAGAGAAGATCCAGTGATGGAAAGCAACCTTCTTGTAAGGATAAAAGTAGGGATAAGAAGTAGGAGGGAGATAGAGATTAGCAAGTAAAGGAGCAAATACTGGTTATAATCCTATGGTTATAGACTAGATTATTTTTCTAATAACCTAATTCCCTATAACCATGGCTCTGAAACCAATCTGTAACACCCCAACCGATGGCGGAAACATCGGGATGTCACGTATTGATGATTGTTCAGTAGCACATGGTATAAATTAAATTTTAAATAATTTATTCAAAGCATAATAATCCAAAAATGAAATGATTGTCTAGAAATTCAATACATAATATCAAATAACAAAACTTCAAATAGCTCCAAATAATAACTTCATGTATAATCCATATGCAAACTCAAGCCTTAGCTTCATTGTTACCTGAAACATGTTAATTTTGAAAATATTTTTGGGTAAACAAAAGTTGGTGAGAATTACATAGGTTTTGATAATCGAATAAATATGTTGTGCAATTCATGTGTCATGGCAAGTCTAGTCCACATGTGAAAACATACTAGAAGTAAATCGAGTGCATAATCAACCCTTGTGACTGTTATAATGTGGTACATCCCATACGCTCATGGTTCACTCGAATATGTTATGCGATAACAAACACCCACGCTACCTTTGTAGGAGGCACGTATCCGGGTGGGATTGTCAGTCCAATAGATCTATCAATGTATACCGTCGGCTGATCAATGTTAATGATTATGCTAGAATTGTGCTTACCCTAGTCATGTTCAAGACATAATGCAACATAGAAGAACACATAGACACATTGATGATTGAATTGCATAAATGATGTTGTAACATGTTTCACCCCAAAAATGGTGATAAATAGAAAAGGGGCTATGTAAAACTCACCTTTGCAAAATGTTATACTTCTTGAAAAGATTGAATAGTGGTGTTGCCCAAACAATGCCAAATATCACCCTATAATAAGGTAATAAATATGTCTAAGTCTATCTAGTCTACAAATGTATATGTTCTAGGGCTTCGAATTTGGGGATAAATGCTCGTTTGATTAATATTAAAAATGTTTGATAATTGAGAGAATTTTAGTAAATAAATAAACAAAAATCTTTTTATGAAATTTGAATTTAAAATGATCACAATAATGAGTTTAAAGTATAAAAATAATTTTTATAAAATTATTTTCTTTAAAATAGAATATTAATTCTATTTATAACAAATTATCAAGATTTAACTTTAATATTTAAAAATACTAAAATTAAAGAATTATTAGTTTAAAATTTATATTTCTGTTCTAAATATTCAGAAATAATTTGTATAAAATTTTGGTGCAAAAATATTAAAAATTGGATTTATTATGATTTAATTATGATTAAAACTAACAAAAATTGATTAAAAATATTAAATAAATAATTTTTCAGGATTAAAAATCATTTCAGAAAATTTTATCATTATATAAACTCAGTATAATTTTTGTGGAAATTTATAAAATTGTTTTGATATTTTAATGGAATTTTATAAATATAATAGAATAAAATTGATTTATTTATTAAATATATTAAATAAATAAATTTTTGAAAACTAAAAATTGTGAGTGAAACTTTTTCATCAGATTTACTTAAAATAATTTTTGTAGAATTAATAAAAGAGTTTTAATAATTTAAAACGAATTTATAAAATTATAAGTATTATATATAATTAATTTGATTTGTTTGAAAAAAAAAAGAAATAAAGCAAAAGGATGTGCCACAGCCGGGACTCGAACCCGCGTGGCTCTGATGGTGGGCACCAGACACAACCACTTGGTCCAGACCAGTAGTTGTGTTGATTTCTGTTTAATTAAAATAAATAATATATGAAATTCGTGTTCTTCCCCAATATCAAGCATACGAGCCCTAATTTTTCCAATCGATCAATTCACACATCAATAACCCAATTAACCTTAGGGCTATTGATGTGTGGATGCCGAAAATGAAAACCCATCAAAAACATTAGACTTACAATGCTGTATTGATCACGAATGGACAGTCAAACGTCGAAGTCAAAAATTCGAATAGAAAGCTTAATAACAGAGGATTTGTGAGAAATTAGAGATTGAGAAGAGAGGATTAGCGAGTTGTGAAGGTCCAGAAATGTTCAATTTATAGTATAATGGCTCGGATGTTCGAAATGGCAATCGTTGACCACGAATTGAATGTGGGACGCGTATATGATCAAAATGGTATCAATTGGTTGTCAATTGTCGTGTGTCTGAGTCATAATAGGCCGGTAATTGCGTAGTGATGCCAATCATAGATTAATCACGAGTTATGGTGATGTTTTTGGCAAGTCGCGTCTCACAGTTGACTTTCCAAGTCAACTGTGAGGGTTTTGAAGCTAGTGTTATAATTATAAAGATCCGGGTTAAAAACAAGAATGAATGCTAGATCAGATGGTTTGTGTGGGTGTGTTTATTGAACCGGCTTGGGCGCGGGTTCGAGTCCCGGCCCAAGCACATTTTTTTTAAACCTTTTTCCACAACATATAATTATATATATGTAATTAATATAGTATTAGGCTTCCCAAAATGCCACAAAAATAATAAAATGCGAACAATAACGATAGATCTTGACGTTTTTATCCAGATTATACGTAACGTGCAATTATTTAACGCGAAATGTTACATTTACAATACGAGTCTAGGTAGTTGGATAAACTATCTTTACAACCATAACAAAAACAAGCTTATTTGCATTAGAATTTAAGGCATCATTTATTTGTAATAGGATACAAGAGTTCAATTAATCCAAGTTCAGACTTGTTGCTACTTGCTAGCACTTACACAGTGAATTTCAGGTGAGTTTACGTAACCATGTTTATGCAATTCTTTATACTTGCAACATTATACTTAAGCAATTCTACATACATGTCTAGTTGTAAACTTTAATGCCTCATGACTTAGACAACAACAGTTAGACTTAAACTTCAACATACATAATCATTAGCTATGGCCAAGCCGGTGATACTCAATAATAGATCTATTGGATTGACAATCCCACCTAGATTCGTTGACCATCTTTTATGGGGAGCGCGGGTGATTGTTATCGTTCCAACGTGATATTAAGGTGAACCGTGGATGACGGGATGGACCTAAACTAGTCGGAGGTTTGATTATGTGCATACACCACTTCATATTTATTCATGTAGACTTAAACTTACGATAGACATATAAATTGCTAAACTTTTATTCTTATACTTAATTGCGTGACATGGCTTATGTATTCTCACCAACTTCTAGTTGACCCCCCCCCCCCATTTTTCCAAACTCAACAGGAAATACTGATGCTTGAAGTCTAGAGCTATATATACCAATCAACAGTTATTTGGAATGTTTCTAATCATTGTCAGAGGGTCACTATTCATACATAAAGAGATAAAGGCTGTACACGAGTATAATCAAACAAGGGTTTCCCGGAGTTTGATTAGCTTGAATCTCTCTGATCCATGGTATCCACTAACCGTAGCGATCATTACAGTTATTTGGACTGTTGCTAAATTAGTTAAACAAAAGCTTAAATTATACAGTTATTTGGAATATTCTTGATCATTACAGTGAGATATGAGTTTAATTAGGTTAAATCTCTCTGATCCATGATATGAGAGCAAATAATCCATCGAGAACTTGAGAAAGAGAGAATAAGAGAAGAGATAATAACATATGAGCTACAACATAACTTGCACCGACTTGAGATATGAGTTTAATTAGCTTGAATCTCTCTGATCCATGGTATCCGGTTGTTTTCAGGTTGTCTTCATCGTTGACCGTTATCTCTCGGATAACAACTGAAAAGTTGTTTCATTAATTCCAAAACCTAAAGAGAAGATATCATCTCAGTGAGATTGATAACTTCTCTATGGAAGTTGCTACAATAGTTAAACAAAAGCTGAAATTGAACAGTTATTTGGAATGTTTCTGATCATTACAGTTATGCCTTTTTTGGTGAAATGAACTTGAAGAAATGATTTGGTGGATCTATCATGAGTTAAACAAAAGCTGAAATTGGACGGTTATTTGGAATGTTCCTGATCATTACTTTTCATGCAAGCAAGTAAAATTCAGTTGTTGGACAGTGAGATTGATAACTGGACAGGTTAGCCAAACCATACGAGGGTGGCAGGAAAAAGTTGACATTTTGATCCAAAGGAAATTCAGGTTAGCCAGACGTTTGTCAAAAGAACATTTTTTATAATAATTATATTAAAAAAAACAAAAAACTAACTCAAAAGACCCAAAAAAAAAAAAAAATTTTTTTTGATTCGAAGCACCTCGCTTAGGCCTAAGCGAGGCGCTTCGAATTAAAAATCAACTTTTTCTGCCCCCTCGTACTGACCTCCTCTGAATGAGTTCAAAGCGCCTCGCTTAGGCCTAAGCGAGGCGCTTTGAGGGGGTGGAAATAGAAGGTGGGGGGTGGGAATAGACGGAGCCTTTATTATTTTTGGGGATAAAAGAAAGGTCACGCACGAGGAAGGGTAGATCGAAAATAGCATTTTCTTGGACAAGGGGTTAGGAGCTTTTAATTTTTGGAAAGTTTATTTTTGACACAAAAGAGGAGGACGCACAGGAGGTTTATCAACAGAAAAGGGAATCATATCTATCTATATATATAAAAGAATTGAACATTGCTGACGTGGCGTGCAATGGTGCTTTCAACCTCTCCATGAAACTGCCACGTGGCATCATAAATCATAATTGAAAGATTTTAGTGTTTTTGAATTATTTCCTTTTTTAATTAAAAAAAGATAAACATAAAACCTTAAATTTATCTCTCTATCTCTCAATTCTCAATTACTAAAATTAAATTGAGTTATTTTAGGAAAAAAGAATTTAAAAACAAATTTAAATTTTTCTCTCTTATGTTTCCTCCCATAATTTTTAAACGTTAATATTTTTTTATATTCGAGATTTTTTTAAATAAAAAAAATTACACCAAATTAACGAGCGTTTTATCATCTTTCCAACGAGTACCATAGTGCTAGGGATGAGCTCGGGACAGTATCGGTACCGAACCGATACCGATCCCGACAATACCGATACCGAAAAGTACAAAAAATCAATACCGATACCGATACCGATTATACCGGTACGGTATCGGTATCGGTTCGGTATCGGTACGGTACCGGTGTGGTATCGGTATTTTACCTTAAAATACCGATACAATACCGATCCCGTACCGATACCAAAAATACCGAAACCGAAAACCTCTAAATGTGGGTACCAATACCAATACCGAACACCCTCGGTTCGGTACGGGATCGGTATTTTTTCGGTTCGGGATCATTTTTCGGGACCGTATGCCCATCCCTACATAGTGCTATATAAAAAACGGAGAAAAAAACGACTATTTTTTGTGGGGTTTTGTTCATACAGGAAAAAAAACACAAAGTGTTCAGGTTATTCATTAATCATGTTTTTTCTTTTAAACCAGGTTCTTATCTACGATGTTGAAATTCGGCCCAAGCGTCATGCTTTCATTGGAATTTTACTCTTCTAAAGATGCATAGGTATACTTCATCAAGAGAAGCTAGGAGAAAGAATCGCGCAACACTGCAATACATGGTGTCACCTTATAGCAAAGTTATTTTTTATTTATTTAATTACAAGAGTAATAATTATTACTATTAGTATTACTATTATTAGAATTATTATATTTTTCAACCCCGGGATACTCCCGGGATAAAAGCTAGTCTATACATATAATAAATCAAAGTTATTTTAATCACATGACACTTAAAGATGCATTCTCTTACTTGAGTGTGTTATGTGTCATCTCATGTGGCATTGAGATATTTTAGAAAAAAAATAATTTAAAAACAAAATTAGATTTTTCACCCTCATGTTTCCTCCTATAATTTTTAAACGTTAATATCTTTAATATACAAGATTTTTTAAAGAAAAAAATTACACCAAATTAACGAGCGTTTTATTATCTTTCCAACGAGTACCATAGTGCTATATAAAAAACGAAGAAATTTTTTTGTGGGGTTTTGTTCATACAGGAAAAAAACACAAAATGTTCAGGTAAATCATTAATCATGTATAGACAAGTCACTAATTATGTTTAAATCAGTAAATATGATTTTTTTTTCAACCAGAGCCGAATAGGTTAATAGAGTTATACGTTGTTTTAAGTTAGGTATCAATATTAGTATGTTAGAGTTGTACATTTGTTTAGTCTTTAAGATATGTGTTAATATTAGAGTTACATTAGAGTTCTACATTCTTTTAGGTTAAGTGTTAGCATTTGAGTTGTACATTGTTAATTTGTTTTAGGTTAGATATTAATATTAGAGTTATACATCAGTTTATTTCATATGTAAAATTGATGTATCATATTAAATTTCTCAACACGGGACGCTTCCAGGGTATAATCTAGTATTTATTATTCAAAAGAGTAGATCGCAATTTCTTTTTTCTTGGAAAAGAAGAGAGACAAAAGAAATCAACCTCTATGGCTATGAGTGGCTAATCCCTTTGTATCACATTAGGGATGTAAACTTTTGAAGATCTAAGGTTAAACAAATTGGGTATTGTTCTTAAACTATTGATTATGTTTTTGTGTGTTTGAATTAACTGTGTTGAATTGTGATTAACCTTATGTTGAACTCATTTTAGTTAATTGATCTTGTGCCAATTTCTAATGATATGAACATGGTTCCTTGCTTTAACACAAACATAGGATTATATATTCTAGGTATTGAAGTGTAGTTTATTCTATCTTCGATATTGATAAAACTTGACACCTAAGCCTATTGAGCAATCACTCCGTTAACACCAATCACATTACTATTGTTTACCCATTTGTGAAATCCCTAGTATTCAATTGTTGAAACCCTATTGTGATCTTTTTAATTAAAATTGTTTACAATCTATATTATTTTTTTATTCTTATAATTTCAATTCAAGTCCAGTATAATAAACGAAACTTTTTAAATCAAATTCTTAAATGAACCAATCAAAATCTTCATAAGTTTCTAGAATCTTCATAAGAAATACCATTTAATCAACTAAAATATTATCCACTAACCACATGCTCATCTGGATTCGATACCCTACTTACTCTAACTACCTATGTTATTTAGGTTTTGTATGACCCGTGACGACCAGATCATCAGATGGCGCCGTTGCTGGGGAGCTAGTGCCCTTAGTGTTTAGTTTTTAGTTGATTATTGTGATTAACTGTTTAATTTGTCTTTGTTACTTCTTTTTGTTCGTTTTTACGCATGGTGTGTGAAGTGTGTAGGTGACAAATAATGCATGCATGCCACTTGTGTAAAATCTGAAGAATGGGAATTTAGTAAGACTTGATCGTCATCATCACAATGTATTGGGAAGATGATGATAATACTTGTCCTTGTTGTGGGAGCCCATATCATTTGTAGCGAGATTGTCCAAAGGCCTGTAAGAAAATGGAAGCATTTAAAGAACGACAAGATCGTATTATTTTTTGGCTCGAAAAACCTGGAGGTTCACATTTATCTTCTTCACATCGTCAGTCACGCTATTCAAACTCCCAAGGTTATTATCAGTTAAATAACAGGTATCAAGGGAGTTCATTTAGCCAAAGGACACAACTATATCCAAACCATGAGGAATATAACGACTATTATCTTAATCAACCTCAACCGGCATACGAAGACCCTCGAAATTCAACACATTCTAAGCTCGATGCTCTTGCGATCATGATCAAAGAAAACCATGATAATATCAAAGATATGAAGAGAGCAAACGAGTACGAGACAAAGCTCATGAAGCTTTGGTGATTCAAGTGGGTCAACTAGCCGAGGAATTTGCCCAACTTAAGTGTGAGCAAAACGAGTTGGCCAATGGTATTATGGTAGATGCTGATATAGATGAAGATACTACAAGTCTTTATGAATGGTTTAACCCAACTGAAGACTTAACACCTCATGAAGATTTGGTGGCTGAGGTGAAAGTTCCTCACGAATCGCATCCCGTGTTGATTAAGGCACCCAATAAAGAGGAGGATGAAGGTTCAAAGATGAAGAAGAGGAAGGTGAGCTGGGAGGACATTGGGCAATTTATTGTAAAACGGCCCCGCAACAAGAATCACCAGATTCTCATGCCAATAACTGGGAAGCAATTGTGGATTTGGCATGTGAACTACCGAGTGTATGTTGGAAACTCGGTAGGCAAATGTGGGATAAAACCTTCATGCTTGGACTCGATGGACAAGTTGAAAGAGATTGAACAGATTGGGGCATGGAAGGTAAACTACCGAGCATACATTGGAAACTCGGTAGGCAAATTTTCTTTGAGACCATCATGAATGAACATCAGGTACGATTCTTGTACATTTTATATATTTATTTATTTTGTTTTATTTTTCATTTATTTTTAGTTAGTATTTTGAGTCTCTTTTGATTTCTGGGAATACTTTGAGTTTAACTTGCAATCAGATAACTTGCCTTTACTCAATCTCCATTCAGGCAGGGTAAATCTGTACACCATCGGTGTATCAGGCATCCCATAATTTTACGTTTTTATTTTTCTTTTGAGTCTTAGTTTCAGGTTTGTCTATTGGTCGCGAATGAAATGCTAAACGATTCGATTGGGAGGAATTCCAGAGACTCATACGCGCACTGCCTATATCCAGGGGAATCTGTTCCTTTTACTGTTGTATTTTATTTTTATTTCTGCTTTATTTTATTCCTAGCTCACATTGAGGACAATGTGTCGTTCAAGTGTGGGGGTGGGGAAACTTCGTTTTTATTTATTTTTGTGTCTAAAAAAAATATTGAAAATGTCTTGAAAACTGTTCCTAAAAAAAGCATTCTAATCAGACATAAAAACAATTTTTTCAGTACATACCAGTTGTTTCTTGATTGTTTTGGCAGTAGATCCTTAGTCATGATCTAATTTATGGAAAAGTAGTATGAACCGTTTTCAGCAGGTGGTTTTAAGAAAAAAGTTTAGAATTGTCTGACTAGATTTGACAAGCTATTGGTAATAAATGCATGCACACATCGGTAACCCATTTCCCCACTTTTGTGAGATCTTGAGCCTACTAGTTGATAGATTGATTTATATATATTTTCGTTTGTTGTAACACCCCAACCGATGGTGGAAACATCGAGGTGTCACGTAGTGACGATTGTTCAATAGCTCATGGACTAAAGTGTAAATTTGAATACATTGATTAAATAGTTTATTACAATGAAATAAAATACAACGATTCTAAATGCTAACTAATCTGAATTACAATGAACCAAAATCTAAATATAAATCCGAAAGCTTAAAGAATGCATCTCAAAATAACCTGAAACATGTACAAAATAATTTGGTCAATACAAAAATGTATTGGTGAGCATACCCTGTTAGTATACATATAGTAGAAAAGTGTTTCGCAATTCATGTGTTGTATACTGTTTTCAATTATGTAATAAGTAATATCCGTTCAAAATCAACCCTAAATAAGTATCAAGAATCAAGAATCAAAAACATTTTTAGTAATATGAATCACAAGACAATGACCAAGGTCTCTCAACAGAGTCACAAGGGGTATATACCATAGTACTATTCATTGAAATGCCAGGCCCTCAAAGGTTAATGATTTTGACAAGTCATAGACACACAAATTAACATAAAGCAAACACACAGGAGAATTGCTATTTTAGTAAGAAGTAATAGAAACTTGATAATAAGTACATGAATCACCCCAAAAATAGTAAAACAGTAAAAAGGGGAAAGATATACTCACAGTTAGCGAAAGCGAGCAAAATCCACTTAAGCGGTCGTGAGCTAAGTAATGGGAATTCCGAGGAATTCAACCTATAATGTGTAAGAATACTAATAAGGAAATGTCTAAAGAGTCTAAGGTATCTAGGGTCTAAGGCATTAGGGTTTGCTAAGTCGATTTGGGGAATTAGAGTTTTTCTGATCAGTCGCGTTAATGTAAAAGTTGTATATCTCAAATAATATATGAAAGGTCGTAAATGTGGTTTAAATAATATAATTATTACCTATTGGATATTTATATAAAAATATGTTTGAATAATTAAGACAAAATAATTTAGTTAGTTACTTTAACTAAATTAAAATAAACACAATAATCATAAATAATTAAATAAATAATTTTGAGTTACACAATGATCCAACAAAAGGTAATAAAGACATTAAACCATATGAGTATTTCTATTTTATAAGAAAAATGTTTATAAAATAGATGTTTAAATAAATCAAGGTTTAATTATATCTAATTATACGTAAATAATATTAGAAATACAAGACATGATCCAAAAAATGTTATTTTTATAGAAAATGGATTCTTAAAGATGTAAGTAAATGAAAATAATTTTCTCATAAATTTTATAAACCTATTTATATTTAAAACTGATTTAATAGAATTTAATCATGTTTAAATGATTAAAAATAGCAAAATTAATAAAAACAAGTGTTTTCTGACCCAATAATTTTTATTTCAGTTCATAATGATTAGAAATAATTTAACAAAAATTTTGAGATAAAAATCATTTAAAATGAATTTTTAATCAATTAAATATGATTAAAACCATTTAAATTAATAAAATCATGAAAATAGATATTTTTCAGAAAACTAAAAATATGACAATTTTCTATGAGATATCAAGAAGCTACACCTAAATTTTCATAAATTTTGGAGGAAAAATGAATTTATTATGAATATTTCAAGTTTAATGTGTTTATTTATTAATATATAGATTTACAAATCAAAACTTTTTTTTTAAAAAAAATGGAATGGGACGCGGGTGCTAGGATTCGAACCCGCCCCATCCTGTTTGCATAACACACATACAACCACTCCACCACTACTAGTCTTTGTTGAATAATCTGGAAAGCATAATGATATAAACCTTCCTTAAATTTCATCTTCTTCCCCAAATAAACCTCCAAGAACCCTAACCCTAGAACTTTAATTTCAATAAACACAACAGGACTCGATTACTGACTTGTAATAAGGGGCTTATGCTCGGAAATGTATAAGAAACGAGATGGCAAAAAGAAATTGGACTTACAACATACTTGAAGGTCGAAAACGAAGGGTTACAAGCCGAGTTTATATGTCGCAATTTCAAGTCTTACAGAGACAAATTTCAGAAGTTTAAAGAGTGTTTGGAACGTTCAAGTGTGCAGAAACTAATTGGTGTGCTCGGTTTATATAATGATTGATTAAAAACGAAGTTTTAATGAGTTTAAAGTTTCCGGCCGGAATGTTAGCGCCGGTTACAAACTTACCGATTCAAACCGGTGCTATGCTAATTTATAACAAGTATTAATGGTGGAAACTTAATTATTGAGATGGTGAAACGTAAATCAAACAGTGAAAATCAATATTTATGAACATTAACTTAGTTTATAGGTTGGCCGGAAATTCTCGCCGGCAAAACTCGCCGGAAACGCGTAAGGAAGGAGGAAGACAGATTTTTTTTTATTCTTTTGGTAATTGACAGTTTTAGTCCCTCTTATTTAACCTTGTTAGTTTTGTTATGGTTTGGTTAGTTTTTCTTTATAAGAAGTTAACCAAGTTAAACTAACTTAATTTAAAACCTTCTAAAACTTTATAAAGCTTGAATTTTTTTTATTTTTTTTTTTGTTATATAAAATTCTTTTACGAATATGTTTTAGCATACGCATTTGACTAAAACTTATACCTAATCCATAATAATTATAAATGGTAAAATTTTAGTTCGCTCTAAAATTAAATTTGAAAACGACGAACTCACAGGGACTATAACGGAAATATTTAGAGGACTATTATTGTCATTTTGACGAAAGACGAAGGTGACGAATGTCACAGTCTCCCCTACTTTAGAAAATTTCGTCTCGAAATTTTTTTTCAAGTGAAGGTTACTATGAAACAAAATGCGTTGTAAAAGTCAACTAAATTTTTAAAAGAAAATTCCATCATTTATGATTTGACAAAATTTTAAATAGTTGTCTAATACCCAAAGTAAAATTTCAAAATCTTTTGACAGTTGACCCGAGGTTAGGAAGTTGAGAGTTTAAATGAGAAAGGCTTTGGGTATGTGTAACGGGTGAAGGACAGGGGTACTAAGGAAGCAGTCTCCCCTACTTTAGAAAAGTTTAGAGTATGCAGCAAGTATCCAAATAATCGAGTATGTAAGAGTATACGAGGTTCGTGTTTATGTGCGGGTATTCAAGAGAAAAACCCTAGGAAGACGTAATGAAGCTCGTGTAAGAACGTTCTTTGTCAAAAATACTAGTTATTAGTCAATGATCTAATGAAAAGGTAGTAATGGGTAGGTTCTTGGTCAGACTCCTAGTCCGCTTCCGCAGTATCGTTTATGCTTATATATAGGGTGTACCGCAGCTAACCCACCACACTCCCGATACTTTGGACTCGTACTAATTGTCTACCAATAGCCTAAATAGAATCACACACCACCCTCATGTACCTGTAAGCCCATGATTGCGTTCCGGACCGTAACCATCGATTTACCTTACACTAGGGTGTGATGCTTTTCCATAACCCTAACATGAAATAAATGTGTGCAACCAATATGTAATAGCCACTATAATGAAATATTGTTTAATCATGGCATGGTTAGAGATCCTTCCCTTTCGGGTTTTCCCTTTAACCGTAATGAGAATAACATGTAAGTAAAAGACATGGTTAGAGGTTCTTCCCTTTCGGGTTCACCCTTAACCGGTAACTTCTGTTCACATCGTTGGCTCTAAACACTCATATTGATAGACCTTGAGGTTTACACCGTTCCCCTCGGGTTAAAGAAATCCTCTAATCCGAGTCGTACGTGGGCACTAGCTTAGATCTCATACGAGTTTATCAACTAGTATGTTCGTTGGCCATGATGATGAACAAAATAATGTAAAGTATAACAGGGTTTTGCTCAAAACAGGAAAGAAAATGTGCATACCAAATATGCGTTCAAGTAAGTATATAAGTACCGCATAAAATTTCGAGAAAGAATAATATAACATAAATCGAGTAAATCGCACAATTGCACAAAATGAAAGTAAACGAGTTGAATTAATGCAAATAGTCAATGTGAAAATAATCACAAATAACGTGTTAGAAATAACTATGAATAAAAATGGTGCAATAATAAAATAATGAAATTTACGGCGAATGAATGTGCACGGAACGGGTGTATAGCCTACTGGCATGTGAGTTTAAAATCTAATAATTTTACATATATGCGTTATACTATAAAAGACATTTAGCAACATTCTGATAAAAAGATATGTCCATTCTTTTGTTAAACCAAAAGTTTTGCAACTGAAAGAGTATAAGTGTAAAAAGTTGATTTTCGCAGTTTACTCGACTTGGTGATATTGTTGGAAGAATAGTAGTGATGCATGAGAATAAATTTTTTTTAAGAAATCGAAGTGTGTTTTAGATTCAAAACAGGTTCATTTGCAAAATCTTCGTAAATACACATTTTCATGTGTTTACGAGAAGTCGAGTTTGAAAAATGTTATAAGGCTTATTATTAGTTGTAAATTTTTCTCGAAAACATATATTGGATACGTCATGTGAAAACAGAAGATTTACATTTGGTCTTTAAAATATGCAATAGAAGTTTGTAAAATGCAAAATGAAACCATTTCATGAAGTATGTGTAAATCGATTGTGTTTTAAAATACCAAGATTTAAAATGACGTGAATGATAAAATTAACGTATAATATAGATTACCAATATTTAAGAAAGTTCATAATCAACGAGATGTAGAAATAGATCCTTGAGATGTGGATTTCACTCCTAACTCAATGATGTATTTCAAAAGTGCTAACGATTGTGGAATGAAACCAATCACTAAGTTAAGGATATCACTCCCAGCTTAGTGGTTAAGTTTCTTTTTGAAGGAAATACTTTTCGAGGTGTGGGTGTCACTCCTATCTCAAAGATATATTCCTAAGATAAATAACCTATAGAGGAGTGAAACTAATCACCAAGGTATGGATGTCACTCCTAACTTGATGATATCGTTTCGTTTGTGAAATACGAGTGTCTTCTTCGCCAAGCAAAATATCGAAAAAAATAACGAGAAATAATCATAACGAAAATATCTTGAAAGAAAATAATAGGAAATAAGAGAAATATAAACGAGAGGACTCGTGAAGGTAAGCTTAGTTATAGACTAGGCTAAAAGGCATTCTAATAACCTAATTCCCTATAACCATGGCTCTGATACCAATCTGTAACACCCCAACCGATGGCGGAAACATCGAGGTGTCACGTAGTGACGATTGTTCAATAGCTCATGGACTAAAGTGTAAATTTGAATACATTGATTAAATAGTTTATTACAATGAAATAAAATACAACGATTCTAAATGCTAACTAATCTGAATTACAATGAACCAAAATCTAAATATAAATCCGAAAGCTTAAAGAATGCATCTCAAAATAACCTGAAACATGTACAAAATAATTTGGTCAATACAAAAATGTATTGGTGAGCATACCCTGTTAGTATACATATAGTAGAAAAGTGTTTCGCAATTCATGTGTTGTATACTGTTTGCAATTATGTAATAAGTAATATCCGTTCAAAATCAACCCTAAATAAGTATCAAGAATCAAGAATCAAAAACATTTTTAGTAATATGAATCACAAGACAATGACCAAGGTCTCTCAACAGAGTCACAAGGGGTATATACCATAGTACTATTCATTGAAATGCCAGGCCCTCAAAGGTTAATGATTTTGACAAGTCATAGACACACAAATTAACATAAAGCAAACACACAGGAGAATTGCTATTTTAGTAAGAAGTAATAGAAACTTGATAATAAGTACATGAATCACCCCAAAAATAGTAAAACAGTAAAAAGGGAAAAGATATACTCACAGTTAGCGAAAGCGAGCAAAATCCACTTAAGCAGTCGTGAGCTAAGTAATGGGAATTCCGAGGAATTCAACCTATAATGTGTAAGAATACTAATAAGGAAATGTCTAAAGAGTCTAAGGTATCTAGGGTCTAAGGCATTAGGGTTTGCTAAGTCGATTTGGGGAATTAGAGTTTTTCTGATCAGTCGCGTTAATGTAAAAGTTGTATATCTCAAATAATATATGAAAGGTCGTAAATGTGGTTTAAATAATATAATGATTACCTATTGGATATTTAGATAAAAATATGTTTGAATAATTAAGACAAAATAATTTAGTTAGTTACTTTAACTAAATTAAAATAAACACAATAATCATAAATAATTAAATAAATAATTTTGAGTTACACAATGATCCAACAAAAGGTAATAAAGACATTAAACCATATGAGTATTTCTATTTTATAAGAAAAATGTTTATAAAATAGATGTTTAAATAAATCAATGTTTAATTATATCTAATTATACGTAAATAATATTAGAAATACAAGACATGATCCAAAAAATGTTATTTTTATAGAAAATGGATTCTTAAAGATGTAAGTAAATGAAAATAATTTTCTCATAAATTTTATAAACCTATTTATATTTAAAACTGATTTAATAGAATTTAATCATGTTTAAATGATTAAAAATAGCAAAATTAATAAAAACAAGTGTTTTCTGACCCAATAATTTTTATTTCAGTTCATAATGATTAGAAATAATTTAACAAAAATTTTGAGATAAAAATCATTTAAAATGAATTTTTAATCAATTAAATATGATTAAAACCATTTAAATTAATAAAATCATGAAAATAGATATTTTTCAGAAAACTAAAAATATGACAATTTTCTATGAGATATCAAGAAGCTACACCTAAATTTTCATAAATTTTGGAGGAAAAATGGATTTATTATGAATATTTCAAGTTTAATGTGTTTATTTATTAATATATAGATTTACAAATCAAAACTTTTTTTAAAAAAAAAAAATGGAATGGGACGCGGGTGCTAGGATTCGAACCCGCCCCATCCTGTTTGCATAACACACATACAACCACTCCACCACTACTAGTCTTTGTTGAATAATCTGGAAAGCATAATGATATAAACCTTCCTTAAATTTCATCTTCTTCCCCAAATAAACCTCCAAGAACCCTAACCCTAGAACTTTAATTTCAATAAACACAACAGGACTCGATTACTGACTTGTAATAAGGGGCTTATGCTCGGAAATGTATAAGAAACGAGATGGCAAAAAGAAATTGGACTTACAACATACTTGAAGGTCGAAAACGAAGGGTTACAAGCCGAGTTTATATGTCGCAATTTCAAGTCTTACAGAGACAAATTTCAGAAGTTTAAAGAGTGTTTGGAACGTTCAAGTGTGCAGAAACTAATTGGTGCGCTCGGTTTATATAATGATTGATTAAAAACGAAGTTTTAATGAGTTTAAAGTTTCCGGCCGGAATGTTAGCGCCGGTTACAAACTTACCGATTCAAACCGGTGCTATGCTAATTTATAACAAGTATTAATGGTGGAAACTTAATTATTGAGATGGTGAAACGTAAATCAAACAGTGAAAATCAATATTTATGAACATTAACTTAGTTTATAGGTTGGCCGGAAATTCTCGCCGCAAAACTCGCCGGAAACGCGTAAGGAAGGAGGAAGACAGATTTTTTTTTATTCTTTTGGTAATTGACAGTTTTAGTCCCTCTTATTTAACCTTGTTAGTTTTGTTATGGTTTGGTTAGTTTTTCTTTATAAGAAGTTAACCAAGTTAAACTAACTTAATTTAAAACCTTCTAAAACTTTATAAAGCTTGAATTTTTTTTATTTTTTTTTTGTTATATAAAATTCTTTTACGAATATGTTTTAGCATACGCATTTGATTAAAACTTATACCTAATCCATAATAATTATAAATGGTAAAATTTTAGTTCGCTCTAAAATTAAATTTGAAAACGAAGAACTCACAGGGACTATAACGGAAATATTTAGAGGACTATTATTGTCATTTTGACGAAAGACGAAGGTGACGAATGTCACATTTGTTGAGAGTAGGCCAGATGTTTCTTTGTTACAGAACTTGTGTGATTTGATACATGTCGAGGTTGTAGACTAGATATGCACATAGATGATAAAGGCAATTTTGGATTACCCTTTTCATTTGATACCCGTGTATTTGTTTACGTGATCAACCTGATTACCAACAATATTACCCTTAGTAGCCATGTTGAGCCTTTACCTATTCGCTTGTTAAACCCAAATCGGTTTCTTAAACCGACCTTTTGTGCCACCAGTGTTACTTGACAATCTAAGTGTAGTTATTATGATGTTTAGTATTTATACGCTGAAAAAAAATCAGTCAATTCATGAGGCCGATATACCAAAGTAGGTGATTGAAAAAAAAAAGAAAAAAAAATTGTGAGTATTATGTAATACGTGTTGAAAATAACCCGCAGTTTTAGTTATTGTGTTTAGTATGAATAAAAGATTGTCATGGGTTGGTACGTTTCTTTGTTTTAGCCACTTGTTAGCCAAATATTTTCTACCTTTGCCCTAAGCCCAAAACCCGTAAGTCCTTTAGATATGTTCATTGTCTACAGTTGAGGTGTGATTGTCATACAAGCCTATGATAACAGAGTTGCATACTTGGTTTTTGAGTGATTAATACTAGTGCATTATATGCTAGTACAGATATTAAACCGAGTGGAGTGAAAAATTGTCAGTGGTGTGTTGCATGAAAATAAAAACCGGAAGCATGTTAGATTTAGTCTGGTAAATTCTGTTTTTAAATGGAAATCAATTTGACTTGCTGAATTAACACATCTAATGCTGATCTGTAAATGGGGTATGACTTTGGATCTTAGCTAAGGTATTATAGGGCGACTGGGGTGCTAGTCTGTGATAATGTGTTAGGACAAAGAGGATTGGTGAAACCACTTTTGTAAACCTTAGTCTAATTCACTTCTGTCATTTTGGCTAAGTATAGAAGTACTGAAGAGAAGACAAGAAACTGCTGATTAGAAGATATGAGAAGTGCTGAAGAAGAAACTTCATCAGAAGTTCTGAAGTCCAAACCAGACAAGTTCACTTCAGAAGTACTGAAGACAAAACTACTCTTTAGTAGTTTGTCCTTCATCAGCACTTAGCATCAGATATTTTCCACCGCCTTTTGCATCAGTAGTTTATTGTTTATTATTACTTTTAGCTGTATTTGTTTCTTTCAATGTTGCAACTTGTGCAACTTGTTTCTGTTGTTTCTGTACTTGCTTTTTGGGCAAGATACATGCATGTAAACGTCTATAAATAGGAGGCTTCAACCTTCTATTTTAGACATTGATTTTAATAGAAAAATCCTTCAAACACTATCATTGTTCTATTCTATTTCTGTATTTATTGTGAATCTGTCTAAGTATCTAATTCTCATTTACTGCTTAGATTCATAATAAATACTTGTCATTTATTAGTTTCAAACATCAAGGGGGAGTAATAACTCTTCCTTAGTATAAAAAGTGTTGCTTTAACTTATACATTCCGCTGTGCTTATAATCTGATTTACAAGGACTTGCTAAACACTTAAGTGTCAAGATAGCAAGTTCTTACTTAGCAAAAAGAGCAAACTGATCCAACAATTGGTATCAGAGCATTGGTTTATCTGATCACATATCAATCTAACAAATTGAGAATCAGACACAAAGCTCTTATTGATATTCAATAAAAAGATCAAAAGTTCACTTTTTATCAATATCCATCACTTAAAAGAGTCATCTGACAAATCTATACTCTTTAAAATGGATCCACATAATACTGGTTCTGCCACCAAACCTGCCATGCTTGTGAGAAATGAGTACAACATATGGCAAAAGAGAATGGCACATACCTTGTCACAAACCAACACAGGTTGTTGGAGATCTGTGATATATGGTCCTCACAAACCAGTAAATGTTAATCTTGAAACTAATGTTAAGGTCCCTAAGGACCCTAAAGAATATACAGATGAGGATTTCCTAAAACTTGAGCTAGATGCAAAAGCATTCTCTATGTTGGCAATGGCTCTCCCAAATGAGATATACTCTGGCCTTTTACATTGTGAAAGTGCCAAAGAACTTTGGGACTGTCTTAAAGAACAGTTTGGAGGAACTGAAGAGGTGATTGCCAACACCAGAGAGATTTTAGCTCAACAATATGAAACATTTGCTTATATTAATGGGGAAACTTTGACTCAACAATTTGAAAGATTCTCCTCATTAATATCTGAGCTAAAGTTAAATGGTCAGACCTATACAACAGTGTCTATGCTACATAGATTTTTAAGGTCTTTACCTGACAAATGGGAAACATACTCCATTGTTTTAAGATCCTCACCAGATTTTAGCTCCCTCACTCTTACAAAACTCCATGGGAGATTACTTACTTTTGAGAGAGAAATTGATCAAAAGAAGAAATTACAATCATCTGGTAAAACTGCTGATGACTACCTACCAGGTAGTACAACACTTTTGGGACAAGATTCACCAACTTGTTCCTATGGATCTTATGACAATATTGACATAACCACTGGGATCTCATCAGAAAGATCTTTCCCAGGTTATGACAATAATGACCAAAGTCAAACTGCTGATAATCTATGTTTATCATGGATGATTTGAAAAACTTTAGCAGTGATGACTTGGAAGAAATGGACATATTACACCAACTGGCCATGCTAAGCATTAAAACTAACAAGTTTTATAAAAGGCCAGGAAGGAAATTTCCAGGATTGACCAGTAATACAAAAATTGGTTTTGACAAATCTAAACTGAGATGTCACAAGTGTCAGAAGTTGGGACACTTTGCTAGAGAGTGTAGAAGCTCTAGCTTTAACCAATCACAATCTGGAAATAACTATAACCCCAATTATAATAGGAATAATGGAACTCAAGGAGTGCTCATTTTGTACAGGCACAAGCTCCTCAACAGCAATACATGCCACAAGTACAATATGTTCAAGTGCCTGCTCAACAGATGCAGAGCCAACAATCAATCCCTCCCTTTCCAGCTGCTCAACATCCTCCACAGCCTCAACAACCCTCTCAACAAAGTCTCTTTACCTCAGGGTATGTTGACTGGAGCAGTCTCCCTTTTGACACCACATAGTGCAATCCTGATGCAGACAACAAAGTGTTTGACATCAACTGGGGAGAACCAGACAATGGCAGAAAGAACTTTGCCTTAATGGCATTTGAAGGCTGTACTTCAAAATCTGCATTGTCACAGGTATCAAAAGAATCTTTGACAAAACTTTGCTCAAATTCTTGCAAAGAAACTTTTGCTCTCATAAGAGAGACAAATCTGCACTTACAAGGTAAAGCCAATGATTTAGAAAGAAAATACACACAGATAAAATGTGATTTAGAAAGAAAACTGTGTGCTAAAACAAAAGAAGTTTCTAAATTAACTGACTCTACTATTGAAACCCAAGCACAAATTAAAATCATGCTAAATGACCTGGAAGATGTCAGACAAGAGCTTGCTGACACCAGGATCACTTGTGAAAAATGGGTGGAATCTTGTAAGGGGTATCAATTATTGCTAAACAAACAAAGTGCTTCAAATGTTAAGTTTGGCATAGGATACCATCATGTTGAAACACCAACAGATTTTTCTCCCAAAACTACTGAAGATGGGAGAAGAATTGTTTCAAATGAAACTTCTGAAGGGAAAGAATGCACATCTTTCCATGAAAACTTTCTAAACAGAAATCCTGGCATTTTTAAAGAAAGTACTTCAGAAGTATTAACACAATCTGACAACAAGCCATCAGTAGTTTCATCTACATCAGGAGTTGAGACCCTGAAAACTACTGATGAGCAAAATCTCTTCACAAATGTCAGAAATTTGCCTTTAGATCAAAAACAAAAGGCAAAAGAATGTGAAATTTGTGGCCTGTTCAACCACAAAACTGAATTTTGTAGATACAGAAAAGGAATTCAGTTCAATCAAAAACATAAACAACAGGTTGTGGGAAATCAAATCAGAAATGATTATGAAAGAATCTTTAAACCCAAGAAACAACAACCTGAAAACACCTTTTCTCAGAAAAAGATAAAATCTCAACCAAAATCTTTTTCTCAAAATTCCTTGTCAGTAGTTAGACCAGAATCATCAGCAGTTTCACAAACTGCTGAGATTCAAAATCTAATGAACATGGTAGAACTACTGATGACCAAGGTTGATGGTGGTCCTAAAAAGGATACCACCATGGTTCTTAATGAAAAATCCATTGCCAAAAAGACATGGATTTCTCAACCTGGTCAAGAACAAACTATAACTGTTCTCAAGAGCAAACCCAAAGCCAAACAGGCTTGGGTTCCTAAATCTAACTAATTTGCTTTTATGTGCAGAGAGTTTCCAGGGGCTTAAACAACATATGGTATGTTGATAGTGGAGGCTCTATGCACATGACTGGATGCAGATACCTGATAAACAACTTTATCAGCCAAAGAGAAGGATCTGTATCCTTTGGGAACAATGCTAAGGGATATGTGCTAGGACATGGCAATGTCTCCTCTGGCAAAATACAGTTTGACAAGGTCAATCTGGTGGAAAACCTAGAATACAACTTGCTGAGTGTGTCACAAATGTGTGATAAAGGATATTCTTCCTTTTTCACAAAGACAGCATGCAAGATCATCTCACCAGAAGGCCAGAAGTTGATAGAGAAGATTATAGAAGATCATACTTTGCTGATTGCCAAAAGATGTGGCAATGTCTATGCAGTGGACATTGAGAAAGACAAAGTATTAAACAACACTGCCTGTTTCTTCTCAAGGCATCAACTTCAGAAACAGATCTCTGGCACAGGAGACTTGGCCATGTGAACTTTAAAACCATAAATAAAGTCACAAAAATGGGCTTGGTCAGAGGTCTACCTTTGAAAGTATACCAGTGTCAAGAACATTGTGTATCCTGTTTAAAGGGAAAACAGCATAAGTCCTCCTATAAGTCTATTGAAGAATCAAAAACAATTGCATGTCTTCAACTACTCCATATGGACTTATTTGGACCTGTCAAGATTATGAGCCTTGGTAAAAAGAAGTACTGCTTAGTCATCATTGATGACTACTCAAGATTCACATGGGTATTCTTCTTATTTTCCAAGGATGAGGCGGCTGAAATCATCAATTTCTTCATTCTACAAGTAGAGAAACAATATTCTCTATCTGTCAAAACCATTAGAAGTGACAATGGGACAGAGTTCAGGAACAAAACTCTTGATGAATTCTGTTTGTCTAAAGGGATTATTAGACAATACAGTGTTCCCAGAACTCCTGAACAAAATGGTGTAGTAGAAAGGAAGAACAGAACATTGATAGAAGGAGCAAGAACAATGTTAGCTGATTCTGGACTGCCATTGTACTTTTGGGCAGAAGCAGTTAACACATCATGTTATGTTCAGAATAGAGTTCTTGTGGTCAAGAGACATTCCAAGACTGCCTATGAAGTTCTTCATGGCATGAAGCCCCTTATCTCCTTTTTCAGGGCTTTTGGGTGTCAATGTTTCATCTTGAACATCAAGGAATCTATTTCAAAGTTTGCTTCCAAAGTTGACTCAGGTTACTTTCTTGGTTACTCTTCAACTAGAAAAGCCTACAAGGTTTTTAATTCTCACACCAGGATAGTAGAAGAAACATTGAATGTCAAGTTCAATGAGTCAAAACACACTCTTATTCCAGCACATCCTGCTGAACTCTTTGACCTTGACAACTTTCACTTTGGACCTGAAAAGACTGTTACTTCTTCCAAACCTACTTATTATGGTGATCAAAGGTTTGAAGATGAGGATCCTACACCATGGACTCCTCAAACAGTCATTAAGTCAACTACAACATCATCAGAAGTTTCTCAAACTTCTGATCAAACAAATACTGAAGGCCAAACTCAAACATCTGCTTCAGCACCTGCAACTACTGAAGAAGCTAAAACTGCTGTACCAGATATTATAGACCTCAGTAGTTTGTTTGAAGAACAAGAGCCACCTACACTTGTCAGTGGTTTACAACAACTGATTGAACACAGAGATCATCCACTTGATCAAATCATGGGTGATATAGCTTCAGGTGTTCTTACCAGAAACCAGCTCTCCAACTTTTGCCTATTTTCAGCCTTTATTTCACAGTTGGAACCAAAGAAGTACCAGGAAGCCCTCAAAGACAATAATTGGGTGCAAGCTATGCAAGATGAACTGCTTCAGTTCAACAAACAACAGGTCTGGGAAATCTGTCCCTTACCTCAAAACAAGCAACCAATTGGTACAAGATGGGTTTTCAGGAACAAACAAGATGAAGCTGGTATGATAATCAAGAACAAGGCAAGACTGGTAGTTCAAGGGTACTCTCAAGAAGAGGGAATTGACTATGATGAAACCTTTGCTCCGGTTGCAAGGCTTGAGGCCATCAGGTTATTTCTGGCCTATGCCATTTCCAACAAAATAAAGTTTATCAAATGGATGTGAAAAGTGCATTTTTGTATGGAAAATCAAAGAGGAGGTGTATGTCTGTCAGCCACCTGGGTTTGAGGATCCTTCTCATCCTGAGTGGGTGTACAGATTGGACAAAGCTCTTTATGGGCTCAAA
The DNA here is from genome assembly GCA_030844895.1 of Ambrosia x helenae. NCBI lineage: Eukaryota > Viridiplantae > Streptophyta > Magnoliopsida > Asterales > Asteraceae > Ambrosia > Ambrosia x helenae. Next base: position 10,995,425 of record CM061225.1, read on the forward strand.
CAGGCTCCAAGAGCCTGGTATGATACACTCTCCACCTTTTTACTCAAAAATAACTTTACAAGAGGTGCCATTGATAAAACTCTTTTCATTAAACATGTTGGAAATCATGTCTTACTTGTTCAAATTTATGTTGATGATATCATTTTTGGTTCAACAAACACAAAACTATGTGATGATTTTAACAAACTCATGCAATCAAAATTTGAGATGAGTACCATGGGAGAACTGCAGTACTTTCTAGGACTGCAGATCAAGCAACAAACAAATGGAACTTTTATACATCAATCAAAATATGTTAAAGAATTATTGAACAAATTTTCTTTAAATGACTGTAAATCATGTTCCACTCCCATGACACCAATCACACAAGTTGAACCTGATGATCAAGGAAAACAGGTTGATCAAACCGTGTACAGATGCATGATAGGTTCCCTTTTATACTTAACTGCTTCTAACCAGATATTATGTTTTCAACATGTGTCTGTGCTAGATATCAATCAGCACCAAGGGAATCCCACCTTATAGCAGTCAAAAGAATTTTCAGATATCTGAAAGGAACTCCAACACTGGGAATTTGGTATCCTGCTTCAAGCAATACCAAGTTATCAGCTTTTTCAGATAGTGACTATGCCGGGTGTAAGATGACAAGAAAGTCAACATCTGGTGGTTGTCAATTCCTGGGTAACTGTCTAGTGTCATGGCAATCAAAGAAGCAAACATCTGTTGCAACTTCAACTGCTGAAGCTGAATACATTGCAGCTGCAAGTTGTACATCACAGATACAATGGCTCCAATATCAACTTCTTGATTATGGAATCAAAGAGACCAAGACACCTTTGTTTGTAGACAGCAAATCTGCCATTAGCATCATTCAAAATCCGGTACAGCTCTCAAAAACCAAACATATTGAGATCAGGTACCATTTCATAAGAGATTGCTATGAAAAGGGCAAGATTGAGGTGAAGCATGTAGCAACAGCTAATCAAATAGCTGACATCTTCACTAAGCCCCTTGACACATCAACATTTCAGAAGTTAGTATCCATGCTTGGAATGCTAAATTTGTAAGTGTTTACTTTATTTTTTTAAACATATATGCATATCAGTTAGAATCCAAGTTAACACTTGATTCTACCCAACTCTACATCAAACTTCTACATCAATCACTACTGTTATGCATAAAACATCAAAAAAAAAAAAATTTCCTTTCTCCTTTTTCCATCCTTGATTCCATCCTGTTTACCTTTTCCTTTTTTCTGGTTTTCACTTACAAAAGACAAAAGTCTGAAACAAAACTTCTGAAAAACAAAGAGAGAACTACTGATTAACAAAAATCAGTATGAGAGAAACTACTGATGAACAAACATCAGTATGGGGATAATTTCTGAAAAGTGTGTAACTTCTGATAAAATAACCTTCAAAAGTTATGAATAAAAGTATTTATTAAAACATTTCTCATCAGCTGTTAAAACTACTGAAGAGAAATTGGGAACTACTGATGAAGTAATCCTTCATCAGCAGTTTAAGTCAAAAGGGCAAATCTGACTTTTCCCATCATCAGAGGTTTGACCTAATCAGTTTAAAACCTCTGATAAAAAGATTTTTAACCAAAGGCGGTTTAAAAACTTCTAATAAAGAAGATTCAAGCGTTAAAACTTCTGATAAATACTTTTCTCCCACACTTATCCTTTCAAACTCAAAATATCCCTCCTTCTCTCTCAAAAACTCTCTCAATAACCTATACCTGCAAATCCACTGTTCGATCAAAACCCAAACCGCATGGCTCTAGTTCTAAAACAGGGACACAATCAAAGGGCCTTTCTTGAAAAACAAGAAGGCTGGTCCCAATACGATGAGATCATTGATCTTGTCGTAAAATCCCAATATTTACTGCTCTCACAATAAACCCACCAATTCACACTGAAACTCTGAATGAGTTCTGGGCAAATGCTGAGACGGTTACAATGGATGATGAGGTCATTTCCCTCAACTCAAGAATAAAAGGGAAACAACTGACCATCACACCGGCCACACTGGCAACAAGACTGGGTCTGGATGATGTAACTGCCCCTGACCATGTTGCTAATGCTGATAATCATCTAACCATGACTGAGTGTGGTTATCAAGGTACTCTCTCCCATGCTACAATCTTTAAAAAATATTTTGAACCAAAATACAAGCTTTTGTTTCATTATATTATTATGTGTTTGAGTCCAAAAACAGGGTCTTATGACCAGATGCCCTCCACTTTTCAACCAATATTTCATTCCATTGTGAATGAAACTAAATTCAGGGCATCAAAACTATTTTTCAATGAGTTGGTGTTACATCACAATAATACCAAGAAAAAGTTTTTGTTATACCCAAGGTTCATTATGCAATGCATAATAGGGGAACTGGGTAATGAGGTGCTTGTGGGAAAAATTTCAACTTTAAATCCTTTAACATCACAAGCATACTCAAGGCATAACAAACCGGCTGCCTGGCCAGAAGATGATCAGGGAGAACAAAAACAAGTCCCCTGAAGCCAACATCTTCCAAACTCACCCACCAAAAGCCAAAAAGCCCAAGCCAACAAAAACTGCACCCCACCAACCCAAAAGAAAAGCTGTTCAGGAGGTTGAGATGCCTGAACATGTTCATGAGCATTTGCTCTTCAAATAGATGAGACTGAAACACCCTCTCAGTCTCATCCATCTCAAACCCCACCAAGAGCACCCATAACATCTTATTCAAAAGAAAAAGACTTAGAAAAACATATCAAACACACTCTTCTTTTGAAACTGCTGAACAACAACTTTCACCACCTATTGCCCAAACTACTGAACCAACCCACAAATTTCTGAACAAGAGGCAATAGAAATTGCCAAACTTCTCTCTGGGCTAAAAGAGAAGGTCCCATCTGATCATGTCAGTCCCCTACAACCACAACAAACAGGGGACATAACTACTACATCAGACATGGATGTGGACATCTCTAGCCCTATCCCAAGAGATGAGGGTGGACCAGAGTCTTTAAGCCCAATTTTAGAGACTCTTGGGGCATCTGAGGCTGCTACTACTTAGTTACCACCCAGTGGTGGATCTGAGGATAGAAGTAACATAGCTAAGACCTCAGATGTGGCAACTACTGATGAAGGATTAATGCCTGAAGTAGGAAATCCTCAGTACCAAGAACAAGAGGTTCATGAGAGAACTGAGTTGGGCTCAGCTCATGATTTAACTGAGACAGTCCTCATTGAGGGCAACATCAGGGATTCAGATGATTCCATTAATTTGGATGATGTTTCACACACTCAAACTACTGAATTGACGGCACTTTCTGAAGGTCCTGTTTCAGGGGTATCCAGGCTCAAGAAGCCAGTCACCTCTGCACAGGTTAAAGCCCACTCAATCCCTAAAACCCCTAGAGTGGCATCCTCTGTACAACATGAGGATCTCCCAAAAACACCCCCTTCACAACAAATGCCTACCCAATTCCCTGGGCAAACAAGCATAGACCTGAACCAGCTATGCAGCCTAGAGGGTCCCCTGTACCACATGATGAATACACTCATCAGAAATCACTTCCAAACATATACAGCTGACTTGGAGCTGTCCATCAAGAATCAATTTGGAGTGATCAAGACCAAGATGAACGATCTGTCCAACAAAATAGACTTCAACAGCAAACAGATTGCTCATCTTCAAGGACAATTCTCCCAACCCTCTGCTTCAAGGGTTAAAATTGATGAATCCAAAAAGGGGGAGAAGATCAGGGAACCTAAGGAGTCATTCCAAGCCAGGATAAGGGCAAGAGTGGCCATCCTTGAAAGAGATCAAAAGGATCAGGCCAGGAAAGAAAAATTGGCCAAACAGTTTGGTGTCTCAATAGAAGAAATTGAAGCAGCAGAGAAAGAAGATGAGACCCAAACATCTGAAGAATCCCTAAGGCACAATGAAGAAACTTCTGATGACAAAACTTCTGATGAAGAATCAGAAAGTACTGAAGACAATCCTTCAGTAGTTGACAAACCATTAGCAGTTGTCAACACATCAGAGGTTAACACTTCCAAACCTCAAACAACTGAACCTTCCAGAACCACTGCTCCCATTCAACCAACATTTGATCCCATCAGGCCTACAACTGTTACAACAATGACTGTATTAAACCCTTCTCCTATCTCTCAATCAGCTGAACTATTAGAGAAGAGCTTAATTGCAGCCAACAAGAAGGCCAGAGAAGATCAGATCTGGAAATCTCTGGAAGAAAGGGATGATTTGGATTTAAGCCATGAAGAAAAACTTCAGGCTTATGAAGCTGAACTACAAAGGCAGGCTAGCCTTGATGAGATTGCTGAACAAGATAAAAGACAACAACTGGTGTCTTACATTACCAAGAACAGCAAGACTAAAGCCTTTACACTCAAAGGACTCTCTATGCAAGAGCTGACAAGAAGAGCACAACTGCTTGCAGACAAAGTGGCCACAAGCAAAGAAGGAAAGGCCAAGAGAGCCCAGATAATAGAAGAGTTAGTAGCAGAAGGATATGGTTCAAAAGCCTCAGTATCCAGATGGAAAGAAGAAAGACTGATGGATACTTACAGAAAATACTTGGCTGCCAAGGCTGCAAATCCAGAGAAGTTTCAAACTGCTGATCCTTCAAGATCAGTAGTTAGAACTTCTGGTGTATCTAGAAGAACTACTACTCAGAAGAAGAAGGCAGAGGACAATGTCAAAACTGACTTCAAAATGGTACTACTTGAAGGAAGTTCAATAGTCCATTCAGATTTTGACATTGAGGAGAAACCTCTGTTAACACAATTCAGGGATCCTTCCACTTTTGCTTATCAAATACAAAAGACCATCAAAGAAAAGCTGCATACCAGAGTAGTGACTGAACACCATCTCCCAACTATTCAGATGCCTGATATGCAACAACAACAAGGAAGAGAATCCCACCTGAGGCTATCTGAAACTGAAAACATCCAGCACTCAGGACCATCAACCCAAGGGACAAGTCTGGTTCCCTATTCTTCTGACTTTAACAAGTCAAAGATCCCTATCATCAGATGGTCACTTACTGATAACAACTCAGTATTGTTGACAAGAAGAGACCTCTCAAGCAGGGCTTACAAGAAGATCAGTGATCTGAAGAAACTGTCAACACAAGACCTACTCATAATTCAACATCTAGAACCACAGAGAGGATCTCTATCTGATGGTCAGTTAAACCAGCTCAAGAACACCATGTACAAAGAGATATGGAAGATTGTTCAAGACAGAAGAAACACATAAGGAATTAGTAAGGTTTTGGCTTCATCAATCCAGGAGGAGATTGTTAGGACAAAGAGGATTGGTGAAACCACTTTTGTAAACCTTAGTCTAATTCACTTCTGTCATTTTGGCTAAGTATAGAAGTACTGAAGAGAAGACAAGAAACTGCTGATTAGAAGATATGAGAAGTGCTGAAGAAGAAACTTCATCAGAAGTTCTGAAGTCCAAACCAGACAGTTCACTTCAGAAGTACTGAAGACAAAACTACTCTTCAGTAGTTTTGTCCTTCATCAGCACTTAGCATCAGATATTTTCCACCGCCTTTTGCATCAGTAGTTTATTGTTTATTATTACTTTTAGCTGTATTTGTTTCTTTCAATGTTGCAACTTGTGCAACTTGTTTCTGTTGTTTCTGTACTTGCTTTTTGGGCAAGATACATGCATGTAAACGTCTATAAATAGGAGGCTTCAACCTTCTATTTTAGACATTGATTTTAATAGAAAAATCCTTCAAACACTATCATTGTTCTATTCCATTTCTGTATTTATTGTGAATCTGTCTAAGTATCTAATTCTCATTTACTGCTTAGATTCATAATAAATACTTGTCATTTATTAGTTTCAAACATCAAGGGGGAGTAATAACTCTTCCTTAGTATAAAAAGTGTTGCTTTAACTTATACATTCCGCTGTGCTTATAATCTGATTTACAAGGACTTGCTAAACACTTAAGTGTCAAGATAGCAAGTTCTTACTTAGCAAAAAGAGCAAACTGATCCAACAATTGGTATCAGAGCATTGGTTTATCTGATCACATATCAATCTAACAAATTGAGAATCAGACACAAAGCTCTTATTGATATTCAATTAAAAAGATCAAAAGTTCACTTTTTATCAATATCCATCACTTAAAAGAGTCATCTGACAAATCTATACTCTTTAAAATGGATCCACATAATACTGGTTCTGCCACCAAACCTGCCATGCTTGTGAGAAATGAGTACAACATATGGCAAAAGAGAATGGCACATACCTTGTCACAAACCAACACAGGTTGTTGGAGATCTGTGATATATGGTCCTCACAAACCAGTAAATGTTAATCTTGAAACTAATGTTAAGGTCCCTAAGGACCCTAAAGAATATACAGATGAGGATTTCCTAAAACTTGAGCTAGATGCAAAAGCATTCTCTATGTTGGCAATGGCTCTCCCAAATGAGATATACTCTGGCCTTTTACATTGTGAAAGTGCCAAAGAAACTTTGGGACTGTCTTAAAGAACAGTTTGGAGGAACTGAAGAGGTGATTGCCAACACCAGAGAGATTTTAGCTCAACAATATGAAACATTTGCTTATATTAATGGGGAAACTTTGACTCAACAATTTGAAAGATTCTCCTCATTAATATCTGAGCTAAAGTTAAATGGTCAGACCTATACAACAGTGTCTATGCTACATAGATTTTTAAGGTCTTTACCTGACAAATGGGAAACATACTCCATGGTTTTAAGATCCTCACCAGATTTTAGCTCCCTCACTCTTACAAAACTCCATGGGAGATTACTTACTTTTGAGAGAGAAATTGATCAAAAGAAGAAATTACAATCATCTGGTAAAACTGCTGATGACTACCTACCAGGTAGTACAACACTTTTGGGACAAGATTCACCAACTTGTTCCTATGGATCTTATGACAATATTGACATAACCACTGGGATCTCATCAGAAAGATCTTTCCCAGGTTATGACAATAATGACCAAAGTCAAACTGCTGATAATCTATGTTTTATCATGGATGATTTGAAAAACTTTAGCAGTGATGACTTGGAAGAAATGGACATATTACACCAACTGGCCATGCTAAGCATTAAAACTAACAAGTTTTATAAAAGGTCAGGAAGGAAATTTCCAGGATTGACCAGTAATACAAAAATTGGTTTTGACAAATCTAAACTGAGATGTCACAAGTGTCAGAAGTTGGGACACTTTGCTAGAGAGTGTAGAAGCTCTAGCTTTAACCAATCACAATCTGGAAATAACTATAACCCCAATTATAATAGGAATAATGGAACTCAAGGGAGTGCTCATTTTGTACAGGCACAAGCTCCTCAACAGCAATACATGCCACAAGTACAATATGTTCAAGTGCCTGCTCAACCGATGCAGAGCCAACAATCAATCCCTCCCTTTCCAGCTGCTCAACTTCCTCCACAGCCTCAACAACCCTCTCAACAAAGTCTCTTTACCTCAGGGTATGTTGACTGGAGCAGTCTCCCTTTTGACACCACAGAGTGCAATCCTGATGCAGACAACAAAGTGTTTGACATCAACTGGGGAGAACCAGACAATGGCAGAAAGAACTTTGCCTTAATGGCATTTGAAGGCTGTACTTCAAAATCTACATTGTCACAGGTATCAAAAGAATCTTTGACAAAACTTTGCTCAAATTCTTGCAAAGAAACTTTTGCTCTCATAAGAGAGACAAATCTGCACTTACAAGGTAAAGCCAATGATTTAGAAAGAAAATACACACAGATAAAATGTGATTTAGAAAGAAAACTGTGTGCTAAAATGATGTGTTGGTGAAAACACCTTGTTAATATGTTAGTTTTGTATATATTTTAGTCTTTTACTGTGTATTTTTAGTCGGTCATAGTTATTTATTAGTGCGCAAGTGTTTTGTAGGTGTTCGTGGATAATGAGCTCAAAACAAAGAATTTTAATCGAGACACAAACACTTGAGAGTAGGTGTTCATGGACGTTGGGACGTAGACGAGAAATTTTGGTCGAGCAAAGAACACCCGAGTTGAATAATAATAATAATAATAATAATAATAATAATAATAATAATAATAAAATGAACTTTACAAGAAAAACGGCCAAGGCCCAAGTAATGAAAAATACGAATTGAAGTAAAGGATTTATTGGGAGTTGGATATTTTTTTTATTGGAGGGCACGAAGGATTGCAAGATTATTTTTTTGACGGCTGTTTTCTGTCACGCACCAAAGGAAGGTTTAGGTCGCACGAATAGGAAGGAGAGACATGCACGCGACCAAGACACAAGGCTAAAGCTTTTGTAGCTTCCTCTAAACGAATGGTTCGTATAGGTTTCACATTTTTTTATGTTTATTTTCAGTATTGGATTGTGTTTTTGTGTGATGACAAGCATATAAAACATTATTGATGCATTAGTTAAGCAAACAATTGATTTGTGTTTTGAGTCCTTTCTTTACAACTTGTTCGGTTGATGACAAAACTTAGTAGCGGGTTGGGTGACATAAAGAGGGTTGACTTGACGCTTACAATTGGGTAGTTAATAGGGTTTGATGACAAGAACTTGTGCTACCAGTTAATTAACTAATTTCCAGAACCATGTCTATGTGGTTCCCAATCTATAAATTGAAAACTGTGTGAAATCTAGAACCTGAAGTTTAGAGGGAGTTACTTCTTTATTATTATTGTTTTTTATTCGAATCACTTAATCAATTTTTCCAAGCAAAACAACATTCTACTTCATAATAAATTATTTTTAATTAATTAGTTTAACTAATAAAATTGCTATCAACACTAACCACATACTCCTCGTGGTTCGACAACCCTACTCCCTATACTGCAGTCCTTGTAGCTAAGGAGTTGTTTTTAAAATATTTTTTTGATTAGCACTCGACACGCGATCAAAATGGCGCCGTTGCCGGGGAGTTCGTGCGCTTAGTGTTTTTAGTTTTAGTTGTCTTTTAGTTTTAGAAAAAAAAACTTAAAAAAAAAAAATTATTTTTATTTTTAAAATAGTATCTTTCTTTTTTTTTTTTTTTTTTTTTTATTTACTTTTGTTCTTTATTTAGTTATTTTCCTTGTTCAGTACTACTCTGGTTTTCTTGTCTTTGTGTGTGCAGGTTATTATACTTGTATGCATCGAAAAAACTGCTAAAAGAAACCAATTCCTACACCAATTTAAACTTACCATGAGTCACCACAGCCACCACAGTGTTCCACATGATCTACCTCCTCAGAATCCACCTATTCCACCTATACCACCACAACCACAAAACCCACAACCAGTACCACAATTCCAACCTGCCCGAAACACCCGACCAATCATACCACAGCAGCAAAACTTTGGAAACCAACAGCTGCATCGCATCCCTCAACAATTTGATGAGGAGAGTTTTCATAGTACATGGCAGACTGACTGGGACAGAGAATCTGAGCATGAGGAGTATGATGGTAGATATGCCGACGTCAGGTATGATGATTTGGATCAGGATGGGTTCGACTTGCATCCTAAGCGTCCAATCCCACGTAATCAGGTATGTCACTATAATCAAGGGAACCGGGTTGGGAGGCAAAGGGTAAATAACCAGGCACCAAGAGGTGTGCCACGATTTGATGCGGGTGATATGGGGGATGATTTAGAGTTTGTAGATGGTGTCCCACAGCTTGTTCAGAGGGCACCAGCTAAGGGTGGGGTAGATAGTCACTTTAGGCCAGTCATTATGCCTAATTCATCAGCTGTAGTGACACCCGTAGGTAGGAATGGTAAAGCTTTTGAGGTTAAACCCCATCATTTAGGCCACCTACCTGAGTTCTATGGTAAGAGATCAGAGGAGCCCTACTTACATATTGCAGCTTTTGAGTCTATTTGTAACACTGTAGGAGGGGCTGGATTTACTAAGGATCAGGTTATGCTTATGTTGTTTCAATTCACTTTAAAGGACAGGGCTAGGCAGTGGTTTGCAACCCTGACCCCAGGTAGCATTTTTACTTGGCAAGAAATGCAGCAGGTGTTTTTAGAAGAGTATTACACTATGAGTAAGACTTCTGAGGCTAGAGAAGCAATTAGAGCCTTTGAGCAGAATTCAGGTGAGACATTTCATGAGGCCTTTGCTAGATTTAAGGAGTTGCTTAGGAAGTGCCCGCATCATAGCATTGAGACTTGGGAGCTTATTAAAGCATTTTATGATGGATTATTGCCTGATGAGATTAGGGATCTAACAGCTATTAGCAGTGGTACTTTTCTCACTAACACGGTAGCTATAGATTGGGGGTACTTAGAGAGGATGAGTGCAACTTCTAAGAGACAAGCACAGTCTAGTAGGAAATCTAGATCATCTTCTGTTAGGGCTGTTGATTATGAGGCTGAAGAGAGGATAGAAAAACTTAAGCAGCAGAATTTGATCTTAGAAAAACAGGTAGCACAATTGAGAGTAGAAAAAGTGATGAGGTGAAGGTAGGTAGTGCTTTTAATGTTTGTACTGAATGTAATGAATTGGGTCATATTGCAGCCGAATGTGCAGGTGAACAGGTAAATCAAGTCTATGGAGAAAGAAAACAATATGACATGAATTCGAATACACATCATCCTGGACTGCACAATCACCCCAATTTCAGGTATGGTAACTCGCATAACCAATCAAATCCTAATTTTTCTAATTCTCATGTGCAGGGTGGAAATCAGCAGCAACACTGGAACCGACAACAGGGCACTTTAGGTGGAAGCGATAATGAGTTAAATGTGATTCTGGAAGCTATCAAGGCAGTCCAGGAGGATGTTAAGGGAATTAGGAAGGATAATGAATTGCGGGACAAGATGTGGAAGCCTTGTCAAAACAGGTAGGCCAGCTAGCTGCTCAGATGTCAGGGAGAGACCCAGGTAAACTCCCTAGTGATATTACACTAAGTCCTGCTTACCAGTCTTCCTCCAGAAGTGTGCACATTAACGCGGTAAGTCTTTTCCCCACCTCTGAAATAGGTAGTGTAGAGAGTACTTCACTAAAGTTTGTTGAGGGAGTGGTGGAGGAGTGTAACACTGAATCTGAGTCTGAACCTGAACAAGAAAATTTTTTCAAACTAGATCTTGAGAATAAAAACGTGAAGAGTGGGTCTAATGAGGCTAAGTGTGGGGGTGAGAAGGTGAAAAAGGTGCCCTTTCCTATGGCTTTAGTAGATCCTGCTAAGAGAAAAGATTTAATTAAACGGGACCCACCAAAGGATGAGAAGTGGGAAAATTTTAAGACTGTCAAAATCAATTTACCGTTGATTAATAAAATTGAAGAATGTCCAGATCAGGTTCAGTGTCTGAAAGAATTGAGTGCCCAAAAACGGCGGCATAAACTTCCTAAACAGTTAGATTTAAGTGCCAGTGTGAATGCCGTGTTGTTGGGTACCCTTCCCCCAAAACTCCAAGACCCAGGAGCACCTATTATTGTTATACAAGTAGGTGATTTTCAAGTGGATAGAGCGCTTCTGGATTTGGGAGCTAGTGTGAGTATTCTACCAGGGAGTTTATATGATCGGTATGATTTTGGTCCATTACAAAAAACTAACACAACTGTGGTGTTGGCCGATCAAACTCCTTCGTGTCCTAGGGGGATTGTAAGGGATGTGATTATTAAGGTTGGAGAGTTTTATTACCCGGTAGATTTTTTAGTGCTTGATTGTGTCAAAAACACACAACCAACTATCATTCTGGGTAGACCGTTCCTGGCTACTGCTAAAGCCATTATTAATTGTGCTGAGGGGACGGTAAAGATGAGGTTTGGGGATAGGAAGATGAGTCTTAAGGTGTTCTCTAATACTGCTAATCATAAAACTAACAAAAGTGGATCTCCTGTGAAGGAGAATAGAAAAGAAAAGAAAGAATGTTTTGTGATTGACAGGATGGAACTAGTGAGCAAGAATAACACTAAGAGAAAACGAAAGAGAAGGAAGAAGAAGGTCAAGAAGCCACCTGAACCAGATAGTGAGAAGGAAAAGTTGGCATTGTTGGGGCTAATAGGGAGAACTGTAGATGCGTTACCTGGGTGTAGGAGAAGCACACACTTGGAGGTGTGGGGACACAAACATCCCACTAGACCACCATGAGTAGATGTGTCAGGTATGTTTACTTGTAGAGTTTGTATAGTTGTGTAAAGTATTCCAGGTACGTTTTTTATTTTATTTTTAGAGTTTGAGTCTGTTTTTTTTTTTTTTTTTTTTTCTGGGAATGCTTGGAGTTTAACTTGCAATCAGATAACTTCGCCTGTACTCAATCTCCATTCAGGCGAGGTAAAGCTGTACATCATCGGTGTTTCGGGCATCCCAGAGTTTTATGTTTTTATTTTTCTTTTGAGTCTTAGTTTCAGGTTTGTTTATCGGCCGCGAATGAAATGCTATACGGCTCGATTAGGAGGAACTCCAGAGACGCATACGCGCACTGCCTATATCCAGGAGAGTCTGTTCCTTTTATTATTGTTGTACATTTTTTTTCTACTTTATTTTATTCCCTAGTTCACATTGAGGACAATGTGTCGTTCAAGTATGGGGGTGGGGAAATTTCATTTTTATTTATTTTTGAGTCTTTAAAAAAAATTAATTAAAAAAAAATTGAAAATGTCTTGAAAATTGTTCTTAAAAAGCATTCTAATCAGACGTAAAGCAGTTTTGTTAGTACGTACGAGTTGTCTCTTGATTGTTTTGGCAGTAGATCCTTAGTCATGGTCTAATTTGTGGAAAAGTAATATGAACCGTTTTCAGCAGGTGTTTTTAAGAAAAAAAAAAAAGTTTAGAATTGCCTGACTAGGTTTAACAAGCTATTGGTAATAAATGCATGCATACATCGGCAACCCATTTCCCTACTTTGGTGAGATCTTGAGCCTACTAGATGATAAATTAATTTATATACATTTTCGTTTGTTGAGAGTAGGCCAAATGTTTCTCTGTTGCAGAACTTGTGTGATTTGATACATGCTGAGGTTGTAGACTAGATATGCACGTACATGACAAAGGCAATCTAGGATTTCCATTTTTCTTTTGACACCCTTTATTTGTTATGTGTTAACTTGTTTACCCAAAAATATTACATTTAGTAGCCAACTTTGAGCCTTATACCCGTTCGTTTGTTAAACCACATAATCACCCAAACAAACCAATACCTTTACCAAGTGTTGATGACATCCAAAGTGTTAAGTGATTGTATTTCTATTAGAAAAAAAAATATATAAGTGAAAAAAAAAGGAAAAAGAAAAAAAAAGAAAAGAAAAAAAAAGAAAAAAAAAAAAGTACGTGTTATAGGTCGAATATGACCGAAGTTGTGATTATTAGCAGTATCGTGAATAAGGATTGTCAATCATGTTGGTTTCACTATTTTATTTAACCACTTTTTAGCCAAATATTTCTACCTTTACCCGAAGCCCAAAACCCGTAAGTCCTTTAGATATGTGCATTGTCTATAGTTAAGGTGTGATTGTTATACAAGCCTATGATAACAGAGTTGCATACTTGGTTTTTGAGTGAATTATACTAGCTCATTACATGCTAGTCCAGATATAAACCGAGTGGAGTGAAAAATTGTGAGGGGTGTGTTGCATGAAAATAAAAACCGGAAGCATGTTAGGTTTAGTCGGGTTAATTCTGTTTTTAAATGGAAATCAATTTGACTTGCTGAATTAACACATCTAATGCTGATCTGTAAATGGGGTATGACTTTGGACCTTAGCTAAGGTATGATGGGGCGACTAGGGTGCTAGTCTGTGATAATGTGTTGAGCAGAGTGAATATAATTTTTTCGAGACGAAAAAAGACAAGTGTGGGGGTGTGATGTGTTGGTGAAAACACCTTGTTAATATGTTAGTTTTGTATATATTTTAGTCTTTTACTGTGTATTTTTAGTCGGTCATAGTTATTTATTAGTGCGCAAGTGTTTTGTAGGTGTTCGTGGATAATGAGCTCAAAACAAAAGAATTTTAATCGAGACACAAACACTTGAGAGTAGGTGTTCATGGACGTTGGGACGTAGACGAGAAATTTTGGTCGAGCAAAGAACACCCGAGTTGAATAATAATAATAATAATAATAATAAATGAACTTTACAAGAAAAACGGCCCAAGGCCCAAGTAATGAAAAAATACGAATTGAAGTAAAGGATTTATTGGGAGTTGGATATTTTTTTTATTGGAGGGCACGAAGGATTGCAAGATTATTTTTTTGACGGCTGTTTTCTGTCACGCACCAAAGGAAGGTTTAGGTCGCACGAATAGGAAGGAGAGACATGCACGCGACCAAGACACAAGGCTAAAGCTTTTGTAGCTTCCTCTAAACGAATGGTTCGTATAGGTTTCACATTTTTTTATGTTTATTTTCAGTATTGGATTGTGTTTTTGTGTGATGACAAGCATATAAAACATTATTGATGCATTAGTTAAGCAAACAATTGATTTGTGTTTTGAGTCCTTTCTTTACAACTTGTTCGGTTGATGACAAAACTTAGTAGCGGGTTGGGTGACATAAAGAGGGTTGACTTGACGCTTACAATTGGGTAGTTAATAGGGTTTGATGACAAGAACTTGTGCTACCAGTTAATTAACTAATTTCCAGAACCATGTCTATGTGGTTCCCAATCTATAAATTGAAAACTGTGTGAAATCTAGAACCTGAAGTTTAGAGGGAGTTACTTCTTTATTATTATTGTTTTTTATTCGAATCACTTAATCAATTTTTCCAAGCAAAACAACATTCTACTTCATAATAAATTATTTTTAATTAATTAGTTTAACTAATAAAATTGCTATCAACACTAACCACATACTCCTCGTGGTTCGACAACCCTACTCCCTATACTGCAGTCCTTGTAGCTAAGGAGTTGTTTTTAAAATATTTTTTTGATTAGCACTCGACACGCGATCAAAATGAGCACAACACCATTTTACTTTATAAAATAAAATATTATTTTTAATTAATTAGTTTAATTGATAAAAATTGCTATTAACACTAACCACATACTCCTCGTGGTTCGACAACCCTACTCCCTATACTGCAGTCCTTGTAGCTAAGGAGTTGTTTTTAAAATATTTTTTGATTAGCACTCGACACGCGATCATAAAACAAAAGAAGTTTCTAAATTAACTGACTCTACTATTGAAACCCAAGCACAAATTAAAATCATGCTAAATGACCTGGGAGATGTCAGACAAGAGCTTGCTGACACCAGGATCACTTGTGAAAAATGGGTGGAATCTTGTAAGGGGTATCAATTATTGCTAAACAAACAAAGTGCTTCAAATGTTAAGTTTGGCATAGGATACCATCATGTTGAAACACCAACAGATTTTTCTCCCAAAACTACTGAAGATGGGAGAAGAATTGTTTCAAATGAAACTTCTGAAGGGAAAGAATGCACATCTTTCCATGAAAACTTTCTAAACAGAAATCCTGGCATTTTTAAAGAAAGTACTTCAGAAGTATTAACACAATCTGACAACAAGCCATCAGTAGTTTCATCTACATCAGGAGTTGAGACCCTGAAAACTACTGATGAGCAAAATCTCTTCACAAATGTCAGAAATTTGCCTTTAGATCAAAAAACAAAAGGCAAAAGAATGTGAAATTTGTGGCCTGTTCAACCACAAAACTGAATTTTGTAGATACAGAAAAGGAATTCAGTTCAATCAAAAACATAAACAACAGGTTGTGGGAAATCAAATCAGAAATGATTATGAAAGAATCTTTAAACCCAAGAAACAACAACCTGAAAACACCTTTTCTCAGAAAAAGATAAAATCTCAACCAAAATCTTTTTCTCAAAATTCCTTGTCAGTAGTTAGACCAGAATCATCATCAGTTTCACAAACTGCTGAGATTCAAAATCTAATGAACATGGTAGAACTACTGATGACCAAGGTTGATGGTGGTCCTAAAAAGGATACCACCATGGTTCTTAATGAAAAATCCATTGCCAAAAAGACATGGATTTCTCAACCTGGTCAAGAACAAACTATAACTGTTCTCAAGAGCAAACCCAAAGCCAAACAGGCTTGGGTTCCTAAATCTAACTAATTTGCTTTTATGTGCAGAGAGTTTCCAGGGGCTTAAACAGCATATGGTATGTTGATAGTGGAGGCTCTATGCACATGACTGGATGCAGATACCTGATAAACAACTTTATCAGCCAAAGAGAAGGATCTGTATCCTTTGGGAACAATGCTAAGGGATATGTGCTAGGACATGGCAATGTCTCCTCTGGCAAAATACAGTTTGACAAGGTCAATCTGGTGGAAAACCTTGAATACAACTTGCTGAGTGTGTCACAAATGTGTGATAAAGGATATTCTTCCTTTTTCACAAAGACAGCATGCAAGATCATCTCACCAGAAGGCCAGAAGTTGATAGAGAAGATTATAGAAGATCATACTTTGCTGATTGCCAAAAGATGTGGCAATGTCTATGCAGTGGACATTGAGAAAGACAAAGTATTAAACAACACTGCCTGTTTCTTCTCAAGGGCATCAACTTCAGAAACAGATCTCTGGCACAGGAGACTTGGCCATGTGAACTTTAAAACCATAAATAAAGTCACAAAAATGGGCTTGGTCAGAGGTCTACCTTTGAAAGTATACCAGTGTCAAGAACACTGTGTATCCTGTTTAAAGGGAAAACAGCATAAGTCCTCTTATAAGTCTATTGAAGAATCAAAAACAATTGCATGTCTTCAACTACTCCATATGGACTTATTTGGACCTGTCAAGATTATGAGCCTTGGTAAAAAGAAGTACTGCTTAGTCATCATTGATGACTACTCAAGATTCACATGGGTATTCTTCTTATTTTCCAAGGATGAGGCGGCTGAAATCATCAATTTCTTCATTCTACAAGTAGAGAAACAATATTCTCTATCTGTCAAAACCATTAGAAGTGACAATGGGACAGAGTTCAGGAACAAAACTCTGGATGAATTCTGTTTGTCTAAAGGGATTATTAGACAATACAGTGTTCCCAGAACTCCTGAACAAAATGGTGTAGTAGAAAGGAAGAACAGAACATTGATAGAAGGAGCAAGAACAATGTTAGCTGATTCTGGACTGCCATTGTACTTTTGGGCAGAAGCAGTTAACACATCATGTTATGTTCAGAATAGAGTTCTTGTGGTCAAGAGACATTCCAAGACTGCCTATGAAGTTCTTCATGGCATGAAGCCCCTTATCTCCTTTTTCAGGGCTTTTGGGTGTCAATGTTTCATCTTGAACATCAAGGAATCTATTTCAAAGTTTGCTGCCAAAGTTGACTCAGGTTACTTTCTTGGTTACTCTTCAACTAGAAAAGCCTACAAGGTTTTTAATTCTCACACCAGGATAGTAGAAGAAACATTGAATGTCAAGTTCAATGAGTCAAAACACACTCTTATTCCAGCACATCCTGCTGAACTCTTTGACCTTGACAACTTTCACTTTGGACCTGAAAAGACTGTTACTTCTTCCAAACCTACTTATTATGGTGATCAAAGGTTTGAAGATGAGGATCCTACACCATGGACTCCTCAAACAGTCATTAAGTCAACTACAACATCATCAGAAGTTTCTCAAACTTCTGATCAAACAAATACTGAAGGCCAAACTCAAACATCTGCTTCAGCACCTGCAACTACTGAAGAAGCTAAAACTGCTGTACCAGATATTATAGACCTCAGTAGTTTGTTTGAAGAACAAGAGCCACCTACACTTGTCAGTGGTTTACAACAACTGATTGAACACAGAGATCATCCACTTGATCAAATCATGGGTGATATAGCTTCAGGTGTTCTTACCAGAAACCAGCTCTCCAACTTTTGCCTATTTTCAGCCTTTATTTCACAGTTGGAACCAAAGAAGTACCAGGAAGCCCTCAAAGACAATAATTGGGTGCAAGCTATGCAAGATGAACTGCTTCAGTTCAACAAACAACAGGTCTGGGAAATCTGTCCCTTACCTCAAAACAAGCAACCAATTGGTACAAGATGGGTTTTCAGGAACAAACAAGATGAAGCTGGTATGATAATCAAGAACAAGGCAAGACTGGTAGTTCAAGGGTACTCTCAAGAAGAGGGAATTGACTATGATGAAACCTTTGCTCCGGTTGCAAGGCTTGAGGCCATCAGGTTATTTCTGGCCTATGCCATTTCCAACAAAATTAAAGTTTATCAAATGGATGTGAAAAGTGCATTTTTGTATGGAAAAATCAAAGAGGAGGTGTATGTCTGTCAGCCACCTGGGTTTGAGGATCCTTCTCATCCTGAGTGGGTGTACAGATTGGACAAAGCTCTTTATGGGCTCAAACAGGCTCCAAGAGCCTGGTATGATACACTCTCCACCTTTTTACTCAAAAATAACTTTACAAGAGGTGCCATTGATAAAACTCTTTTCATTAAACATGTTGGAAATCATGTCTTACTTGTTCAAATTTATGTTGATGATATCATTTTTGGTTCAACAAACACAAAACTGTGTGATGATTTTAAGAAACTCATGCAATCAAAATTTGAGATGAGTACCATGGGAGAACTGCAGTACTTTCTAGGACTGCAGATCAAGCAACAAACAAATGGAACTTTTATACATCAATCAAAATATGTTAAAGAATTATTGAACAAATTTTCTTTAAATGACTGTAAATCATGTTCCACTCCCATGACACCAATCACACAAGTTGAACCTAATGATCAAGGAAAACAGGTTGATCAAACCATGTACAGATGCATGATAGGTTCCCTTTTATACTTAACTGCTTCTAGACCAGATATTATGTTTTCAACATGTGTCTGTGCTAGATATCAATCCGCACCAAGGGAATCCCACCTTATAGCAGTCAAAAGAATTTTCAGATATCTGAAAGGAACTCCAACACTGGGAATTTGGTATCCTGCTTCAAGCAATACCAAGTTATCAGCTTTTTCAGATAGTGACTATGCCTGGTGTAAGATGACAAGAAAGTCAACATCTGGTGGTTGTCAATTCCTGGGTAACTGTCTAGTGTCATGGAAATCAAAGAAGCAAACATCTGTTGCAACTTCAACTGCTGAAGCTGAATACATTGCAGCTGCAAGTTGTACATCACAGATACAATGGCTCCAATATCAACTTCTTGATTATGGAATCAAAGAGACCAAGACACCTTTGTTTGTAGACAGCAAATCTGCCATTAGCATCATTCAAAATCCGGTACAGTTCTCAAAAACCAAACATATTGAGATCAGGTACCATTTCATAAGAGATTGCTATGAAAAGGGCAAGATTGAGGTGAAGCATGTAGCAACAGCTAATCAAATAGCTGACATCTTCACTAAGCCCCTTGACACATCAACATTTCAGAAGTTAGTATCCATGCTTGGAATGCTAAATTTGTAAGTGTTTACTTTATTTTTTTAAACATATATGCATATCAGTTAGAATCCAAGTTAACACTTGATTCTACCCAACTCTACATCAAACTTCTACATCAATCACTACTGTTATGCATAAAACATCAAAAAAAAATTTTTTTCTTTCTCCTTTTTCCATCCTTGATTCCATCCTGTTTACCTTTTCCTTTTTTCTGGTTTTCACTTACAAAAGACAAAAGTCTGAAACAAAACTTCTGAAAAACAAAGAGAGAACTACTGATTAACAAAAATCAGTATGAGAGAAACTACTGATGAACAAACATCAGTATGGGGATAATTTCTGAAAAGTGTGTAACTTCTGATAAAATAACCTTCAAAAGTTATGAATAAAAGTATTTATTAAAACATTTCTCATCAGCTGTTAAAACTACTGAAGAGAAATTGGGAACTACTGATGAAGTAATCCTTCATCAGCAGTTTAAGTCAAAAGGGCAAATCTGACTTTTCCCATCATCAGAGGTTTGACCTAATCAGTTTAAAACCTCTGATAAAAAGATTTTTAACCAAAGGCGGTTTAAAAACTTCTAATAAAGAAGATTCAAGCGGTTAAAACTTCTGATAAATACCTTTTCTCCACACTTATCCTTTCAAACTCAAAATATCCCTCCTTCTCTCTCAAAAACTCTCTCAATAACCTATACCTGCAAATCCACTGTTCGATCAAAACCCAAACCGCATGGCTCTAGTTCTAAAACAGGGACACAATCAAAGGGCCTTTCTTGAAAAACAAGAAGGCTGGTCCCAATACGATGAGATCATTGATCTTGTCGTAAAATCCCAATATTTTACTGCTCTCACAATAAACCCACCAATTCACACTGAAACTCTGAATGAGTTCTGGGCAAATGCTGAGACGGTTACAATGGATGATGAGGTCATTTCCCTCAACTCAAGAATAAAAGGGAAACAACTGACCATCACACCGGCCACACTGGCAACAAGACTGGGTCTGGATGATGTAACTGCCCCTGACCATGTTGCTAATGCTGATATTCATCTAACCATGACTGAGTGTGGTTATCAAGGTACTCTCTCCCATGCTACAATCTTTAAAAAATATTTTGAACCAAAATACAAGCTTTTGTTTCATTATATTATTATGTGTTTGAGTCCAAAAACAGGGTCTTATGACCAGATGCCCTCCACTTTTCAACCAATATTTCATTCCATTGTGAATGAAACTAAATTCAGGGCATCAAAACTATTTTTCAATGAGTTGGTGTTACATCACAATAATACCAAGAAAAAGTTTTTGTTATACCCAAGGTTCATTATGCAATGCATAATAGGGGAACTGGGTAATGAGGTGCTTGTGGGAAAAATTTCAACTTTAAATCCTTTAACATCACAAGCATACTCAAGGCATAACAAACCGGCTGCCTGGCCAGAAGATGATCAGGGAGAACAAAAACAAGTCCCCCTGAAGCCAACATCTTCCAAACTCACCCCACCAAAAGCCAAAAAGCCCAAGCCAACAAAAACTGCACCCCACCAACCCAAAAGAAAAGCTGTTCAGGAGGTTGAGATGCCTGAACATGTTCATGAGCATTCTGCTCTTCAAATAGATGAGACTGAAACACCCTCTCAGTCTCATCCATCTCAAACCCCACCAAGAGCACCCATAACCATCTTATTCAAAAGAAAAAGACTTAGAAAAACATATCAAACACACTCTTCTTTTGAAACTGCTGAACAACAACTTTCACCACCTATTGCCCAAACTACTGAACCAACCCCACAAATTTCTGAACAAGAGGCAATAGAAATTGCCAAACTTCTCTCTGGGCTAAAAGAGAAGGTCCCATCTGATCATGTCAGTCCCCTACAACCACAACAAACAGGGGACATAACTACTACATCAGACATGGATGTGGACATCTCTAGCCCTATCCCAAGAGATGAGGGTGGACCAGAGTCTTTAAGCCCAATTTTAGAGACTCTTGGGGCATCTGAGGCTGC
Source organism: Ambrosia x helenae (assembly GCA_030844895.1). Lineage (NCBI taxonomy): Eukaryota > Viridiplantae > Streptophyta > Magnoliopsida > Asterales > Asteraceae > Ambrosia > Ambrosia x helenae. Next base: position 11,016,805 of record CM061225.1, read on the forward strand.
TACTACTTAGTTACCACCCAGTGGTGGATCTGAGGATAGAAGTAACATAGCTAAGACCTCAGATGTGGCAACTACTGATGAAGGCTTAATGCCTGAAGTAGGAAATCCTCAGTACCAAGAACAAGAGGTTCATGAGAGAACTGAGTTGGGCTCAGCTCATGATTTAACTGAGACAGTCCTCATTGAGGGCAACATCAGGGATTCAGATGATTCCATTAATTTGGATGATGTTTCACACACTCAAACTACTGAATTGACGGCACTTTCTGAAGGTCCTGTTTCAGGGGTATCCAGGCTCAAGAAGCCAGTCACCTCTGCACAGGTTAAAGCCCACTCAATCCCTAAAACCCCTAGAGTGGCATCCTCTGTACAACATGAGGATCTCCCAAAAACACCCCCTTCACAACAAATGCCTACCCAATTCCCTGGGCAAACAAGCATAGACCTGAACCAGCTATGCAGCCCAGAGGGTCCCCTGTACCACATGATGAATACACTCATCAGAAATCACTTCCAAACATATACAGCTGACTTGGAGCTGTCCATCAAGAATCAATTTGGAGTGATCAAGACCAAGATGAACGATCTGTCCAACAAAATAGACTTCAACAGCAAACAGATTGCTCATCTTCAAGGACAATTCTCCTAACCCTCTGCTTCAAGGGTTAAAATTGATGAATCCAAAAGGGGGAGAAGATCAGGGAACCTAAGGAGTCATTCCAAGCCAGGATAAGGGCAAGAGTGGCCATCCTTGAAAGAGATCAAAAAGATCAGGCCAGGAAAGAAAAATTGGCCAAACAGTTTGGTGTCTCAATAGAAGAAATTGAAGCAGCAGAGAAAGAAGATGAGACCCAAACATCTGAAGAATCCCTAAGGCACAATGAAGAAACTTCTGATGACAAAACTTCTGATGAAGAATCAGAAAGTACTGAAGACAATCCTTCAGTAGTTGACAAACCATTAGCAGTTGTCAACACATCAGAGGTTAACACTTCCAAACCTCAAACAACTGAACCTTCCAGAACCACTGCTCCCATTCAACCAACATTTGATCCCATCAGGCCTACAACTGTTACAACAATGACTGTATTAAACCCTTCTCCTATCTCTCAATCAGCTGAACTATTAGAGAAGAGCTTAATTGCAGCCAACAAGAAGGCCAGAGAAGATCAGATCTGGAAATCTCTGGAAGAAAGGGATGATTTGGATTTAAGCCATGAAGAAAAACTTCAGGCTTATGAAGCTGAACTACAAAGGCAGGCTAGCCTTGATGAGATTGCTGAACAAGATAAAAGACAACAACTGGTGTCTTACATTACCAAGAACAGCAAGACTAAAGCCTTTACACTCAAAGGACTCTCTATGCAAGAGCTGACAAGAAGAGCACAACTGCTTGCAGACAAAGTGGCCACAAGCAAAGAAGGAAAGGCCAAGAGAGCCCAGATAATAGAAGAGTTAGTAGCAGAAGGATATGGTTCAAAAGCCTCAGTATCCAGATGGAAAGAAGAAAGACTGATGGATACTTACAGAAAATACTTGGCTGCCAAGGCTGCAAATCCAGAGAAGTTTCAAACTGCTGATCCTTCAAGATCAGTAGTTAGAACTTCTGGTGTATCTAGAAGAACTACTACTCAGAAGAAGAAGGCAGAGGACAATGTCAAAACTGACTTCAAAATGGTACTACTTGAAGGAAGTTCAATAGTCCATTCAGATTTTGACATTGAGGAGAAACCTCTGTTAACACAATTCAGGGATCCTTCCACTTTTGCTTATCAAATACAAAAGACCATCAAAGAAAAGCTGCATACCAGAGTAGTGACTGAACACCATCTCCCAACTATTCAGATGCCTGATATGCAACAACAACAAGGAAGAGAATCCCACCTGAGGCTATCTGAAACTGAAAACATCCAGCACTCAGGACCATCAACCCAAGGGACAAGTCTGGTTCCCTATTCTTCTGACTTTAACAAGTCTAAGATCCCTATCATCAGATGGTCACTTACTGATAACAACTCAGTATTGTTGACAAGAAGAGACCTCTCAAGCAGGGCTTACAAGAAGATCAGTGATCTGAAGAAACTGTCAACACAAGACCTGCTCATAATTCAACATCTAGAACCACAGAGAGGATCTCTATCTGATGGTCAGTTAAACCAGCTCAAGAACACCATGTACAAAGAGATATGGAAGATTGTTCAAGACAGAAGAAACACATAAGGAATTAGTAAGGTTTTGGCTTCATCAATCCAGGGGGAGATTGTTAGGACAAAGAGGATTGGTGAAACCACTTTTGTAAACCTTAGTCTAATTCACTTCTGTCATTTTGGCTAAGTATAGAAGTACTGAAGAGAAGACAAGAAACTGCTGATTAGAAGATATGAGAAGTGCTGAAGAAGAAACTTCATCAGAAGTTCTGAAGTCCAAACCAGACAAGTTCACTTCAGAAGTACTGAAGACAAAACTACTCTTCAGTAGTTTGTCCTTCATCAGCACTTAGCATCAGATATTTTCCACCGCCTTTTGCATCAGTAGTTTATTGTTTATTATTACTTTTAGCTGTATTTGTTTCTTTCAATGTTGCAACTTGTGCAACTTGTTTCTGTTGTTTCTGTACTTGTTTCTGTTGTTTCAACCTTCTATTTTAGACATTGATTTTAATAGAAAAATCCTTCAAACATTATCATTGTTCTATTCCATTTCTGTATTTATTGTGAATCTGTCTAAGTATCTAATTCTCATTTACTGCTTAGATTTATAATAAATACTTGTCATTTATTAGTTTCAAACATCAAGGGGGAGTAATAACTCTTCCTTAGTATAAAAAGTGTTGCTTTAACTTATACATTCCGCTGTGCTTATAATCTGATTTACAAGTACTTGCTAAACACTTAAGTGTCAAGATAGCAAGTTCTTACTTAGCAAAAAGAGCAAACTGATCCAACATAATGTCTTGAGCAGAGTGTAGATAATTTTTTCGAGACGAAAAAAGATAAGTGTGGGGGTGTGATGCGCGGTTGCAGACATCATGTTTATTTGCCAGTTTTGTATATTTTTGAGTCGTTTAGATAGTACTTTTATTAGTTTTAGGTCTGTACTCTATTATTTTAGTATTGTATATATTTTATTACTTTTTGGTTGTTTTTACTATTAATTTGTTTATTTTATATTTTTGGTAGGTGATTGCATGGAGTGGGGCTCAAACAGTACAAATTATATTCGAGATCCGAACACCTGAGTCGAGAGCACGGGGTCATAATACCATTTATAATAATAATAATAATAATAATAATAATAATAATAATTATTATTATTATTATTATTATTATTATTATTATTATTATTATTATTATTATTATTATTATTATTATTATTATTATTATTATTATTATGTAAAAGGAAAGTGAAAGAAAAGTCAAGAGAGGGTTTTATTATTTTTGGGATAAAAGAAAGGTCACGCACGAGGAAGGACGCACAGGAGGTTTATCAAGAGAAAAGGGAATCACATATTTATTATTCAAAAGAGTAGATCGCAATTTCTTTTTTCTTGGAAAAGAAGAGAGACAAAAGAAATCAACCCATAGAGTGGCTAATCCCTTTGTATCACATTAGGGATGTAAACTTTTGAAGATTTAGGGTTAAATAAATTGGGTATTGTTCTTAAACTATTGATTATGTTTTTGTGTGTTTGAATTAACTGTGTTGAATTGTGATTAACCTTATGTTGAACTCATTTTAGTTAATTGATCTTGTGTCAATTTCTAATGATATGAACATGGTTCCTTGCTTTAACACAAACATAGGATTATATATTTTAGGTAATGAAGTGTAGTTTATTCTATCTTCGATATTGATAAAACTTGACACCTAAGCCTATTGAGCAATCACTCCGTTAACACCAATCACATTACTATTGTTTACCAATTTGTGAAATCCCTAGTATTCAATTGTTGAAACCCTATTGTGATCTTTTTAATTAAAATTGTTTACGATCTATATTATATTTTTATTCTTATAATTTCAATTCAAGTCCAGTATAATAAACGAAACTTTTTAAATCAAATTCTTAAATGAACCAATCAAAATCTTCATAAGTTTCTAGCATCTTCATAAGAAATACCATTTAATCAACTAAAATATTTTCCACTAATCACATGCTCCTCTGGATTCGATACCCTACTTTCCCTAACTACCTAGGTTATTTAGATTTTGTATGACTCGTGACGACCGGATCATCAAGTCTTCAGCATAAGTCAACTTAATTTGAATATGACAAACCATTTTAGATATACATCTTGGTTGTGATTTTTATAAACTTAAAAAGGTTTGGAGCAACCATGAATGATTCATGTATCAATACAGATATTATCATCTGTTTGACTGTTTCTTGCATTATCTAGGAGGTTAATAAATAATTAATAATCGTTTCCAATGATGGACAGGTGTTTTGTATTTAACTAGTATTTGAACCTACGTTTCGCGACAGGATTGTAAAAGGATGAAAGCGTTGATGTATTTATTATCTGGTATATCGATAGATTAATATTTAAACTATCTAAGTTTTAATCTGAACAATAATAAAAATAAGCACACAACACGATGTCTACAACTAAAAGTTGGCCTTGACTAAAATAGGGTGAATAAAAAATATAATTAAATTTGTTACATGGTGTATTGAATGGTTAATATAGACCATGCATGCTTTAATTTAAACGGACTTGCGGTGGAGACAGGGTGAGAGTTGGATCGGTATCACACACTAGGCAAAGGATAAAAAAACCAAAAAACAAAGTTGTAACATTAACCAAAATGACATCTACATGTGTTCGTATCGTTGTGAATGCAGCTCAGCTTTGAACATCGAAACGTAATGACATATTTTTCGTAATTTCAACAAATCCTAATTATACACAAATATCAACCACGAGGAAAAAATTCACATCGAAATGTCAATAAAAATAAACACATTATTATTTACGTGTCGTAAGGCAATGGTACCATTAAAAATAATATAAAATTCATATATATATATGTGTAATATAAAATAATATACTATCAATATAAAAATAATGTAAAGTTAATATATATAATAAAATTCTAATATAAAATAATATATAGTTCACCGGTTAAGATTAAGTACTGTAAACGTTTTGAATTGTTAGTTATAGGAATAGGAATACTGCCATTGAGGAAGCTTAGAGGGCATTAAATGTAGCACATGTGGAGGTGGAAATTGTTGAGAACGGAGTTGGAATAGTTAAAGGTATGGGTCGATAGAGTGGTAAGTATCTTGAGCAATATATTTCTCTAAATTTTATATGATGTCAATGTTTAAAGTTCTTTCAAACTTATCTGAGATGTTCAGGATTAATTGCAATGTTTGCCACATTTTAATGTCTGGATATGTCCAGAGTTAACGCCTCAGTTAACTACAATGATAATAAATTGTTTTAGCTTGAAAATATGTTGATGCTTAAATTCATTTAGTTGTTTCTCAAGTATGGTGAAATTATGTTTACAGATGGATGGATACAAATTGTCCGAGATCTCAATATGTAAATGTTTACTATAATGGTTTTGAAGCCTATTAATCATTCCACTTTTGAAATTTCGTGTCTTATTGACTAAGTTTGTGGCATATCTTTCGTCTCAGTGTGACATTTTGTCTGAATCCGGTTTTACTGTGGGTTTGTTATAACTTTCTTATCTGGAAATTTTTCATTTTATCTTTCTTCAGCCGTGAAATTCACAGGCCTCTAGCCTAGTATTAAAATATAACAATCAAAACTCACATGCTCTTTAAAGTAGGCAACAACCCTTTGAGCGCACATGTGCAAACTCTCCCCATTTGGTGGGGTGGTATATTATAACTATGCCGCCACTCATACACTTGTTCTTTCCCATATTTATCAACAATTTCTTTCATGTTTAGACCCTGCAATTCTCCATGCACGAAAATTATGTTTTACAAGTAGAGTGGGCAAAATGGGTGTCACGGATATTATATAAAACTTGATTCAAAACTACCAATTTTTTAAATTGGATGATAATGGTTGACATCCATTATTCTTCTACCCCTCATTAATTTCGATACGTGTGTTCATTTACATGAAGATTAACATGGCATTTCACTAATTAACTACAAAATTGAAATGGATATATAATTTTTAACATAATAATATTTTTTAACCGAACACCAACCGTTCCATATTATCAAAACACCCAAATTAGCCTGACACAAGAACACAAGGGGAGAAACTCAAAAAGATTTGAGATTTGAACTTTTGCAACTTTGTAGCCTAGCTGATCTTTAATCTAGTAACAAAAATAGAATGAAAAATGCACTAATAAGGAATCAAGTAACTTGATTGTAAGAACTAATCATTAAACGAATGAATAGTGCAATCAACATAATCGTTAACCGCTTAGTAATTAAGTTTAATCATGAGAACCGACATGGTCTGCAAAATGCGTATCTGATATACCCAACCAAATTGAATGTTTATGTTAACAAACACACATTGTATTATAGCCAGACCAATATCAGGGCATGATTAAAAAGATGAATTGAACTTTAGCGTCTCATCTTCAGTGATGTCATTTAAAGTATTTCTGATGGCCTATATGGTAACAACTTGTATCATACATCAGATAACACACCATTACTTCGCCCCTTCCCCCCCTTTATTTTTCGAGGAAATCAGGGGAATCTCAACCTTGGTACCGAGCTCTTTGATTGGTGCATGTTTTTTTAATTCTTTAAATAAATTAAATAAAATTAATAAAAAAAAGGAAGGATAATGGGGGAATACCATTTTCAAACTTTAGGGGAGAAAATAAGGGAAATAAGGTGACGCTGATTTGGCATTTAGAGGAGTTGAGGGAGTTGCTCTCCACACTATATGGAGTGAAAAGTTAATCCCGCAAACAAATTATTGCATTTTGTACAGCTCACCTAAAAGCATTAAATGCAAAATTAACATTAGATAAACTCATGCCTTTAACAAATTAAATTAACAAATCTATTTGTTACTGACAAATTAGCATCACCTTAATTTACCCATGCAAGAGAATATTGTCATCTTAGACACCTGAGATTGGAGGCGACCCCAAAATATATGTTGAATAAGAGTCATCTCTTGAGACCTGGGATGCATAGCTCTTTCTCCACCATACTCATCAGGGCAAACTAATTGCATAGTGTCAATAACAAACCTAGAATATGTAAAAGCTTGGCGGTAAGTGTTAAATGCTCATAAACAAAATATACTATTTTCACTTCATTATGCTAACTAGTGGTATAAAAAACCGGCGCGTTGCGCCGGGGATTCCCTCTGGGTTACGCAATTGGACTTAGTCGGTATCAATTCGCTTTGTTACAATACCGGCACTCGTTATAGAAATCGGAAAAAGAAAAGTTCATTAACAAAATCATGATATTACCGATCGAAATAATTGTTTAGTAGGAATCTGTTTGATTTGTCATGGTACTCTCACGCTACCGACACTCGTATAGTCTACGGTACGGTATGAGAATGAAACACTCTCATGCTATCGACACTCATATATTCTACGGTATAAATTGTTTTATTAATATATTACATTTCATGTTGTAAATTTACTAAGAAAGTCGGAATAAATTTAGATTTTTTTAAATAACGCAAGAAATTGTTTTATTAATATATTACATTTCATGTTGTAAACCAACATAACATGAAACCATAACCAACTTGATGGAAAATAACCAGGGTATAACTAAAGTAAGCGATGTTAAATTTTAAGTTAGGTATCGATATGTAATTTGGAGTGACTATAATATAATGAAGCCGTTGTGAAAAACTTTTATTAATTTTGGTGTAATGAATCAAAATTAATCTTACAATAAATCCCTTAAATAGATGTATGTGAATTTGTTGAAGATTCGATAAATGTCGACAAACTCATGGGGGAAGGGATACGGACAACACATAAATTTATTTGCAAAACAACATAGGTAAACATTCAATGAAAGTGCAAGGTACAAATTGTATTTCTTAGAAACCTAAGGTATTGAACACATAAAGCAACAAACAAAGAAAACTATGCGTGAAAACTGAAAAGTCACAAACATTATTCTTCGTAAACACCACCACCACCACCTTATGAGTTTTGTTTTTAAATATACACATCTGGAACCCGAGTTCACCGGTCAGTGCCACCACATACACTACCTCTCCCATCTTATAAGATTTATTGGAGTTAACCGGTCAGTGCCACCACATACACTACCTCTCCAATCTTATCAGATTTGTTGGTAATCAGGATGTCATTGCGGTGGGAAGGTCATCGACGGTTCGGGTCGCTGTGTGGGATTTTTCGAATCTGTTGTTGGTTCTTCCCCACCAATAATCTGTCTAGAACCTTGATGAAAATTACAAAAGCTTCGTCTCTGGCCACCTTGACAACCGCGCCCATACATGTGGTCATTCTCAAAACAGTAACTATATTGGTGCTTCTGATTTATCGAGAACCAGTGAACCACCGTCACTTAGCTGACTATATTGACACCACCGACGGTTTATAAATATTCAGTTATGTGGGTGCAAGGAAAGCACTCACCGACGACTGGGGAACGGTCGTCGGAGACATGTCAGCTTCCAAACTTTCTTTCTCTCTCTTGCTCCTCGCTCTCGTTTCTCTCTCTTAGTCCCTTTGTGTGTTTCTTTTCATATAAAGAAATTAGTAGGACACATGGCAACAATGTGTTAAAAGATTAACAGTCTGAAGCCACGTCTCATAGATCGTGTCAAAAGATTAAGAGAGATAAAGCGTGTGAAGCCACGTCTATTCAAACCATCATTATTTTTAAGGATTAAAAAAAAACCGGGACCTAGCAAGGCTCGAACCCTCATGAACTCCAACAATCAACTAGACAAACCATCTGCTCTACAAACATATTTGGTCATACTATTGAAACAGATGTCTATATACGTTTATAAAATACAGCTAAAGAAAAATACTATTCATCAAAGTTTGTTTTTAAACATATAGGATAATATGTATGCATTTTATTGCCAAATTTCACAGTATTCATTAATTATTACGTAACAATAGGATATAGGTTTTCTATTAATAAAAAATATTTTTTAAGATATTTTTATAAAATGTTACCTCTAAAACAAATTTTTTGTTACCCTTAAAATAATTTTTATAAAATGTTACCTTTTGTTTTATATTCTAGATCCGCCACTGTTCATTACATAACAATAGGATATAAGTGTTCTATTAATAAATACATCTGCTACCATCTTTTGTTCAACAATATTTCGTAACTCCAAGAATTTGAATGACACTAAAGTGCTGTTTGTTTTTTTCTCAAAAGCACTTCTAACCTCTTTTGTCTGCACCAAGCAGACGCGCGCAGACGTTTAAGGTCTGCAGATTGTTTGTTTTTCGGAAGACTTTTCTCTCAAAAAGGCCTTCCTGACATCTTCTTGGTGCAGACTTGTTCCAAAGTCTTCTAAGGTCTTCAAAGGTCTTCTCCACTTCTCTTCTCCTCACCCACCACCACCACCAACCACGGTCCACCACCACAGTCCACCACCACCCACCCACCACCACCCACCACCACCACCGCCACCCACCACCACCACCGTCCACCACCACCACCACCACCGCCACCCACCACCGCCACTTACCACCACCACCCACCACCACCACGGTCCACCACCACCACCACCCACCACCACCACCGTCTACCACCACCACGGTCCACCACCGTCCACCACCACCACCCACTACCACCACCGTCTACCACCACCACGGTCCACCACCACCACCAACCACCGTCCACCACCACCACCAACCACCGTCCACCACCACCTACCTCCATCCACCACCACCACGGTCCACCACCACCGTCAACTACCAGACTGCTGTAAAAAATCAGTTTATTTAAATTTCAGTTTATTTCAGCAACCTGCAGACATTAACCAACAAACAATCTTCTTCTTGCAGACTGCAGACCTTTGGTCCACCTCTTCTCCTACAGATGTCTGCAAATGTGATCCGCAGACTGCAGACCATTTTCTGTAGAAAAAACAAACAGCACCTAAATCCTTTGTTTCCATCCGCTCTAATATTGCACTCCATCTTTATTCGATGGCGAAAGAAACAAATAATAATAATAATGTTTCATGGCTTTGAGATAGCCTGATGTCGTTCAGATCCTTCGCTATCGTCTCCATCTCGTCGACCGTGTAAACCCAAAAATCAAAATCCTAATCGCGCCGTCGGAGAGCCTCTAGCCATTGTTACCGCCATGATGACCGGTGCCTATCTCTCTTTCTCTCGCATCTCCCTCTCTCTGTTTCTTATTATTTTGAGTTACCGGCGTCAAACATGGTGGCCAAAACCTATACTCATAGTTTACGAAAGCGATCAAAATCCACTTAAGCGGTCGTGAGCTAAGTAATGGGAATTCCGAAGAATTCAACCTATAATATGTAATAATACTAATAAGGAAGTGTCTAAAAAGTCTAAGGTAACTAGGGTCTAAGGCATTAGGGTTTGCAAAGTCGATTTGGGGAATTAGAGTTTTTATGATAAATCGCAATACTTCAAAAGTTGTATGTCAAAAATAATATATCGAAGTTTGTAAATGTGGTTTAGGTAATATATTTATTACCATTTGAATATTTAGATAAAACTTATGTTTGAATAATTGAGACAAAATAACGTAGTTAATTACTAATTTATTGTAAATAAATACAATAATTATAAATGTATAAATAAATATTTATGAGTTACTCAATGATCCAACAAATAATAACTAAGGCTTTCCAGCATAAAATATTTCTATTTTATAAAAAAAATATTTATAAAATAGGTGTTAATTAGTATAGATAAATAAATAATTAATTATGTCTAATTAAACATAATTAAGTCCAAAAATACAAGACATGATCTAAAAATGCTATTTTTATAGAAATTGGATGCTTTCTTATGTAAATAAATGAAAATAATTTTATCATAATTTTTATAAACTTATTTATATTTAAAACAGATTTAATGAGATTAAACCATGTTTAAATGATTAAAAATAGGAAAATTAATAAAAATAAATGTTTTCTGAACCAATAATTTTTATTTCAGTTCTTGTTGATGAGAAATAATTACCCAAAAAGTTTGAGATTAAAATCATTAAAAATGAATTTTTAATCAATTAAATATGGTTAAAACAATTTAAATCAATAAAACTATAAAAATAAGACATTTTCCAGAAAATAAAAGTGTGGTAATTTTCTTTATGATGTCAAGATGTTACACCTAAATTTTCATAATTTTTGGATCAAAAATAAATTTATTATGAATATTCTAAGTTTAATGTGTGTATATATATATATATATGTGTGTGTGTGTGAATACATATAAATAAAGCAAAAGGAAAAAAAAAAAAAGAATGTGACCAGCTCGCTGATCAGAGGGCTCGAACACATGTCCCTTGTGTAACCAAAAGACACACAAACCACTTTACTACAAGCGGTTTATGTTAATATTATTCAAACGAAAAGATATTTAACAACTAAGTAAAGTTCATCTTCTTCCCCAAATATACTTAGAACCCTAACCCTAAAACCTAATTTCAATAATCTGCAGATGGCTCCATGGACGCGATTAAAGATAGGGCTTTCACAGGGGATAACACAAGGATCAAAACGGCAATTAAAACAAAAGCTTACATGAACGTGTTGGGCCGAATTCGAAGAAGAAAGAAGTTGAGACTTGTACTGATTTGCTGCTCTTTCTGATCATGATTTGTACGTTTTCGTTATGGGTTTTAGTCGTGCAAGGTCAGGGATCGATTAAAAGTGCCCAATTTATATCATTATTAAGAAAAAAATAAACGTTGATCTTGATTTTTAAAGAGGGTCGACGGTTACTAAAAGAGCTCGTTAAAATGCGAATTAACTTGGCTATTATAGGTTTTAAATGCTGCGAATGATTGATAGCCATTGCGAAACCGAAACAAAATCATAATGTCGAAGTTAATGGCATTAAACGTCTCTTTATGTTTTGGCCGGAATTTGTTCCGGCGACCGGAAAGTCCACCGGAAAACAGAACTTCTGTAGTGGAAGGTTGTTTATTTAACATCTTTCAAAAATGACATAATTGGTCCTCCACTTATAAAACAAGTTAGTTTATATGCTAGAAAGTTAAGTTTCCCTTTTTCTAAAACTTAACCACTTAACAAGGTTTTTTTTTTTTATTTTAATCTTTTATAAAATTCTAACCTTTGTAAAATCATAAGATTATGACTCGTTTTATATGTCAACACATACGTATACAAAACGTATAAAAAAATTAGAGTAAAATAAAATAAAAATTGATGAGGACTAAAGGTGAAGCTTCAAAATAGACGAGGGGTTAAAATTGAAAACTTTCTAAAAGACGAGGGTGACGGTTGTCACTGGAACATTTATTGATTTATAAGTTTAAAATAATTTTTGTGAAATTTTATAAAATCGTTTAGATATTTTATATAATTTTTAACTTATAAATGAATAAACTTGTAATATATTTTATATATATTAAATAAATGATTTTTGAAAAACTAAAAATTGTATAATAAACTTTATCATCAGGACATCATAAAATAATTTTTATAGAATTTATAAACCACTTTTAGTATTTAAAAACTATTATAAAAGATTAATAGGTTAAATATATAAATAAAAGGGTTAAAAAAATGTTGTTTTCAAGGGTCTAACCCGTGTCTGACCCGGTTTGAGGATTTTAAATCACAAGCCCAGACCAGTTGGTCTGGACCCTAAGAACGTTTATTATTGATTTCTATTAGTTATAAAGGCTCCTTAGCATTTATCATAATTGCCAAAGGCATTATAGTCTAGTGGCATCTTGGTGATGAGATAAGACTTAGGGGCCATAAGGTCCTGGGTTCGAATCTCACAAAGGGGGTTTTCTCATTATTATGAGTTTCCTATTGAATTGGTGACTTGGTGGTGGAATATGATCGCGTGGAAACATCGATGGCACGATGATACTCCAGTGTTCCGTGAGTGATTCCAATTTGTTGGCCGTTCAAAAAAAAAAAAGCATTTATCATAATTGTTTAGAAACAAAAGAAATGTGTGGAGACGGGATCGAACCCCTGTCTACCACCGGTTCAGTGTTTTAGACAAGGTGATAACACCAACTGATCTGTGGCTCAGTTGGTGATTAATTCAGATTTGAATTAAGTTTAAACGATAATTGAAACGTGTCATTATCCCCAAATCAACATCGTATGAACCCTAGATTTCTAATTGGATTCATTAACAAACAATACCCACAGAATCTATAGGGCTATTGTTTGGACAGTAACGAAAAACAAAAACAACAACTTAATTGAAACTTACAGAGCGTATAGGAACATGATAGAGTCGGTCAACAAGAAAAGTTAACTCGAACGATTTCACAGATTAAGGTATGTTATTAGGGAAAATTGAGGGTGATGGTAAGTTTATCGGTGTGTTTAGCTTGCAGGAATGGGTTCAATTTATACTACAACCTACGAATTGTAAGAATGGAATGATTGACCCATACCCAAAATACATACGCGTATAAACATGTAATTGGAATGTTTTTAATGGGTTTTAGCGTGGATTAAGCTGCAAGGTCGGTCTGTACTGTTTCCAGACTTAATTGTTATCGAAACGCGGGATCAGATCTTGATTTGGAAAGATCGATCGCAGTTGACTTTATGTTTGACTGGGTTATAATCGGAAAGGTGTTAAGTTTATTGGTGTTGGGATATATTCCAAAAAGAAACGTGGCTCAGATGGTTTGCATGGTTGTGTTGGATCGTTTGGCTCGATGGTGGACTCGGATTCGATTCCCGGTCCACATAACTATTTTTCTATTGCATTTTTTTATTAATACTATATTACTATATATACATAATATAATTATATAAGTCCAAAAATGTTACGAGAAAATTTTAAAAACGTACTAAAACGTCGAGATCCGAAAATTTTTAAAACAATTATTAAACATATATTGTTTGAAAATTGTCAAAAGAAAATATACTAGGTAAAGTGGTGGTTTTACTAATTAAAAATTTGGGGGGAAATATGTGATGTTACAACACCCTCAAATTTCACATGCAGAGTTTTACCGCGAGGCGTGTTACAAACCAGGATCCAAGTCAACGGTCATAATAAATGACAACTATATGATTTAAAATACGTAGTCATCCATTAAGTTCAAAAACCCATTCGATACAGCGGAAGCAAAGTACAAACCATAATCCAAACGGTTTAAAAGAAAATAAAAGATAATGTTTCAAAACATGAAATGCAACTAGACGCCATGAGACCCGTGCGCCTATCCAGTGCAGCTACCTTAGCGACATGAGAAAACATGCTTAAAGTTGTCTACTTATAATGCTGGTGAGTTCACAAGTTTTATAATAAATGCTAAAAGTATGAAAGATCATCCATAATTTATTTAATATATATTATAAATATTACAAGTTTATTCGTTTATAATTATAAAATTCAATAAAAATATCTAAACGATTTTATAAAATTCCACAAAAATTATCCTAAACTTGTACAACAATAAACATTTCAGAAATTATTTTTATTCCAGAAAAACCGGTCATTTTATATTTTTTTAATGAATTTTTGTTAGTTTTAATCATAAATAAATCATAATAAATTCATTTTTCAATATTTTTGCACCAAAATTTTATACAAATTATTTCTAACTATCTAGAACTGAAATACAATTTTTAATTCAGAAATTCTTTGATTTTAATATTTTTAGATATTAAAGTCATATTTTGACAATTTGAAATAATTAGATTAAATATTCTATTTTCAAGAAAATAATTTTATAAAAATTATTTTCATACTTAAAACCTTATGTTGTGACTATATTCAACTTAAAATTTTACAAAAAGACTTTTATTCATTTATTTATTAAAATTCTTATATTTAATAAAACAATTTGACTATTAATCAAATAAATACTTATCCCCAATTCGAAGCCCTAGAAAATACATATAGACTAGGTAGACTTAGACTTATTTGTTACATTATACATAGGGTGACACTTGGTAACGTTGGATTACACTTATTCAATTATACAAGACTTACCGCCTCGCTAAGGTGAGTATTACTTACCCTCTTTTTCGCTTTTACAACTTTTGGGGTGATTCATGCACAAGTATACAAAATTTCATATCCATTTACACATACATTTTTATTCATTTACAATTCATATACGTGTCTTGATTATCTTTGTGCTTATGTTTGAACATGAACGTAGCTTACATACAAAATCATACATCTAGACATAACTTATGTTATGGTGCTCTTTACACATAGACGTAACTTATGTTACGGTGCTCATTTAGACATAACTTTGTGTTATGGTGCTCTTTTAGACTCACACGTGTTGAGGTGCTCATTATCAATTTCATTGTACAGACTTTACATTTGATCTTGTCTTGTTTGGTTACTTGCGTGTTTACATAATGCCTTGGTGATGCTAGACACATGAATTGTACTACTTTTCAAACTTATACTATATGTACAAAACTAAGTAGTACTCACCAACATCATATGTTGACAAAATTATTTTCGTGCATGTTTCAGGATAAGCCGCTTGACGCTTCACATAGGACTTTGGACTTAGAATAAATCAATCAATTATCTTTATTTTTGTTGTCTTGTATTTAATTTCACATGTTGTAAAACAATATTCAATAATCATATATTTACATTTTAGTACCATGAGCTTTTGAACAATCGTCACTACGTGGCACCTCGATGATTCCGCCATCGGTTGGGGTGTTACAGATTGGTATCAGAGACATGGTTATAGGGAACTAGGTTATTAGATAAAAAGGCCTAGACTATAACCGAACTTCAACTTTCATGCATTATATTTCCTAAACTACCCTACCCCTCATTTCCCTCTACTTTCCTTCCTCTATCTTTCTCTTCTTCTCTATTTCTCCTCATCTTTCATCATGGTGCATTAAGATGGTGTCATACAAGGGGTGGAAAGTCTACATCATTATGGAACAGGGACAATACCTTTCATGAAGACACTCTTAGGCATAAAACCTACTCTTATTCTGCTCCTTCAAAGTTGTTGAACTTTAATGAGTGTAATAAGGACACGTGCAATCTGGAAGGGTGGACGCCTGTACACTGGGTTTTTCTGGCATAGGCAAGCATAGCGCATAAATCCAATAACGGACCTGTTATGCTTACCTGGGGATTCCTGGAGTGAGTGTCCACTTATAGGCTAAAGCATGTCTTCTTTGATCACCATTGGGTTCAATTCCTTTGAAAAGTCAACGTTCTTGTTGGGCTTTACAGCTAGACAAGGGCACTCCAAGCATCTTATGCAAGTTTTTCAATAATACTCTCTCGTTTCATAAACAATATTTTGTATTTCATGATTTTCATATATTGCTTACAAGTTCATACTTTCATAATCATCTGTACGGTTATACACTTACATTTTCTAATCTCATGATTATTCATTGACTACCTCATAGATGTCTGCTCGCCGCATGCTCCGTAATGCCAGCCAACGTCCTGTTCGTGCTTCTGGACAACGTTCTGATCGTCGCCTCGCATCTTTAGTCGCCGATCAAATTGCTGCAGTGATCCCAAACCTTGTCAGTGAAATAACCCAGAATAGTAACAGTGCCAACACAGGAAGTACGACTCAATTTCGGTGCACTTTCGAACACTTTAACTCCTGCAACCCCACAAAATTCACTGGTGAGGAGGGTGCTACTGGCCTACTCCAATGGTTTGAAAGTATGGAAAGCACCTTCGTGAACAGTGAGTGTCCTGATGAACTCCGTGTTCGCTATGCTACTAGTGTCCTTCAAAAGGGGGCGCTAACCTGGTGGAATGGCGAAAAGCGCAATCGAGGAGCTGATGTTGTTTTATCTTTATCTTGGGCTGAGGTTAAGGAACTCATGATCGCCAAATTCTGCCCTAGGAACGAAATCAGGAAACTAGAGGAAGAGTTCCATGGGTTGAAACAAGACAGTGGTGAGAATCTTGCGTATAATACTCGATATCACGAACTTAGCATACTGGTTCCACACATGGTCACCCTGGTCTCTCGAGCAATCGAAAAATATATCGAGGGATTACCAGACCTGATTCAAGACGTTGTCACTGTAGGCAAAGCCACTACGGTAGAAGAAGCCATCCAGCTTGCAGCCACTTTAACAGACAAACACGTAAGGAAAGGAAACTTGGTTAGGAAGGGCACCAAGACGTCTACTGAGAAAACCACCAATGCTGTTGAACAATCTAAGACTGTCTTAGCAAAGGCCGCCACTACTGCTTCGAACTCTAAGAAACGAATGGGCGATAATCAGAACCATACTGTTGTGGATCCTGCGACTCAACCCCCTATCAAGAAAGCCTACACGGGAATCCATCCTCAATGCAACACTTGCAAGTATCATCACCCTGCAAGTCTTCCATGTCGTCAATGCACTAGATGTGGAAGGTTTGGACACTTTGCCACTACTTGTCGTGTAACGTTTAGGACACAAGATAATCATCAAACAGCTGCCCAGGAACCACTACAGATTACTAACGTCGGGCATGTTATCATTGTAGAGACCCTAAACACATGCGACCTCAATGCCCTAAATTGAATAATGTAAACCTGGTGGCACATGGACGAGCTTTCAATATCAATATCAACGAAGCAGACGGCCAGGATGACGCTAGTCCCACTGGTTAAGCCATGGATGGAATCTTCCTAAGACTCGAGAATCCAATACATGTGTTTTCATTTTCTTGATCCTATTATCATTTTGTACCCAATTTTGTCGCACTCAGTAGCAAATAACATCTGGAAATTTCCTTGCATACTATTGTGTACGAACACAGATTGGAAATTTATCATATTTGGTCATGTTTATTTTTAATCGTAGACTCTACCTTACATTTATTTGAAACATTTGGACTCGATACTTGACCTTACAAAGCTTTTCTAAGAAAAACATCATTGCTTGTTATATGAAACCTGAGTTTTCCTTAATTCGACTATCCATTGAACATTTAATTATTCATAATACTCGTAAACTAATTCTATAGGCCACTAAGATAACACTTACACTTAATGGTTGTAGTACTTACAAACTTGCTTGTATGTGTGTATTATCCACGCAACTCAGATAAACATTTCATTTAAAGGGGCTCCTCGGACGAGTGGTAGCCCATACTTAAATACCGTTATGCTTACAAGTCGTAACAAACTAGTGCAATTGATCTCATTATTACATGGCCTCATTTCATTGATAACATCTCATTGTAACTCAACGTGTTTGTTGTGTCATCTTCTTGTGGAACTTATTTGCTTTAATGTGTGTTATATTAGGATCATAGAAGGACATAAGACCCTAATGTAAGGTAAATTGATGATTCCGGTCCGGAACGTAATCATGAATTTACAGGTGCGTTAGGGTAGTGTGAAATTCTATTAGAGTTTTTGGTAGGCGTCCAGTACGTTTTCAAGGTATCAAAGGTGTGGTGGGTTAGCTGCGGTACACCCTGTATACAAACACTAATGATGCATTGAAAGTGAGACTGGAAGTCGGACCAGGAACAAACTCTAGTTACTTGGTAGTTCACTTGGTCTTTCTATAGTCAATCAACTCGTACATTTATTTTAGGATTCCTAAAACTTGCAATTTAAGTGATTTACTAGATTCTTATTCTCCTTATTATTCGAGACGAACCTAATCCAAATCCTTAACTCACATCTCTCGAAACAATTCACTCTGTTACCTATAAAGTTACGTCGTGCCTTAACTCAAATTTTCCAAACCACAGTTACCTTAATTTCTACCCAAGCATCCATAACCCTATGCTTCTAATAACTTCGGGACGAAGTTTCTAAAAGTAGGGGATGCTGTGACATCCGTCACTTTTTATTTTTATATAATAATAATAATATTAATAATAAAAAAAATTCAGATTATGTATAGATAAATATTTACAAACACTTGAAACCCATTATCAAAACCACAACCAAACCCAAGCCTGCCTATCCAGCCCAAGAACTGAGCCCAACAAGGGTGGCCGGCCCATTCCCTTGCCTTTCCCTCTAATCCGGCCCAAACACCCTCTTTTTCCTTTCTTCTTCATGTTGTGCGTGGATTCAGCAAAGGGTTGACTGTGAAGCTTCCACTTTGACCATGAATTAATCTATTTTGAAGTAGGATAAATCCCGCTAACTGCTGATTGAATGGTTATACGCGTCTACAGCCCGAAAAATCAGCAAGATTAGAGCATAGATTAATCGATATTGACCATTCTTGGTCAAACCATCAAGATTTTCCAAAACAAGCTTAACACTATAAATTGAACCCTTGTATTGTAGCTATGAACACCGAAACACAAACCCCCACTATCAAATTCTGTTCCACTCGCTGTTCGTTGTCGATCCAAAGAGTGTTGACTTTTGTTGACTTTCTTTTGGAAGCAATCTGTGAAGGTAAGATCTAATTGAGTGATCATCTGTTATTATCGGTGAATCATAGTCATTAACCCCATGGTTAATTAGGCTATGATCGCGTGTGTAATCTTACATGAAACTAGGGCACGATTACTATGAATTGGGGAAGAACACGTGCAGACTATGTTATTTATTTATAACAAAGAGAGACCAGACACAACCACTGATCTAGATCAAGTGGTTGTGTCTGTCTGTTGTCAACCATAGAACGCGGGTTCGAGTCCCACCGTTAACGTTTTTTTTGTTCTTTCTTTAAAAGGGTTTATAAAAAATCAGATTTCTTATAGTATTTAATTAATACAAACCAAGGATATTTCGTTCTCAGGGTGTGGCTCAGTTGGTGGCCACGCTTGTGATAAAACTCGAACCGGCCAGAGGCCCGGTTTGACTCCCATAACCAGCAAACCTTTTTTTTTGCCATTTTATATATATACTTAATATATTAAATAATTTAAAATAGTTTTTAAATACTAAACGTGGTTTATAAATTCTATAAAAATTATTATATGATCTCCAAATGATAAAGTTCATCATCCAATTTTTTTGTTTTTCAAAAATAATTTATTTAATATATATTATAAATATTACAAGTTTATTCGTTTATAATTATAAAATTCAATAAAAATATCTAAACGATTTTATAAAATTCCACAAAAAATATCCTAAACTTGTACAACAATAAACATTTCAGAAATTATTTTTATTCCAGAAAAACCGGTCATTTTATATTTTTTTAATGAATTTTTGTTAGTTTTAATCATAAATAAATCATAATAAATTCATTTTTCAATATTTTTGCACCAAAATTTTATACAAATTGTCACAACCCGACCAAGGTGGGCCTGGTCGAAATACAGATGGTTACCAAAACATCACGCAATGCAAGCAAACAGCGGAAGCAATGTAAATAACTATTCTTTTTATAAATAATAATAGTTTACATTTCTATTTAATATGCATTATCTCATTCAATCATCTAGGTAATATCTAAGGTTCTCGCTTGTCTTCTGATTCGTCCGTCGGGGATACTCCGAGTCGTATCTGCTCCTTCCTTCTAACTCCAACCGGTACCTAAACACATGCTTAAAATAGGTTTGGATCAACAATAATGTTGGTGAGTCCGTGCGCGCGTTTAACTAGTTTAAAACATGGTTTATCATTTCAAAACAAGTTATTATTCCAAAGCAAGTTTAACAAGTTAAAACAGTTTAACATATAGCGATGTACAAGCCACACCTCAATCCTAACAATGGATCCATCTACTCCCATTATGGACTCCCATGGCAAAATACGTGACACATACCACAGCGGAGGGTTTCCCGGGCTTCCGAGTCCACTGCGTGCGGGGGTTTCCCCAAGTAGCGCTACCCACATATTAAGTGGCCCAATCTATCATTAGGTTAATGAGTGTGGAGGTTTGGTATTCGGGAGCACACCTTGTCACATCATACTGGTTCATCACATCGTACTGGTTAACTACTGGAAACATGTGTTCACCCCAAAATAGTTTAAATAATAAAAATAGGGGATGGTTCACGAGACTCACCTGGATGTAATACGGTCGTAATAATATGAAAATAAGCGTCTGCCATCGCATTCTGATATCTTCCTGAGCGAATCCTAATGTCGACAATGTTATTAGTCTTTGGTTTAATTACAAAGGTCATGCGTGGGGACGAGCTTGGGCGTATGGTTTCTATTTATTACAATTCCATGTCTAGATCTAATCAAGTCCGCATCCTAGTTTCATTGTCCAAATGTTACTGATTAGTACTCGTCTTCGTCATGTTTATATACTATGGTCGTCCAGATAAACAATTAGTTCTAATTACGTCCGCGGTGTCAATGTCTTATGCTAATCCAATGTCGCCACTATGATCTAATTTAATACATATCATATTTGTGTTTAGTATATGTCGCTCACATCCTGATCCGAATCTTATGTCCCTTTATTATTATCTCTAAATCTTGAGTTTTAAATATATAATCTTCAAGTCTTACGCCTTAACGTTCATGTAAATAACCTCAAATGTTCGGGTCCATATCCAAGTGTTGAGGTAGTGCTTATTCCATTACTATGTTTAGTACACATTCGTTCTATCCATGTCCTATCCTTACTTCATAGGTACCTGACGTTAGTGTCGAGTCTTGATGTCGAAGGCATTGTATATATGTTTGTATGCATGTATCAAATCCAAGCTTAAGTCTAATAGTCCGAAGTCCTTCCTTGCAAGCTAGTGTTTGTGTCCATATTTCCTTATATCCAAATCCCAAGTCTTAGGTGTTTATAGTATCATTCTTGTCTAATTTCATTAGGCATGTTTAGGTGCCAAGGTTTTATCTAACTCACAAATATCCGATTCAAATACAACTATTATCCGACTAAGTTGCGATCTTGGTCTTGGTCCATAGGAGCTCGTCAAGTCCCACAAGCATCATATACATATAAAATAGAAAGTTAATAGTTAATATAATTAGCGCGTTATGGGTTCGGTTATACCTCACTCTCGACCTTGGTACGTGTTGACTGTCCCTTTGACCTGGTTGACTTATGTTGACCAGCTCCTATTGACCCATCTTATGAACCGACTCCGAAACTGACCCGAGTTGCCTGCCATGTTGACTGGGTTGACCTGGTTGACTTTTGTTGACCATGCCTGGACCGTGTCTGGACCTGACCCGAAGTTCTGACCATCAACCATCACTACCGCCGCTGCCTGTAACCACCCTTCGGACCCACCATCACCAACGAGCACCATTATAGCCGGAACCCACCTCCTATGACTACCGTGACCACCATCATCATTAACAACCTTCGAGCCTCCAGATCTGAACCCATGTCACGATCCCCTTCAACAGCCATCCAATAACCAACTCAAGCTTCTAAATCTAAACAAGATTGGGGTTTTTACTTGAAGTCGGGTCTGACCC
Source organism: Ambrosia x helenae (assembly GCA_030844895.1). NCBI lineage: Eukaryota > Viridiplantae > Streptophyta > Magnoliopsida > Asterales > Asteraceae > Ambrosia > Ambrosia x helenae. The sequence continues at coordinate 11,039,288 of CM061225.1, forward strand.
GAGGATACGGTGTCGCCACCGCCGCCGCCTGTCTTCCTCCTTCTTCCTCCTCCGAGCTTTCTTTTCTTCCGGTTCTCTCTCTCTCTCTCTTACGCGTTCTCTCTCTCTGTCCTCTGTTCTCTCTCTAGCTCAGTAATAATAATAGATGTGGGGTGTTGAGGGGGTGAGGGGTGGGTGGAGGAGCTCGGCTGCCGGAGCTTGGCCGGAGGCGGAGGAGGCCGCCGGAGGTGGAGACCTCCGGTCTCCTTTCCTTTTCCTTCTTGCTCACTCTTACTCTTACTCTCTCTATAATGAAATGTGTGGTGTGTGTGTGTTTATGAAATGGAGAACACACTGATGTGTGTGTGGGGGGTTGATTATATAAAGAAAAATGGGTGAGTTGTCAAAAGAAGGGGAGGACAAATGTCCCCCTCTTGATGACTCACCTGATTCGATCGGGTACGGGTTCAGGTTCGTTAACGTATATTAGTTCGGCATTGTAACGCGTTTTATAATAATATCATATAATAATGGTTCGGTTTTTAGTTTCGAATGTAACCGGCTTAGCTAATATTTGTTTTGGTTAATTATTTATTATAAGTTGGCACTAAAACGCGAAAAAAAATTTAGGGGTCTGTACCGGGTTGTTACACAAATTATTTCTAACTATCTAGAACTGAAATACAATTTTTAATTCAGAAATTCTTTGATTTTAATATTTTTAGATATTAAAGTCATATTTTGACAATTTAAAATAATTAGATTAAATATTCTATTTTCAAGAAAATAATTTTATAAAAATTATTTTCATACTTAAAACCTTATGTTGTGACTATATTCAACTTAAAATTTTACAAAAAGACTTTTATTCATTTATTTATTAAAATTCTTATATTTAATAAAACAATTTGACTATTAATCAAATAAATACTTATCCCCAATTCGAAGCCCTAGAAAATACTTATAGGCTAGGTAGATTTAGACTTATTTGTTACATTATACATAGGTGACACTTGGTAACGTTGGATTACACTTATTCAATTATACAAGACTTACCGCCTCGCTAAGGTGAGTATTACTTACCCCCTTTTCGCTTTTACAACTTTTGGGGTGATTCATGCACAAGTATACAAAACTTTCATATCCATTTACACATACATTTTTATTCATTTACAATTCATATACGTGTCTTGATTATCTTTGTGCTTATGTTTGAACATGAACGTAGCTTACATACAAAATCATACATCTAGACATAACTTATGTTATGGTGCTCTTTACACATAGACGTAACTTATGTTACGGTGCTCATTTAGACATAACTTTGTGTTATGGTGCTCTTTTAGACTCACACGTGTTGAGGTGCTCATTATCAATTTCATTGTACAGACTTTACATTTGATCTTGTCTTGTTTGGTTACTTGCGTGTTTACATAATGCCTTGGTGATGCTAGACACATGAATTGTACTACTTTTCAAACTTATACTATATGTACAAAACTAAGTAGTACTCACCAACATCATATGTTGACAAAATTATTTTCGTGCATGTTTCAGGATAAGCCGCTTGACGCTTCACATAGGACTTTGGACTTAGAATAAATCAATCAATTATCTTTATTTTTGTTGTCTTGTATTTAATTTCACATGTTGTAAAACAATATTCAATAATCATATATTTACATTTTAGTACCATGAGCTTTTGAACAATCGTCACTACGTGGCACCTCGATGATTCCGCCATCGGTTGGGGTGTTACAGTACAATCACCCAACATCAAACCCAAATCATTAAACAACCCATCCCAAGTAAAAAAAAAAAAAAAAAAAAAAAACCCCAATTTATCATCAATCTAACAACCCTAATTGCAAACATTTACCAAAATAGCATATTATCATGTAAACAACACATTAACATGCAAAACTTACCCTAAATGGCAAATATCCAGATTTCTTCACAATCACATAATAACGTTACACAACAACATCCTACTGCTTCTACATAATCCTAGAGCAAACCCTAACCTCATACAATCAACAAAACACATTATAACATCCTTAATTTTTCTAAATCATTCAAACGGGTCAAAACGCCTATTATCATCAATACTCAACCATGAACCTCCAAACTCATAAACAAACATGCTAACAACTTATTTATATCATAAACACATCAAACACACAAGAATCCTCATGTTTTAACCACAAAAATCCTATCTTGCATGAATACACCACATAGAAACACATGATGAAAGGTTAGACTTGTTTAACAACTGATTTAAAAGGTTTTCAAAGACACAAACATCACAAAACTAGGTCTGGACCTTTAGGGATCAATATAATAACATAACAAAGGTTTAGGATGGATAACACACCTTAGGTTTTGCTAAAGAATGATGTGTAAGGCTTGAAATGTAGGGTTTTAAGGCATATACGTGTTCCAAAGGTTGGTTATAGTGTGGGATAGATTTGAGGTGAGTTAGGGTTTCACAAATGATGTTTTAAAACATAAGGGTGGTATTTATAGGCGTTTCTAGTCGTCCCACATGTTATAGGCGAGTAAGGATCTGTAATAGGTGATTAGGACACGTGATTACACGTAATCACCTATAACACTGGCGAGTAGGGCCTAATCACCACCTGTAATCGCCTATAAGCCCTGTAATCGCCCTCAGCATGCTATTTCGGGTTTTTGACGCGTTAAACACTATTTTAACACATATAAGCACGTATCCACATACCGACAAGTCATATAATGATTATAAACATATAATGCACGATAACTAACACGTTCACATTCATTCACCAATCCCCGGGACTCGAGACTTGCGTGTGTGCATTAACCCGGCGATTCTACCAATCGTCAACCCTTGTACACGCAGTTATGGACCGACTCCCAATGACCTCTCAGATCATTGTAATGACTCCCGATGTTTCCAAAATCATCCCAAACGACCTAACTGACCCAATTAAGTATAATGCTAAGTAAATATTTTCGCTAAGGTAGACTTGTATGTATGTAAAAATATTAACCTGAATTTGCCGGGTGTCACACCTTACTTGTTTATATGAACTAGCTAGGAAATGGCATGTCGTAAAGAGAACAGTGAAAATGATTTTTCATTAATTTGAGGCATATTTAATTTGTATTTATACATGAGTTATATAGATATTTATTTTCGAGAATGTGTTCTAATATGCAGATGTACACAACGAAACAAACCATGACCATATCAGACCAAAGAAGAATGAGACTTCGATCTACATATTATTAAGCATAACTTTGAAACTGCGAGATTGATGAAGAGAAAAGTTAGGGTGCGTTTGGTTCGCGAAATGGTTTAGAATTGGAATTTGTGTAAGAATTAAAATTAAAAAGAACTGGATTTGTAATTTAAACATTCCAATAGGAATTGGGAATTGTTGAAATTGGCATCTCAATTCCATTATTTTTGTGTTTGGTTGGTTAATAAATCGGAATCTATCACCCTTGCCCTCACCACCCGCACCATTTTTGACTCGTACCGTTTCCACTTGTACCGGCCCAAACCGTTTCGACCTGTACCGTTTTGACCAGTTCCATTTCGACCTGAACCATCTCCACTCATACCACCCGAGCCGTTTTGACCCGTATCGTTTTCGGTTTGAAACTGTGCACGTTGAAACAGTACGGATCAAAATGGTACGGTAGAAACGGTTGGGGCGGGTACGGGTGGAAATGGTTCCGATCAAAACTGTACGGTCGAAAATGTACTGGTCGAAATAATTCGGCCGGTACGGGTGGAAATGGTTCAAGATGAAACTGTACGGGTCGAAACGGTGCAGGTCGAAACTGTATGGGTCGAAACGGTGTGGTCGGGACGGTATGGGTCGAAACTGTGCGGGTCGAAATGGTTCGGGTCGAATTAGCACGTGTCAAAACGGTACATGTCGGAACGGTTGAGGTCAAAACGACATTGACTGATCGAAGATTCCAATGAATTTACTTATATTTAATTTAAATACTAGGTTGGATAACCGTTTTAAGGAATTTATATCGAATTATTTTTAATTCATTGGAATCTTATATTTAATTTAAATACTAGGTTAGATAACCGTTTCGTCATGCACCATCTCAACCCGTACCGTTTTTGACCCGTAAAGCCTTATCCAGCCCGTAAATTCATTGGAATCTTATATTTAATTTAAACTAGGGTGTATCCCCGCATTGCGGGGGCGGGGTTTGTAAAAATATACATGTTTACAATTTAAACATAAATACAATTTATATTGTGTCGTATTTATGTTATGTATATGGTGTGGTGTATTTATGTGTTATATTTGTGCTATTTTTGGTGTTGTATATTTTTGTGATAGATTTAAGGTAATGTTATTAGTATCAAAATAACCTTTAATTAATCACTTTGTAAAATCATAAATAATTTACAATGTCTATTATCAGACATCATAAGATTTCTTTTTAACACTTGAACTGGTCCTACAAAAGAATCAATGCTCTTGACATTACCACATGAGGTTACAGAAACTTGATCTAATTGTTCTCAGTTGACTATAAACAACATTAGAGTAAGTTTTTTGATAAATCAGATAGCATAAATTCGTTCGACATCCGAGTTCCACTTTTCGCAATCTTCTCCCTTCTTCTCATCGACCGAGTTTTCTTCGATTTAACCACATAATACGTCATCGTTCCAAGCACGCCCACCTAACCCCGCCTACCACCGTGATCAAAACTGCAGCCCACCCATACTTTCGGCCGACCACTATATAAGACGACGCCATGAAAGTAATTTTACTGCCACCATAGTGACTGAGTTGGTGGCATTGTTGATTCCTTCACGGTGGAGTTTCCTCAACTCTTTAAGGATCCCATGAACGTTTTTGTTTGTTTTTTTGGTCTGTAAGAGCTGGATGTGGACATCGTTTTTGATATGGGTCACAGTGTTTCTTAACTCGTCTCGTGGTTGGTTCAGTTCATTGGCTCGGACTGCACCACGGCGGACCAGACAAGCTCGTATGTCTGTTGATTCTTCAGATAGGGACAGCTCTTCGGCTATGTCGAGTGCGGTTTTGTGTTCTCGGGTTAGTGCATTGACGTTCGTATCAGGGAGACAAAGCAGCTCGTTTACAATCTGCAAGAAAGGGGAGGTTCGGGTCAAAACAGATGGTTTTCAAAATCAGGTCTAGCTAATTATTTATGTTTTATATTTATTTCAAAATGTACCTCTGCTCTCTTTTTTCTTGTAGCAACATGCAAAGTAGTAAAACCAGACTTATCCAGCAGCATTACAATAGCAGCATCAGCCTCCAGCAGCAACTTAACCACCTCGCTGCTAGCCCCTTTTACAGCCATATGCAATGCAGTTTGGCCCTTTTTGCCCGTCCTTCAAGCCAGCTGCGGGTCTTTTGCAAGCAAACTTTTCACAGTCTCAACATGTCCTGACCTTGCTGCCAGATGCAATGCGTTTTTGCCATTGGATCTGGGAACATCTAGCAAGCTTGGATCCCTTAAAAGCAGCTCCTCAACAACAGAAGTGTGTCCTTTTGAAGCTGCAGTAATAAGCGGAGTTGCATATCCTTGTGATCTGGTTTGGCATAGTGATACATCATGGTCAAGTAGTAATTTGACTATCTCTGCACTAAGAATCAATAAAAACATGTTGGTACTAACTTATAGTGATATAAATGATTAAGATACTTAGTTTGGCAACTCTGCTCGACATTTTCGCGATCAATGACACAGTTGTATTACTAAACTACCAAAAAAATCACCATTTCGACCAGCTACCCAACCCGCTCAAAGCCGTTCGTTTTGTCACCAAAATTACATCAACAGAATGCCACAAACATTCATAAGCAACAAAAAAAAAAAAAAAAAAAAATAGAGCATGAACAAATGCAATCAGATCAAGCTAAACATCAAAATCATATAAAAACTGTAATAACTCAAATTATTATTAAAAATTTGAAAAAGTAAAACAATAAGAAGAGTTATTTAAAAATAATAAGCAAAAACCTAACAAAAGTAAATCACTAACAACCAATCACTATAAAAACTCAAAGTAATTTCATAACGACATACCACCTCGGATCTAAGCCTCAAATATGTATTCCCTTTGTCTCCCTCTCCATCACTTCAAGACCAGATGATAAGATCTGTACCATAGCCTTTTGCTTGCTAATATGATTCCAGATACATATAGGTATGCATACCTTTTTCCTTGCAATTGCGTTTCATATAATTAATGTACTAATGTCTCTTTATCTAATCTTTAAGCCAGTCTACATTGTGAGGTTCTGAAGCCCAGAAATTTATTTGACGGTAATTGCAATTTCCTCTATCTCTATGGTATTTTTTCTTTCTGTCCATTCCATAAAACTAAATCCCTTAAATTATATATAAAAGGGGTGGCGGCGTAGCTTGTTGCCCGCCTGCCCGCTATCTTAATGTAATTTTCTTTGTCCTCACTGGCGAAGGATAGTAGGGGCGGCCGACCCCCCCGGATTTTCGCGCAGAAGTTCCGATTATATAGTATTCGTATAGAAAATTTTGAAAATATAGGGTTTCGACCCCCCGAAACTGGTTTTTGACCCCCCGAAACTAGTGACTTCCGACCCCCCGGTGACTTCCGACCCCCCGAACCTTCGGGTCAAGCTTCGCCACTGTTTGTCCTGGAATGAATTAGTTATTTAATTTGAAAAAAAAAAAAAAAAAATCAACATAATAACATCAGGAGAAAAAAAATAAAAACATCCAAGCATTAACCCATTTGCAACTTAAATAATGAACACGTATAACCTTCTAGTTCACTAATGTTTAGGCCCTTCAAATTTCTAATGGTGAAGTGATTAATTTGATTAATTTGTAAACTCTCTTTCTGCTTGTCGACTTTGTGTGGGCATAACTTCTCCCATTCCAAAAATCATTCCCAGAACATGAGACAGAGAACCCATTTGTGCAACAACGCAAGTTTGCTTTAAAAAGTCTTTGTCGAATTTTGTATTCATGATCTTTTGTTGCAAACCTGCAACATCTATCTATCTATACATATAATAAACCAAAGTCATTTTAATGACATGTCACTTCAAGAGACATTCTCTTTCTTGAGTGTGTCATGTGTCATCCCATGTGGCATTGAGTTATTTTAGGAAAAAATAATTTAAAAACAAAATTGGATTTTTCACTCTCATGTTTCCTCTCATAATTTTTAAACGTTAATATCTTTAATATACGAGATTTTTTAAAGAAAAAAATTACACCAAATTAACGAGCGTTTTATTATCTTTCCAACGAGTACCATAGTGCTATATAAAAAACGGAGAAATTGTTTTGCGGAGTTTTGTTCATACAGGAAAAAAAACACAAAGTATTCAGGTAAATCATTAATCATGTATAGGCAAGTCACTAATTATATCCAAATCGGTAAATATGATTTTTTTTCAACCAGAGTCGAATAGGTTAATAGAGTTATACATTGTTTTAAGTTAAGTATCAATATTAGTATGTTAGAGTTGTACATTTGTTTAGTCTTTAGAATAGGTGTTAATATTAGAGTTACATTAAAGTTCTACATTCTTTTAGGTTAGATGTTAGTATTGGAGTTGTACATTGTTAATTTGTTTTAGGTTAGATATTAACATTAGAGTTATACATCAGTCTATTTCATATGTAAAATTGATGTATCATATTAAAATTTCAATCCGGGACGCTCCCGGGGTATAATCTAGTCAAATTATAAGAAAATGTATTTCAAACTATTGCACTTTAAAAGGAATTTCAGATAATAATAATAATAATAATAATAATAATAATAATAATAATAATAATAATAATAATAATATGGCACAACTTCTTGTGCCTTCTCCCCTAACGAAAGAACATCTCCCATTCCCAAAATGTGTACCGCCATTCGGCCTGTATAAGTTCTTTCAAATAAAATGAAAAGTGGACATTATTTTGGTAGGTATATTTGTTGATTATATTAATGAGAACATAAGGTATAAACATAAGAATTAATCATGTGTACCTGATATGATTAACCGTTCAGGAACCTCAGTAATGGAAGACACCATCATCTTGATCGGGTTCCCTTTAGGGTATGCAGTTCTGATGGTTTATGTGTTCTTAAGTTATGAACACATTGAGAGAAAAAGAGATATGGGATGGCTAATGGTGTTATGTGTTATGATTGTCTCAACCCTAATCTCATAATATCTCTTCATATTTATACATACCCAGGGGACACCCTAATAAGGCCCATCTAATGATAGTCCGCCCATCAAAGACATATCTGTTATTGGGCTTAGGATAATATTAATAATTGATCAATATAATATAAATGATAATGATGGCCACAAATAAATATAATAAACATAATTTATATTTATTCTAACATTCTCCCACTTGGCCGAGTAATCATTTATTATGAGTATTACATTAGTCTGCAGATTAATACTCATTTTAGTTATAAACCCAAAATGTAGCAGAGAAATACAGCCGTTAAGTCTTTATTCGACTTAGGACCCCCATTAATCATACTACACCCAAATTTAAAACTTAACATTAGGATCAATTAACGTTATGCCCTTAGTTGATTTGTTATATTATTGTCTTTATGCCATTATGCTAGCTTAGCATACTAATAGACAAACAAATCATAATGAGGAAAATTAATCATTAGTTATTAGTCATAAGTCATTCATAGTACGATATGCAGTTATACATGGTCATTAGTAATACCCTTTTCTCTTAGTTGGCCCGTTAGTGAGACTTATGGGTGATAGACCTTTAGTTATTGGATCCATAAGCATATCATGAATGCATTCGATACAAAATTCTGATTTCCTCTATTTGTTCTTAATCATAAGCGAACAATAATTTCGTATCGAACTCTAATGCAGCTCCTCTCAAACTGTTACTGTTTGAGAAATTAGGGCAGCTGACTTTATCACAGTAAGTCTTCAACTTAGTATTTATATGGAGTTAATAATTTATGAGTCAACTGATAAATTTAGCAACAACATTTAATGACCATTCTGTTGTGATCAGTAACACATTATGTCATAATAACTTAGGTTGTTGTTAACAGTTCCTTATGACTCCTCCATAAGATAGTTATGTCTGCTAACGTTATGATATACCCCGAAATTGACATCACTTTAGGTTTTCACTTCTTCTTTAGATTATAGGCTCTTGTTTCTTAAAGATATTGTAATGTTCCATTAGATGCTTTTCATCAATCTAGACAAGTCTAGTATCAAGCAATACAAACAATATCATAAACAAGCATAGACTTAAATTTACATAAGTCTTCTAATTAATGAAACATAAGGTGATAATCTCAAATTATCCTATTATCCTCTAAAAGAGAGCAATGTTGTATGTTACATACTTAAGGACCCGCTTAGAGTAAAACTTATGGGATGAAATTAATATCCCGTTGGGTCTATCTCGGTATATTTTGATTCCTATCACGTAAAAGGGATCCTCGATATTCATCATGTCAAAATTATGCATGAACAATGCTTTGACTTAGGTAACATATACTTGTCAAGAGAAACGTCATCTATGTAAGGACAAGTTTTCATTAGTTGCTCCCACTCATCTTGAGGTATGTTCTTTAATCCACTTAGTTCTTAATGAAGAGAATTTCATTATGATTCCAACACATTTATGCTTGCATCAACCCATACATGGATCTTATTGACTTACACACTAAGTATTCTTACCCTTCAGTTTAGAACTTTCAGGTTGCTTAATGAACATGTAGGTCACCGTTATGGAAAGTTGTCTTAATGTCCATCTAATGTGGCTCTTAGTTATTATGAGCTACTAGGACGGTAATGATCCTCAAAGAAATCTTTTGTAATACAGATAAGAAGATTCTTTGATAATCTAATCCCTCCTTGAGTATAATCTTTTACAATCAATCTTATTTTACAACGTTCCCATTCGGATCTGGTTTAATTATGAATACCTTTAGGTTATTCAACCAAATCCCAAACGTTATTCTAATTTATGGAATTAGATTTTGCTAATAATAGCTTTATTCCATTTAGAAGATTGATTGATACTATGATTTAATTAGAAGAGGTAGGATCAGTAAACTTTCCAAACATCCATTTTTTTGTTAGTCAGGAAGGTTACATAATCATCAAATTTAATGGGCTTTTAGACCCAGATGACCTCCTGAGTTCAACATTGGGTTTATTATGATACAAACTTAACTTTAGTTAGGTGTTTTTATTTTCATGTATATAAGGAGCAATATTAGTTTCTAAGTGTGTAAGAGTTGGTGCAGTAAGGTGTACAAGAGGAATAATCGAAGTTAAATTCGGAGTTAAACTTAAAGAGTCTCGAATTTTAATGAGTCTCTCCCCCGCATCTTGTACTTCCGAAAAAGTCATAATAAGGACTTGTACTGCACCCACTTACCTTAGAGATCTTAATGAATTCAGCATGCTTAAGATCTAACATTTGAAGATCCATAGATTTTAATAGAGAAAACAACCTAATGATGTTTATTGTCGTTTCTCTTGATGAGGATTACTTTAGTAAGAAATCTAAGTTCGCCCATATTTAAGCATCCACAAAACTTTGTTAGGAGTACGTTAATTGCTAAGGAGACAAGTTGTGATAGAGCGTTGTCCAGTGCAAGAGGTGTAATTTGAGGATAGATCAAATTGTCGTTCCCCCCACCTCTGTAACTTTTGCAAGTCATAAGTAGGACATCTAATGCTCCCACTAATCTTTTAGGTCTCTTAGTACCTCCACATAATAAGTTTTAACGATGCGTGTGAACGAGAATATTTCATATATTTTAAACTTGATTTCCCTTATCGTCCAAATTTCATAAGAGATTTAAGGACATACTTAAAGGAATATTATTAAATATATATGAATTGATTTCTTTAATACTTTGGTCTGTAGGAAACGAAATAGATACAGTTAGATATTTATCTAAGCTCCACTAATTTCAATTAATTATGACTTGTGATGGAAACCCATTTATTCCTTTCGCCATTTAATGTTTAGGGCGTTTAACACATGCTTTAAAATCACTGACAATGAGATTTGATAGCCAAACATCCTTTAGTGACCTGGTCATGATTTCTCATGAAATTTTGGTCTTAGTGGATTAATTGCATGAGTCTCATTTTCTTTTGTTAAATTCTCATTTTTATAATAACAAAGTTGTGAATAGGTTATTGGATCATCTAGTTTTATTTCATAAGGTTTCTATTCAGATAATGACAACAAACAATATGAGAGTTTAACTTAATAGTGGCTTTGGTTTGGTCATTAAAACCTTGTAACTGTCAAAAAATTGTAGCTTTTAATGTTGATACTAAATTCTGAGTAATCTCAAGAATATCGTAAGGTATCATAAAGCTTCAACACTAAGATCAGTTATTAATGGTTAATGGACCCTTAATTTTGCCACAAACTCTCATTTTAAGTATTTGTTGAATTATGGTAAGGAAACGTATAAAACTAGACTCAACCATCATGTGTTAACTGGAATTCATTAGCATTTGTGGAGTTAAATATCTTTAATTAGGCACTACATATCTTAGCCAGCTGTTCTCTTTTCTTATGGGTAATCTCATTGCTTATGCCTATTCTTAATGGCACAATTTTGCTTAGTAAGACTTTCCCGTTGGAGAAACTTATAACTGAAAGTAGTACTTGCATTTTGTTTCCAGACCTTATAATTATCCTCTCTATGGTAATTATTCTTCCTCTTTTAGGTTTAATGGTAGTAAGGTGAATAACATCAACTTTTCTCGTTTAATGCGTTCCTTTTCCTGTACATAATTCGCTATCAACACACTCATTTTACTTTGATGTTTCTGAGTGTTATAGTTGATTCATAATGCATCTAATCGTACTGATGGAAAAGTTATTATGCACTAGAAATTTATTGATTTCCATGGGTAACCCTTAGCTTTATGGGTCATGTTATTCAATATTAGGATGTATTCACAGATGCCATTTAACCATAAAGTTAGATTTATTTATTTCATGCTTCTTAGGAATTCGTTATATTCTTTCATTCCATAGATAATACATTAGTCTTAGGAATTTCAGAATCATTAATAGCTCACCTGATAGGAATCAGTAAAAGCGTTCTTGATTACCATAAGAGACATTTTGTGTATCCCACTTTCTTATGCTCAATGTTATTCTATAATACTTTATCAGATAGAGTGTAGGAATGTTATGTCTTAAGAGGTAATTTAAGACTTAATAAGAACAAATTTTAAGAAAACTCTTATTAGTTTTGATAATTAGAGTGGATTAGTTAGTTGAGATAATAATTTACAGAAGAATGTGAGATTAGTTTCAAGTTATGGGTATTGAAATAAGACAGACTTAGATTATGATCATTATATTAATGAAGGATCATTAATTGTGAGGATCAATTTTGTAATGAAGACGTGATAATATCATAACACCAACATAAGCTACTTAAATAACATGCTCTAGCTTTGGCTATACGCTATTTATTTAAGTATTAAGTTGCTAACAGTGAATGTAACACATCACCTTTGGGCAGAAGTGAGACACTCAAAGTTCTAATGCAATACACTCAGTTCACCAACATAATCTGTTACACATCACCTTTGGGCAGAAGTGAAACCTTATGGCACTTATGTGAATGAGCTACAATGCTTAACGAGATCTTTATAATGAACTAATGTGACACATCACCTTTGGGCAGAAGTGACACCTCAAAATGTTATTGCAAGTTAAGCAAGGTTTTATAATGTTTTGAATAAACTTGATACATTAGGTTTTATCAAAACTGTAATTTTCTTAGAGATCCCAAAAATAAAGAGTTCTCGAATTAGCTTATGAGTTCTCAAAATAATGGGTTCTCAAAGAATTGAGTTCTCAAAAAAATTATATGAGTTATCGAATAGCATAAGGGGTTCTCGGAAAAATAATGAGTTCCCGAAAAACCTATGAGATCTCGAATAACATAAGGGGTTCTCGAAATTATGAGTCCTCGAAGACTTAATGAGTTCTCGAAAATGATGAGTTCCCGGAAGACTTATGAGATCTTGAATAAATCATGAGTACTCGAAGACTTAATGAGTTCTCAGATATCATAATGAGTTCTCGAATGTCATGATGAGTTCTCGAATATCAGAATTAGTTCTCGATGTACTGATGAGTTCTCGAATATATTATGAGTACTCGAATAACTTATGTTTTCGGTTAACTTTAACAGTTCTCGGATTCTTTAATAGTTCTCGAAAAATAATGGTTCTCGAATACATGATAGTTCTCGATAAATAAGATGGGTTCTTGGAAACATTATTGGTTCTCGAAAATGAAGACCTTGACCGAGAACTCCTGTCCGTGAACCTGATCGAAAGCTTTAAAACCGAGAACTTAGGAAAAAAAATTCGAGAACCTGAATTCGAGAATTAACTGATAATCCGAAAACCTAAATTCATTAATTCTTAAAACCGAAAACAATTATTAATATCGAAAACAGATAATTATAATAATAAATTGGTTCAAAATTTTAGGGATTTACATAATATCTATTTCCAAATATAAATAATGACTATCTCCAAATATATCATAAGATTTCGAAATCTTTGACTTAATCATAATTGATTTCGAAAATTCCTTGGAGATAAAGTTATGTCCTAAATTACCGGAAACAGAATTTCAATCCAATTTTAAACCAAAATCATAATAATTTTTGGTTTTCTTATGATGTTCTTGAAGAACATCAACCGAAAAAAAACATAAATTTAACCCAAATTCAAAAACATAATGTAATAATTTGGGTTAGAACATGAGAATTAAATATATATGTATGCACATTTTTTTTTTTTTTTTTGACAAAATCATGATATCAAAATTATGCACATTCCATGAAAACCATAAGGTATAAACATAAGAATTAATCATGTGTACCTGATATGATTAACCGTTCAGGAACCTCGGTAATGGAAGACACCATCATCTTGATCGGGTTCCCTTTAGGGTATGCAGTTCTGATGGTTTATGTGTTCTTAAGTTATGAACACATTGAGAGAAAAAGAGATATGGGATGGCTAATGGTGTTATGTGTTATGATTGTCTCAACCCTAATCTCATAATATCTCTTCATATTTATACATACCCAGGGGACACCCTAATAAGGCCCATCTAATGATAGTCCGCCCATCAAAGACATATCTGTTATTGGGCTTAGGATAATATTAATAATTGATCAATATAATATAAATGATAATGATGGCCACAAATAAATATAATAAACATAATTTATATTTATTCTAACAATATTAACTATTGGATCATAACACTCAAAACTGCTCCACCTCTTGAATCTCCATCTAGTTTTATACCTGTATGCATGTCAGGTAGTGTAATGTTATATATGAAAATGATCCAGCCATTTTAAAAACATAACACACAAACGAACATGTTAGTTTTACAAATTCAAGTGCAAAAAAACCAATAAGAAGTTGGTGTATACGCTTAAATTGTTTTATTTCAAATATTATTTCTTAATATCGTTTTAGTAATCATGTTTAGCACATTAGTTTACTACAAAAAATGGGTGAAAAATAGTTCGGACGACCCTAGGCAACACATCCTAAACTTAAGCTGAGTTAAACCAACCCTGAGTTGTTTATTATGTATGCAAAGACAAATGATCCGTATGCCTAAAACATCAATCAAAAATGTGCCTGATAGCAAGGATATTAATAAGCATGGCGGGTAAAAAAATAAAAAAGATGAGAAGATGTGTAAGCCATGTGTCAAGGATTGAATGGAGTAAATGTATATCTACGCTGATCATGTTTAGCCACAGGAATCACTACTTAATTACTCATATCCAAATATTCTAGAAAAGTATATTTAAGGCTAGACATAAAATTAACAAAAATTACTACAATAAAAACAAATACGTGAGTGAGATGTCATACCCACTAACTGGAATAGATCTAGATGAAGCTTCTCCTTGGTTTGAATGAGATCCAATTCCATTTACACATTACCCAAATGTCGTTTTCCAGCAATAACGCTCTTGTTGCAATTTTCATTATAGAATGAACAAATTTGCAAACTCGTGTACCCTTTAAAACTCTCTCAAATTTACCTTTGAAATTGTAAACTGCAAGTAAAAGAGGTCATCCACAGGATAATAATATAAAAGAACAATGGTAATAGATAAAAAAAATTCAAGATTTGCAAATATATACAATAGAATTTCATATATGCAGAAGCTAAATAGCATGGCATGTATTATGTATAGAATGGTGAAGCCACAAAACGCCACACTCCCACCCCCTTGATCTCATGAACCCGGCGTTGCCCCTTGTCCCATGAAAAATTTCACGGGCGTTGGGGCATTTGAACATTGATGCATTAATTTTTTTCTTTTCAAAACACCCATTACCTAACGGCTAGATTAAAAATACGTCCCTTGCCCTCCATGACCACCCCTTCCTTTTATTGGATCGAGCCTTGATATTTACTAATGAAATTACTTGAATTGTTTTGTGGTTTGCAAAGAAACAGTAAGAAATGGAATGAAACTGTGAACAAACACACACTTATTTTATTCCATAAATGAGACTATAAATAGCCTTCAATACACCATGAATTACCCACGTAACATGAAAAATCAAATCACCCACTAAAGAACCGGACCTATACTTGGACCTTTCTACCCATCGATTACATGCAGAAAACTCGGTCAAAACAAATACTAATTCTAAATAATTAAATACATTTTAGTAAATCCAATTATTAAAATCAGAAACAATCTAAAAACCCGACTTGACCCGTACTCAACCCTAACAATCAAGATTAACCCAACACTTTTTCCTACATGGATGGCAAAGCCCCCGTTGCCTATGTGCCGCCTATGTGAATTAAGTTTGACTTGGCCACCTAGTGATTCAACATGTCAACGATTGGGATAATTTGCCAGCTAATTACTTATGATAAGTAGTAATTAAGGAAAGAATACACCTTATTATTTTGTTGGGCAGTACAATTTTGTTCCCATTACCAAGCTTATTAGGCATGTCACAAGAACATGATAATATCTACGGGAGTTTAGGAGGACCGCCACACACCAGTCACCAAATGTCCAAATATAATCTGTATGGGCCTTGAAAATTTTGTTGTTGTCCATTATAGTGTAATTGTAGATGTGGATAAACATGCCATCTGCACCTGCAATAGCCGATTGCTTGCGGGATAGAAACTTTGCTGATCAGACTGCATATGCGATATGCAAGCATCAGATACTCTGTTTAACTATCTGTTTAGCATTGCAGTGGCCAACTGGTGTATAATCATGCATTTTTTTAATAATATAAAAATGGAAGTGCAAAATAAATAAGATAAGAAAAGGTGACTATAAATAAATGCCTTCTTTGCTTCTTTTAAACCTCCAATAAAAGTGTGCAGAACCAAGAGATCTCAAAACCCGACAGCGAACACATTTCCCAAATTACACCATTCATTGATTCGCCAAATTCTAGTCGCTCATCTATAAAATATGATTCCACCGCCTAATATATATATATATATATATATATATATATATATATATATATATATATATATATATATATATATATATATATATATATATAAGCTCATCAATTGAATTAACATATTTTAGGGAATAGAAACTGTTATACCTAGACAAAGAGGGGGGTTTCCCGTGGATTTGCAATTGGTAGATGGAGCAAGAAACAACCTATCAAAAAATAATGCAAATGAGAACAGTAGTGATAGGATTTTACCAGTAACATATTTGATGAAACCAATTTCCTATTGCAATCGGACCCCTAAAACTCCCATGATTCTAAAAAAAATTAGCTTTAATTCTTCTCATTCAACTACAAACAAAACCGGAAGAAAAAACACAAAAGATTGTAATCAAACGAAGAGAATTGAACTTACACAAAATCCATGGTACTCAAATCGCACCAGATTCTCCAATTCAACGCTGCATAAGAAACTTCAAGGAAACTGCCACAAAGTTGAATTTAAACCTGCATCAAATTCTTCTACAGTTTGATTGGAGGGTCAATTAAGATTAGGACTATTTTTGGAAGGAAGGCGAGCAACGCGGAAGTCGACATCGATCTTGGTCAGGAGATCGAAAGGGGGTTGAAGAGTGAGATAAAAGGGAAGCTAAACATAGAAGAGGGAATTGTTACAGAGCGTGGCATTTTTGGATATACAAAATTCGGGTATATAGCTAAAGAAACAGAGCGGGGGTCAACATAGTTGGAGGACATCTCAGAAATCAACTTCGTCTTCAATTAAATAAATAGTGAGGTTGTATGAGGAGGTAGGCGACGTGGTGGTGAAAAAGAAGGAGAAACTGCTGCTGCGAAAAAATTGAAAGAAGCCAGAAAAGGGGGCAACTTCCAAACCGCTCTAGTGAAAAGAAAAGTGTGACATCCGTCACCCTCGTCTTACATTTAATTGTCAATAATAATCCTTCAAATATTTTCATTATAGCCCTTATAAGTTTTGTCGTTTTTTAAATTTAATTTTAGAGCAAACTAAAAATTTATCGTTTTATTTTTATTATGGTTCGGGTATGAGTTTTAATGGAATGCGTAGGTGGACACGTGTTCGTAAAAGCTTTTATAAAAAAAAATTCAAGTTTTAAAAACATTTAAGTTAAATAAGTTAACTTTGGTTAAGTATTATAAAGGAAAAAAAACTAACTGAAATGTAAAGAACTAACAAGGTTTAACTATAGGGACTAATTATGTCAATAGCTGAAAGTTTTAAAACAAAAAAATTCCTCCTCCATTGCCATACCGTTTTTTCCGGCCAGTGGGCTCGCCGGCGGCGGCCTGTTTTTCCGGCAAACCTAAATTCGTCAGTTAAGGGTCCGTTTCAGCAATTATTGTATCCCAAACCCTCTCTCCATCATTAAACGACTGTTTCGAACCATCAATCATACGTTTAAGGCTGATTTAAGGAGCCTTTAATCGCGACTAAAGTTTGTAACTGTAACATCACACAAATTTTCTTTATATATATATATATATATATATATATATATATATAGTTATCCATCGTTTATTCATCCGATTCATGTTTACAGTATCTTTACCATCCATTTTGTTAATTTTTTTTTGTTTAAATAATGGCTTATAATCAATATTAAATTGGATTGTATTAAAAATTCTAATTTAAAAACGTTAAAAAAAATGTTTGCCTGTGCCAGGATTCGAACCGAGTCCCTGGCGGGCTAAACCTTAACCACACCACACAAACCACTATACCATTTAGTGTTTTGTGATGTTAATTAAAACCAATTAAACTTAAACCCTTTCAAGGTCCCTTAGTCAAAAAGTCAAACGCAGTCTCCTAGTCAAGTCAAGTCAAAGTGTTAGTAAATATGGTCTCCTAGTCAAGTCAAAGTGTTAGTAAATATGGTCTTCTAGTCAAGTCAAAGTTGTTCCTAAATTCTAGCCTAGTCAAAGTAGTCCCTAATTACAACTCCAAATTATACACTATAAATACTATAGCCTACCATTCAACTCTTTATACCTTTCAATAAAAAAAAACATTATTATCCCATCTCCCATATACTAAAGTTTTCATCCATCATTATCTCCTCTAGCTAGTTCCGAGTTTTCGAAGGCATTATTACTAAGTGTTTGCACGCTCAATAAAACGCACGAACTCATTATGCACCTAAGGTGAGTTTACATAGCCCTTTTTTCTGTTTTACATTTTTGGGTGAAAAATGTTTAAACATTTTATACACTATCATTTACTCATTCTTACATTGTTGAAACTTGTGATTCAATTACACTATCATTTACTCATTCTATCATTTGACTGTAACAAAAAGACACAGTACAATCATTAA
Source organism: Ambrosia x helenae (assembly GCA_030844895.1). NCBI lineage: Eukaryota > Viridiplantae > Streptophyta > Magnoliopsida > Asterales > Asteraceae > Ambrosia > Ambrosia x helenae. Next base: position 11,058,159 of record CM061225.1, read on the forward strand.
CATTGATCAAGCCGCCTGTTTAGATTATAGCGCTATAGGTCTGACAAACTCATCCCCCCGCATAAATTCAGGGATGATCGATAACAGTTACACATTTACTAACTTGCGAGTTAGGTCTCAGTCGACACAAGGTTTAATTGTACAAAAGACGCATTGTTACATGTCGGACTCATATTCTATCATTTCTCATTATTATACTTCAATCATGATTGCTATACAACACATTGTTTTCAATTATATGAAAAACCTATGTATTCTCACCAACTATTTATAGTTGACCCCCCATCTTTCCAACTTAACATGTTTCAGGTTTTATTTGCTATTGGAAGTTGTACAAGTCTTGGAACACATAGGAGCTTTGGACCTAGTTTATGAAATCAAGTTTATGTAATTTGTATGACAAATTGTAAATTGTTTAATATTATTCAACTTTCATTTAGTACCATGAGCTATTGAACAATCATCAATACGTGACATCCCGATGTTTCCGCCATCGGTTGGGGTGTTACAGTAACTGCCGGAATTTTAGTTTTGAATTAATAGCATGTTTTAGTCGAGTAACCATTTAAATAATGGTCCATTTGGTTTCTGCACCTTTCTATAGCATAACCCCTCTAACACCTCGCACAAATCACGTGTCTAGAGCCTACAATTTGCGGTTTCAGTTTCAGAAATAAACTTGACGTTTCTTGATCTTAAACACGATTGTAAGTCTTGTTTCTCAGTGCCGTTTTGTTTGTTATGCCTTTCAGATCATTAGTCCCTTACTTGTGAACGTTTATCATGTGTAATCGGGTTATATTAATCTTGAGGTTAGGGTTAGGGTTCTAAGTATGAAATGGGGAAGAAGATGACACTTGTTATATTATATAAGTACATATATGTTCCAAATTAAGTATCAAATATGACCTTTGGTGTAGTGGTTGGTGAGTACTAGATGTTCCAAGGGAACCCGGGTTCGAGCCCAGGTGTCCTCTTCCTTTTTCAGAATTTTTTTATTTATTCATTTATTTGTTTCTATATATATGATAATCAATATTAAGACATATAAACTTATTATAATTATAATAAATTCATTTTTGCCCCGAAAACTATAAAAATTTAGGTGTAGTATCTTGACACCCTAAAGAAAATTATCATACTTTAAGTTTCTGGAAAATGTCTTATTCTCATATTTTTATTGAATTTATTTGTTTTAACCATATTTAATTGATTAAAAATTCATTTTTAATGATTTTCATCTCAAAATTTTTGAGTAATTATTTCTCATCATCATCAACTGAAATAAAAAATATTGGTTTAGAAAACATTCGTTTTAATTAATTTTACTATTTTTAATCATTTAAACATGATTTAATCTCATTAAATCAGTTTTAAATATAAATAAGTTTATAAAAATTATGGAAAAATTATTTTCATTGATTTACATTAGAAAGCATTCATTTTCTATAAAAATAGAATTTTTGGGTCATGCCTTGTATTATTAGTCTTATTTATGTTTAATTAGACGTAATAATCATTTATTTATTTATACTATTAAATATCTATTTATAAATACTTTTCCTATAAAATAGAAATAATTCTATGTTTGAAAATCTTAATTACTATTTGTTGGATCTTAGTGTAACTCATAATTATTTATTTCAATATTTATTATTATTGTATTTATTTACAATAATTAGTTAAAGTAATTAACTAAATTATTTTGTATTAATTATTTAAACATATGTTGACCTAAATATTCAATTGGTAATAATTATATTACCTAAATCCTAATTACAAACTTTAGTATATTATTTTAATATACAACTTTTATAAAAATTCTATTTATCATAAACTCTAATTCCCCAAATCGACTTAGCAAACCCTAATGCCTTAGACCCTAGTTACCTTAGACTTTTTAGACATTTCCTTATTAGTATGCTTACACATTATAGGTTGAATTCCTCGGAATTCCCATTACTTAGCTCGCAACCGCTTAAGTGGATTTTGATCGCTTTCGCAAACTGTGAGTATATCTTTCCCCTTTTTCATGTTTTACACTTTTGGGGTGACTCATGTACGCTTATTACTTCACTCACTTAATCATGTTTTATCATTTATTCACAATCGCAATTCTTGTATGTGTTTTACTTGTTGATTCGTTGATAATGTGTACTTATGACCTTAATCATTAACCGCTGGGCGGCCTAGCATAGCAATAAATAGTACTTAATTATTGTTATGTGTGAACGATTATTCATCGCCTACTATGAGCGAATACTATATATATGTGACTCTTGATTCATTAAACAAAGGTTTGATTTTAGGTAGCATTTGTACATAGCTTGAACACTAAATTGTAGACAGTATAACACGTGAATTGCGAAACTCTTTTTCTACTATATGTATTCAAACAGGGTATGCTCACCAATACATTTTTGTATTGACATATACTATTTTCGTACATGTTTCAGGTTGTTTATGAGATGACTTTTAAGCTTTTGGAATTTTTACTTAGATTTCGGATTCATTGTATTTCAATTTTAGTTGTCACTTGAGAATTATTGTATCTTGTATTTTTCTTTCACTGTAATAAACTACTTAATCAATATATCAAAATTTACACTTTTAGTCCATGAGCTATTGAACAATCGTCACTACGTGACACCTCGATGTTTCCGCCATCGGTTGGGGTGTTACAGATTGGTATCAGAGCCATGGTTATAGGGAATTAGGTTATTAGAATGCCTTTTAGCCTAGTCTATAACTTAGCTTACATTCACGAGTCCTCTCGTGTATATTTGTCTTTATCCTATTATTTTCTGTCAAGATATTTTCGCTATGATTCTTTCTCGTTATTCTTTCGGTATTTTGCTTGGAAAAGAAGACACTCGTATTTCACAAACGAAACGATATCACCAAGTTAGGAGTGACATCCATACCTTGGTGATTAGTTTTACTCCTCTATATGTTATTTATCTTAGGAATATATCTTTGAGATAGGAGTGACATCCACACCTCAAAGAGTACTTCCTTCAAAAAGAAACTTAACCACTAAGCTGGGAGTGATGTCCTTAACTTAGTGATTGGTTTCATTTCACAATCGTTTTCAATTTTGAAATACATATTTGAGTTAGGAGTGAAATCCACATCTCAATTATCTATTTCTGCATCTCATTTTTAATCTCGCTAAAGTTTTGAAATTTACTAGTGATGGGGCACGTGCAATCTGGAAGGGTGAGCGCCTGTATCCTCAGTTTTCTGTCTAGGCCTGGCATTTCGCATAAATCCCAATCAGACGAGGGACCCGTATGCCGACCTGAGAACTCTCGGGATGAGCATTCACTTATAGGCTAAAGTACGCCCCCATAAGTCACTAATAACATTTCAATTACTCTAGTTAGTCAAAGTTTCCTATGGAAACAATCTCAATATTTTATGATATTGATATTTATGTTTTGTTCATCATTTGAAGACTCAAATGATAAATTATGAATTTTCTTAAATATTGGTAATCTATTACATACATTGATTTTATCATTACACGTCATTTTAAATCATGGTCTTTTAAAACACATTAGAATTACACATACTTCATGAAATGGTTTCATTATGCATTTTAAAAACTTGTATTGCATATTTTAAAGGACAAACATAAACCCTTTGTTTTCATATGACGTATCCAATATATGTTTTCGGGAGAAATTTGCAACCAATAATATGCCTTATAACACTTTTCAAACTCGACTTCTTGTAAACCCATGAAAATGTGTACTTACGAAATCTTTTCATATGAACCTATTTTGAATCTAAAACACACTTCGATTTCTAAAAAGTTGTCCTCATGCATTCCTACTATCCTTTCAACTATATCACAAACTTTGAGCAAACTGCGCTTTTGATAAACGAAAATTTATCTTATTACACTCGCACTCTTTCAGTCGCAAAACTTTTGGTCTTACAAAATATTGGACATATCCTTAACAGAATGTTACTAATTGTCTTTTATCATATAATGCATATATGTAAAATTAACTAAATTTAAACCCTTATGTCAGTAGACTATACGTCTGTTCTGCGTACTCTCTCTTGCCGTAAATTCATTATTTTATTCTTGCACCACTTTATTCATAGTTATTACTAACACGTTATTTGTGATTATTTTCACACTGCTTATTTGCAAGAGTTCAACTCGTTACTTTCATTTGGTTCAAATTGTGCGATTTACTTGATTTATATTATACTATTATTTCAATCGAAATTTTATGCTATACTTATATACTTACTTTAACGCATATTTGGTATGCATATTTTCTTTCCTGTTTTGAGCAAAACCCTGTTATACTTTACATTATTTTGTTCATCATCATGGCCAACGAACATACTAGTTAATAATTCGTATTAGATCTAAGCCAGTGCCCACGTACGACTCGGATTAGAGTATTTCTTTAATCCGAGGGGAACGGTGTAAACCTCATGGTTTATCAATATAAGTGTTTAAAGCCAACGATGTGAACAGAAGTTACCGGTTAAGGGTGAACCCGAAAGGGAAGAACTTCTAACCATGTCTTATACTTACATGTTATTCACATTGCGGTTAAAGGGAAAACCCGGAAGGGAAGGACTCTAACTATGTCATGATTGAACATTATTTCATTACAGTAGACATTACATATTGATTGCACACATTTGTTCCTGATATTACTTAGGATAGGGTTATGGAAAAGCATAACACCATAGTGTAAGGTAAATCGATGATTACGGACCGGAACGCAATCATGGGTTTACAGGTACATGAGGGTGGTGTGTAATTTATATTTAGGCTGTTGGTAGACAATCAGTACGAGTCCAAAGTATCAGGAGTGTGGTGGGTTAGCTGCGGTACACCCTATATATAAGCATAAACGATACTGCGGGAGCGGACTAGGAGTTTGACCAAGAACCTACCCATTACTTTATAGTTACCTCTTCATTAGATCGTTGATTAATAGTAGGGGTGTCAATCGTGTCGGGTTGATGGGTTGGCGGGTTTATGGGTTGCGGGTTGATGGGTTGAAATGTGCAACCCGAACCCGACCCATATTATTATTCGTGTCAAATATTTCAACCCTAACCCAACCCACATAAAATCCGGGTCAACCCGAAGACGACCCGTTTAACCCATATTTTTAAATGAGTAATACATGTTCATGAGTTATAAGCGGGTTGTTGGGTTGTAAGCGGGTTATCAATAAAATGTTTAATGGTGAGTATATAAGTGTGACAAATAAATAATACAGTGTGCCAAAAATAACACAATTATAACTAACCATGTACATAGAAATGGAAAAAGAAAAACAAAAATATAATATATTTTTTTTTTCTAAATACTTAAACGGGTTAACGGGTCAACCCATTTTATATATGTGTCAACCCGAACCCGACCCATTTTTTTTAAACGGGTCGTGTTAGTTGACCCGAACCCAACCCGTTTTTTTAAACGGGTCGTGTTAGTTGACCCAAATCTATTTTTTTTCGTGTCGGGTTCGGGTCGGTTTTCGGGTCGTGTCAATAATTGCCGCCCCTAATTAATAGCTAGCATTTTTTATAAGAACGTTTTTACACGAGTTTCAGTTCATCTTCCTAAAGTCTTTCTTTTGACCACCCACACAGAAAACACGAATCTTGTGTACTCTTACACTATTGATTATTTGAATACTTGCTGCATAACCTAATAACATTTATTCAGAAACTTTTCTAAAGTATGGGAGACGGTTTCAATAGTACCTCTGCCCCTCACCAGTTACACATTCCCAAAACCTTTCTCACTTAAACTCTCAACTTTCTAACTTTGGGTCAACTTTCGAAGATTTTGAAACTTTTACTTTGGATATTAGATAACTATATTAAATTTCGGGTAAATCATAACTGATATATATATTGTTAACCTACTTGACTATTACCACGCCTTTGTTTCATAGAAACCTCCACTTGAAAAAAATTTCGAGACAAAATTTTCTAAAGTAGGGGAGACTGTGACATCCGTCACCCTCGTCTTACATTTAATTGTCAATAATAATCCTTCAAATATTTCCATTATAGCCCTTATAAGTTTTGTCGTTTTTTAAAATTTAATTTTAGAGCAAACTAAAAATTTATCGTTTTATTTTTATTATGGTTCGAGTATGAGTTTTAATGGAATGCGTAGGTGGACACATGTTCGTAAAAGCTTTTATAAAAAAAAAAATTCAAGTTTTAAAAACATTTAAGTTAAATAAGTTAACTTTGGTTAAGTATTATAAAGGAAAAAAACTAACTGAAATGTAAAGAACTAACAAGCTTTAACTGCATACAATAAGATTTGAGCTATTTCAGAATATGGTAGAAAAAGAAAATATAGCAATTACCTGTTGGAGAGCGTACCTGTTGGAGAGCGTCCTGGGTTGAAATATCTAATATGACATAATAAAATATCTAATATGACAACATAATTAATGACTTGCCAATATATGATTAATGAATATTACTATTATTATTATTATTATTATTATTATTATTATTATTTTAAACAAATCTCTGCCATAAGTTATCATATTTAATATAAAAAAGGTAATTGGGTCGGGTATCACCTAATCCCAGGCCCGACCCAAACCCACCATTTTTTTAAACTAATTCCAAACCTGACACAATACCTGTCGGGTTATAAAAAATAGTCGTTTTTTTTTCTCCGTTTTTATATAGCAGTATGGTACTCGTTGGAAAGATAATAAAATGCTCGTTAATTTGGTGTAATTTTTTTCTTAAAAAAATCCCGTGTATAAAAGATATTAACGTTTAAAGGTTATGGGAGGAAACATTAGAGATACAAATCTAATTTTGTTTTTAAATTTTAAATTATTATTTTTCTAAAATAAAGGTCTTGCCACATGGGATGACACATGGCACACTCAATAAAAGAGAATTCCCTCTTTGAATGTCATGTCATTAAAATGACTTTGGTTTATTATATGTATAGATATAGATATAGATTACTAGGTTAGAGACCCGTGGGTACTCACGGTTCATCCAAATAGTAACACAAAGTGCAAAGCAACAAAATCCGAAATAACAAAGGATAAATGTTCAAAAATAGTTAAAAAGAAACAGACGAACACCAAAACAACTCGTAGACCATCTTCATTGCGAACTACTCAGTCTTTGGAGTCAACAAAATGGTTCCATCAACGAACTTTTCTTTGTCCTTACTCCCACCACTTCCAATCTTAGTTGTAGCCGTTAGTGTGCTCTCATCATCAGAAATTACATCAACCAGTTTACGCTTAATCATATGATACTTGGAATTGATTGAATAGTGTTCTCCTTTAGCATAAACTTTTTTATCAACAAAGTTATCAGCAATTGACATTGGTGTTTCATTATCGCTGGTATGTGAATTGGATTCCTAAAGAAAAAAGATGTTTATAGAAGTATATTGATGCATTTAGTCATTCTTGTTAAGAATATACAAAACGTCAAAATCGAAACATGTAAGTAAATGCGGAAGATGATAGTACCTTAGTGATAGACATGTCATTAGACTTTATTGCTAACATAGATGTGTGAACAGACTCAAATTCAATGGCCTGTATATTCAGTGGAAAAAAAATTGTAGGTAAACAAAATCGTTCGTGTATACATGTACGTAGTTATTAATAAATAGGAAAACATTGTGTACCTGTCCTACGTACAACTTCTTCTTAAGCTCCGAGATAATTGTTGGATCATCGCTTACTTTGGTTACACCATAAACATGATATTTGTTGTTTAAGTTGAAGACGGATACAAAGAGTTTTAAAGCAAGTTCTTTTTCCAACAAAGTGTTGATTTCTTCTGGATATTTAACTGTGCCACCGATCTATTTAAAAAGAGAATCAATACAAACATATTTTATTAAAAGAGTAACATTAAAATAATACTAAAAATTTGAAAAATGATTGGAGAGCAAAAAAAATAATAATAATTATACAGTATTCTCAGCAATCAACTCAGAAGCACTTTTCTTAAGAAGTTGTGCAGCATCACGATAAAACAATGTAAGTAAACAGCACATTCATATCATTGACACGAAGCTGAATTTTAAATCTGAAAAAAAAACAAAAACAAAAACAAATATGTAATACTTAAATTTATATGTTTTTTATCAGAAGTACATATTCAAATTTAGGTATTTTTGAAACAAATCTGACTTAGGTGTCGGAATGACTTGTTTGGCATTACACTTAACATTCACACATTGGAAAACCTTTTCTTCTTTGAATTCATCGGTTCCTTCGCCAACTTCACGGATTTACAACTCTATATCACATTTTTTTGTGCATTTGGGACAGCCAATGTAGTGTCAGCCGAATTCTTTAAATACATATTTAATAGTTCCCAACAATACCAAAGATTGCTCCTATACAAATGTTATACTTAATTAAAAAATTGAAATTTTTTTAAGTTTATGTTATTTGAACAAAGTAAACTATTCATCAAGGCAAAATCAGCCTTTAAAATCGATTACAATAATAGAACTTGTTATGTATAAATACACAACATTTTGCCACATGAAATATACATAGCATCCTTTGTAAACATATTAATAACTGGTAGCTACCCGCCACAACGAATGGGTAAGATTCTAGTTATTTTTGACATCAACTGCCCACTTATGGGCCATGCATAGTGTGAATTTTATTGAATTAAGGCATGATAAGAGCCGAACCCCAAGGGTTGCAGAAATGGTACCAAGTGACTATTGGTGTGAACGGTTCGGTTCGATTTGATGGTAAAACTATAACCGTAACTCAAGTGTCCTGTTTTCGGTTTCTGAAAACCATTCGGTTTCGGTTATTTTGGTTTTAGTAACAGTTCAGTTCGAGTTTTCGGTTTTTGGAACATAACTATGTAAAATTGAAAAATAAAACGTATAATCCAAGAACTAGGAATCTTTCTTTGGTGTTTAAATTTATGTTAATAGCCTTCAGAATGTTTCTCCAAAGTGTTTATTAAGACATTTTCTTTTATAATACTTTAAAAATTAGTTACTTTTATACTAAATTATGGTAAATTTGTAGACAATGGATAAATCATAATAAACATGTTAATGTTCTTATTGTAAATACTTAACATTCAAGAATAAACTAATAATTCTTAAATCAAAGTACAACAAACCTTTAAAAAAAAAGATTTTTTGGATTCTTGAGTTCGGTTCAGTTTTGTTCGTTTTTATAAAATGCAAAACCTAAACCAAAACCAAATCGTAAATTTCATTTCAGTTTTTTTCGGTTCGGTTTATGTGGATTTTATGCAGTTTGGTTTTTCTCGGTTCGATTAAATCAGATTTTTGGTTTTCTACTTTTCTACTCACCCCTAGCTATTTGTGTTCAGGGCTGACACCAGTCATCACCTTCGAATCAATATGTAATTCAATTTAGAAATTTAAACACAACACATGGACCGAAATAAACCTTACAACCTAAGCAAACCACAACAACTTTACTCACTTATATATTGGATGATGAATCGCGTTTACTCATATCTGGGGATGAACCGCATTTCGCAACGGGTATATAGATATTTGTTTTTTTATGACGGTAAACAAAAATTGTTTTTTTTTTTATGATGGTGAATAAAGCTAGTTATTTAAGATGTTTATATACATTATAATCTCAAACCAACCTTCTTTACATATTTCGATTAACACCAAGTACATGTACCACAAATAGTACACCAACATCTTCTATGCCAGACCATATAGCCCCTCAACTTCTATTGTTGCGCTGCTGGTTGTGTAGATGTAGAAAAGAAATGGTCATACATGCTCATGTGATGTGAGATCATAGATTTATCCAAGTCCAGTTAAAGGTTTGAATTTGTGCACCTGGACACCCTGATAAAGGTTGCAAAGTAGATAAGAAAAAAAAAAGACTCATCCTTCTTCAATTAGTTATATACTTGATTACTTGTATCAAATATTACCGTTCAAATAAATGTCAAACATTTACATGGGAATACTAAAGTGATGACACACATCAGACAGGAGTTCTTATAAATAAATATCCAGCATGGCCCCTTATACTTATCTGAACAGCCTATTGTAAAATCATGTTAAGCCAACTTAGTAAGTTCCTTAAAAATTATCATGTAAAATCATGTAGTAGACATTTACGGCATTATAAAATAAAAGTTTCTACACATTTTATAGAGAATCTAAAAACAAACCTTAATGAACTGAAAGTTTATGAAGTGTGTCAAAAACATAAACAAATACACCAGCAAAACGCCACAATAGAAATAAGAACTCGTGTAATAAGATAGAAAATGGTACAACATGATAAGAGTAATAAGTATTCGTGTATATTCAGTTTATTTAAAAACCAGTAACAAAACAAACTAAAGTATGTAAATTATGTACAGAAACGCTTAAACAACCAAAACAAAAATTAATGGCATGCAAGCGGGTTATAAGCATTTGGTTATTTCACACTTGTCATCTTTGTTTCCACATATAAACTGAGATAATAAAGAGGCATAAAGATCACCACTCTTTTGTTGTAGATGAGTAATTCTCAAACCTGATATAGTGCTAACAATGTTTGAGAAAAAGTTGCCTAAAATGTCAACATGTCTATAAAAAGGAGAGATTTGATCTTACCAACCCTGGAGTGATGATCAAATCGATCTTTCACATTTGGCACAAACTCTACGAAACATATGAGTGGGTCAAACACACAAATAAAAAACATATGCTTAAAGGGTAACGGGTTGAAAGTTAACCTAGTGTAATTTTGAACCGTTAATATAACGTATGCTTAAATGACTACTAAAGGCACGTGAAGCACAGCCTGGAATCAATAATTTGCTTAAAAATAACTACAATTTAGAAGTAATGATAATATGTATGGGTGGCAAAATGGGTAGGTTGGGTGGGTTTGGTTGTTGGGTCAGGATGGGTTTGGGTTAGGATGGGTATGGGTCAAGATGGGTAGATTAAAAAATGGGTTAGGATGGGTTGGGTCAGAATGGGTTTTGGGTACGGATGGGTTTGGGTATGAATGGTTTGGATTAAGATAGGTTCACATTAAAATAAATTAAATTTAAAAAAAAAATTAAAATAGCAATAAAAAATTTAAAAAGTAAATAAAAAAAAGTTAAAAAAAAAACAAAAATAAACTTAAATATAAAATTTTAGGGGATCTGAAGTATTTCATTTTGAACCGGACCGGTTCGACCCTATCGGGCTGGAAAATAACCTGGACCGTTACGACCCGGCCAGGCCGGGTAGCGACCAGAACTGTTTCGATCTGACCCGTCCCGTAGCGACCCTGGCCGTTTCAACCTGACCCGTCCCGTTTCAACCCGGTCGGGCTCGGTAAAGAACCAGACCGTTTCGACCCGACAAGACCGGTAGCGACCCAGACCGTTTCGACCCGACCGGGCCCGGTAGCGACCCAGACCGTTTCGACCCGGCCGGGCCCGGTAGCGACCTGGACCGTTTCGACCCGGCCGGGCCCGGTAGCGATCCGGACCGTTTCGACCCGACGGGACCGGTACGACCCGAACCGTTTCCACCCGACCAGGCCCGGTAGCGACCCGGACCGTTTCGACCCGACCAGGCCCGTAACGACCCAGACCGTTTCGACCTGACCCGTCCCGTAGCGACCCGGATTGTTTCGACCGGGCCGGGCCAGGTAACAACCCGGACCGTTTCGACTGGCCCGGGCCCGGTAGCGACCCGGACCGTTTCGACCCGGCCGGGCCCGGTAGCGACCCGGACCGTTTCGACCCGACGGGACCGGCAGCGACCCGGACCGTTTTCTACCCGACCGGGCCCGGTAACGACCCTGACTGTTTCAACCTGACCCATCCCGTAGCGACCCGGATTGTTTCGACCCCGGCCGGGCCCGGCAGCGACCCGGACCGTTTCGACCTGGTCGGGCCCTGTAACGACCCGGGCCGTTTTGACCCGACGGGACCGGTAGCGGCCCGGACCGTTTCAACCCGACCGGGCCCGGTAACGACCCGGACCGTTTCGACCCGACCGGGCCGGTAACAACCTAGACCGTTTCAAACTGACCCGTCCCGTATCGACCCGGACAGTTTCGACCCGGCCGGGCCCGGTAGCGACCCAGACCGTTTTGACCCGACCGATCCCGTTTGCAACCTGGACCGTTTCGACCCGACCGGCCTGTCAACGACCAGACCATTTAGAACCGAATGGGCCGGTCAACAACCCAGACCGTTTGGACTCGATCAAGCCTGCTAACGACTCGAACCGTTTCGATGAGTTTGGTCTCGTTAACGATTCGTGTTGTTTCGACATGGTCGTCCGTTAACGACCCGAACGATTTCAAACCGATTGGGTTATCAAAAAATTCAAAAGATATAATTTTTTGTTTTTAGTGGCATTGATTTCTATGAGGCACCAACACTTTTGGTGTTGGGTGAGTTTTAATTCAAATTTGTATATGATTATCTAAAAATACCCATCCTGACCCATTTATTTTTTTTGACATACCCATCCTGACCCACTTACTTATTTCCTAGAACTAAAATTACCCATCCTAACCCCCTTGAAAATTATACTAAACCCATTTTAACCCACAAGGTCAAATTTTAAACCCAAAACAACTCAAACTCAACTAGATGGGTTGAAATTGCCAGGTCTAATAATATGTATGCCCGCAAATAAAATATATACATGACAAAAAAAAAAAAGTGTACCTTTTGTTGCTAAGTGGCATAACAAAGAGTAGTTTGTGTTTTTCTGTACATAAAAAAATCACCATTTTGATTCGATGTTATGTCGGAATTCAACTACTGAGTTACAATAAGCATAAAGCCAAATATTATGCAAGTAATATTAGCTTCAATCATTCAAAAAATGCAGCAAGTGTAAGAAAACAGAAGTACCCGGCCTAACGGAAAAAAAAATGATGAAATTTAGCACCTTAACTCAATAGCATCTATGTTGTAATTGTAGAATATAAAACAACTACTGTGTGTAGTGAATAGGATTTAAAAGTCATGAAAGTATAACATATAAAGTAGCTATAACTCTTATATCTTGTCGAACATCTAAACTATGGGTGGCAAAATGGGTAAGTTGGGTGGGTTTGGTTGTTGGGTCAGGATGGGTTTGGGTTAGGATGGGTATGGGTCAAGATGGGTAGATTAAAAAAATGGGTTAGGATGGGTTGGGTCAGGATGGGTTTGGGTATGTATGGGTTTGGGTATGGATGGTTTGGATTAAGATAGGTTCACATTAAAATAAATTAAAATTTTATAAAAAAAATTAAAATAACAATCAAAAATTTAAAAAGTAAATAAAATTAAAAAAAAATAAAAAAAAAAACAAAAATAAACTTAAATATAAAATTTTAGAGGATCTGAAGTATTTCATTTTGAACCGAACCGGTTCGACCGTATCGGGCTGGATAACAACCCGGACCGCTACGACCCGGCCAGGCCGGGTAGCGACCAGAATTGTTTTCGACCTGACCCGTCCAGTAACGACCCGGACCGTTTCGAACCGGCCGTTTCAACCTGACCCGTCCCGTTTCGACCCGGCCAGGTCCGGTAGCGACCCGGACCGTTTCAACCCGGTCGGGCCCGTAAAGACCCGGACCGTTTCGACCCGACAAGACCGGTAGCGACCCAGACCGTTTCGACCTGACCCGTCCCGTAGCGACCCTGATTGTTTTCGATCGGGCCGGGCCCGGTAACGACCCGGACCGTTTCGACCCGCCCGGGCCCAGTAGCGACCCGGACCGTTTCAAACCGGTCGGGCCCGGTAAAGACCCGGACCGTTTCGACCCGACAAGACCGGTAGCGACCCAGACCGTTTCGACCCGACCGGGCCCGGTAACGACCCAGACCGTTTCGACCTGACCCGTCCCGTAGCGACCCGGATTGTTTCGACCGGGTCGGGCCCGACAACGACCCGGACCATTTCGACCCGGCCGGGCCCGGTAGCGACCCATACCGTTTCGACCCGGCCGGGCCCGGTAGCGACCCGGACCGTTTCGACCCGACGGGACCGATAGCGACCCAAACCGTTTCGACCCGACGGGGCCCGGTAGCGACCCGAACCGTTTCGACCCGACCGGACCCGGTAGCGACTCGGACCGTTTCGACCCGACCAGGCCCGGTAACGACTCAGACCGTTTCGATCTGACCCGTCCCGTAGCGACCCGGATTGTTTCGACCGGGCCGGGCCCGGTAACGACCCGGACTGTTTCGACTGGCCCGGGCCCGGTAGCGACCCGGACCGTTTCGACCCGGCCGGGCCCGGTAGCGACCCGGGCCGTTTCGACCTAACGGGACCGGTAGCGACCCGGACCGTTTCGACCCGGCGGGCCCCGTAACGACCCGGACCGTTTCGAACCCGACCGGGCCCGGTAACGACCCTGACCGTTTCACCCTGACCCGTCCCGTAGCGACCCGGATTGTTTCGACCCGACCGGGCCCGGTAGCGACCCGGACCGTTTCGACCTGGCCTGGCCCTGTAACGACCCGGCCGTTTTGACCCGACAGGACTAGTAGCGGCCCGGACCGTTTCAACCCGACCCGGCCCGGTAACGACCCGGACTATTTCGACCCGACCGGGCCCGTTAGCGACCCGGACCGTTTTGACCTGACCGATCCCGTTTGCAACCTGGACCGTTTCGACCCGACCGGGCCTGTCAACGACCAGACCATTTCGAACCGAATGAGCCGGTCAACAACCCAGACCGTTTGGACTCGATTAAGCCTGCTAACGACTCGAACCGTTTCGATGAGGTTGGTCTCGTTAACGATTCGTGTTGTTTCGACATGGTCATCCGTTAACGACCCGAACGGTTTCAAACCGACTGGGTTATCAACAAATGCAAAAGATATAATTCTTTGTTTTTAGTGACATTGATTTCTATGAGGCACCAACATTTTTGGTGTTGGGTGAGTTTTAATTCAGATTTGTATATGATTATCTAAAAATACCCATCCTGACCCATTTATTTTTTTTTGACATACCCATCCTGACCCACTTACTTATTTCCTACAATTAAAATTACCCATCCTAACCCCCTTGAAAATTATACTAAACCCATTTTAACCCACAAGGTCTAATTTTTAAACCCAAAACAACCCAAACTTAACTAGATGGGTTGAAATTGCCAGGTAAACTAATCAAAGATATAACAAATGAATGTGTTTATAGTGTTGCAGTGTACCACATATTAATGCATCATAGAGAAAATAAAGGATTGAAAATGCATACCATAAAGATGTAGTAGAAACTCCTTTGCCACTCCCAGACTTTCCTTCTCACAGTAGAATAAAGAAATTGACATCTTCAATCCCTTTAATTAAACACATAATCAACACATTTAAATTTTATGGGTGTAACCGGGAACCCTTTGCAACTCGTTTATCCCCGTAATTGCACATGTTTAAAACTTCATTACAACTTGTATATAATTAATGAGGGATTGAATTTTCAAAATAGCATATTGTTTTGTCACCTACATAATTGTCATCCTACTATAAGTACTCACCATATTGTTTTGTCAAAATAGCAGTAAATATAGAATTTTCCATAGAGGCAGGTGGATAATTGTGTAAAGGAAAAATGTGTGCGAATTTTAAATGGGCAGATATATCGGGCATCATACTGTCATAAGCAATATCCAATGGTGACTCTTGGTTATGGTATAGAATTAGCAACATTTCTTTTCTCTTTTCAACCAAGAGTTGGGCTGCTTGTGTATAGCCAACTATTATAGCAATGTGTAAGGCTGTTCGACCCATATCATTTAGTGTTTCGACATCTTATTCGTCTTCTAAAAACTCCAACAGTTTTTTAAGGGAATAGTTGTGGGCTTGTGGCCCATTTAAACTACTAAATGAAGGTTCGTGTTGCCATTTGCAGTGATAGCCTGTGTGGCTGCAAATTTATTGAATTTCAATATGGATTTGGCTTTCCACCAACACCTTTCAACAACAGCTTCGTACAACTTTTTCTTTAGTCTGATGATGTTCACGTCTTCTAATTCTGGAACTCTAATATTGTGATTGGAACATAAATCCCAGTGAATCTGTTGAAACATTTCATTTCAAAATTGGAATTCACTCCAAATATACGTGCTAGTTAATGGAGTACATACCTTCTTCATCACTTATTGGTGGATTAAAGAAGCATTCTAGTTGCCTCCACACATCTGGTGTGTATTTGAAGTTTTCCAATTTCTTGAGCAGTTGGTCATTCATAGTACCAAAAATCCAACCTTTGACAAGGTTATCATATTTTTTTAGTCATGGAGTCACCATCCTCTAAAAAATGACGAATGATGTGAAGCAACTCGCGACTCTCAATGAAAAAAAGCATCCGAGTCTTCCAGATATGATAGTTGTTGTGGTTCAAAAGCTTCACTGAAACAAAGTTTGACACGTTAACATATAATTTGATGTCATTCTGTTCCTGCATTTGATTTCAATATTTCAAATAGGCTGTAAAACAAAGTCAAACGAAAATGAAAGTACTCAACTGTGCTAAAAGTACGGTTACTGTTCACCCGCATTTCTACTATGGGAAATCAAATGCTAACTTCTGCATCGCCTACCGAACGAATCCAGTTTGGTACATCGAAGGCTGATTCCAGATTCGTCCATGCCTCTCCTGCTGAACATGAGTTTATGAAATTCTTTAGCATTGTTTGGTTCATAGAACCGAAAATCAAACCTTTGACAAGTTTGTCATAGTACCAATTTTTGTTGGCACCCTTATCTTCTGGAAAAGGATTTTCGGCATCAATGATGTGAAGAAACACCTGATTCTCTATGAGTAACAACATGCAATAGTAAAGCATAAGGAAAAAAAAAAAAAAGCAAAGCCTTCAAAACAACAATCGACAACAGAAACACGAAATAGATCCAATCAAAACTGAATTAAGACTAATACTTTACAAAGAGACACATTGAGTCTTTGACTATAATGCTACCACGCCTGTTCAGAAACTAATCGACCTCACACCATCATCTTATGTATGCTATGATGACTACCTTCTCTCTTAATGTGCCTATTGATGTAGCATAAAGGTATTGAAGCAAAATAACTAAACCCTAAGACGAACAATGATGGTCGGCACCAATATTTCTAAACCTTCTTTTTCAAATCCACCCAAAGTAAATCAATGGAGAAACCAACCAGAGAACCAAATGGATAGGGTAATCATGTTAGTTATTGGACTGCACCAAACATATCATGTGATGCAATAGTGAGGAGTTAGTTTGAATACCACGCGGTTTTCAATCCAAGCAACCACCCATGTTAATACTTAGCTTGGCATCATAACGTAATAGGGTCTAACAAAAAGTATACAGATAACACATGGGCTGCACTGTTTTAAATACCATATCCATCTACTTTAGTGCTTAAAGATGTAAAGACATAACTATTCATGCATTTCAAAAGATTGGCAAACTCAAGGAAGATTATGTTTAACAATTATGACAAGACAATAATGTTTATCCTAAATATCAACACAATCAGCAAAACACCTGGGTGAACATGACTATACAGATAGAAATGGTATTTTAGTTGATAAATTCTAAAATAAAAAATAGACATACCAATGAAGAGGGGTCCTTCCATGATTATTTGGTGCATCAAAATCAGCAAGATCCTTGGCTACAATGTAATTTAAGAAGGATGTTTAAATTGGGCGCCTCTTATTTGCACCGGAGTAAAATTTATTTGCACCTATCTACAGCTCGTAGAGGCCTCTACGAGCTGTAGAGGAAACTCTACTGCTCGTAGAGGTCTCTACTACTCGTAGAGAACAATGTCAGGTGGTCCACACTTGCCAATGATTGACAATCAGCAATCTGACACCTCTACTGCTCGTAGAGGCCTATACGAGCAGTAGAGTTCCCTTGAATTTTTTTTCTTTTTGGATGGCATGAACATCGAACAAATATTACAATACACCTCTACTGCTCGTAGAGGCCTATACGAGCAGTAGAGTTTCCTTGAATCCTTTTTCTTTTTGGATGGCATGAACATCGTGATGAACAAATATTACAAAAATAATTTTTTTACTATTATTTAAAAAAATTAATTAACAACGTGTGTTCTTCTACGACTCGTTACACATTTAGTTTTTAGTTTTTTTATTTGTTAGCGGTTTTTTGTTTCAGTTGTCGTCTCGATAAGCGTGTAAGCGTATAACAAACATTTATATAAAAACAAACAAATATAAGCAAGCATTTCCAAACATAATATACGAAAATATAATAATAACATAATATAAGAGTGTATTCCAAACATAATATACGAAAATATAATAATAACATAATATAAGAGTGTACTAGCATGCATCATATGAAAATAACACTACTGGGGGGGCGTCTGCTGCGTGGTGTCAACAGGCGGCGGCGGCTGCAGTGAGGACGATCCAGGCACCTGGGAGGACGACCCAGACTGCTGGGAGGACGTCCCGGCATGGGTGACTGCACTAGGCAGTGGTAAAGGTGGCAAACCGTCACGCGCACGCCTCTCCTGCTCGCTCGCAAACAGCACACTGAGAGCCTGATCCATTCCCTGCCGCCACTGACGCGCCGCCGCAGCCTCCTCCGACATCTGCTGCCGCCACTGACGCGCCGCCGCGGCCTCATCCGCCATCTGCTGCCGCCACTGACGCTCCACCACAGCCTCATCCGCTATCACCCGTAGCTGCTCTGCGAGCGTAGAAGGCAACTTCAACCCCCGAAAAACGCGTGCCGGATTCTGCCGGTCCTATGATAATTAAAAAAAACAATACCTATTCGTTGTTCCTATGACACCGAATGTCGGGCTACCAATGGTCGGCCACCATGCAACCAGCTCATCTAGATCCTCAGGACCGGCAGAATCCGGCACGCGTTTTTCGGGGGTTGAAGTTGCCTTCTACGCTCGCAGAGCAGCTACGGGTGATAGCGGATGAGGCTGTGGTGGAGCGTCAGTGGCGGCAGCAGATGGCGGATGAGGCCGCGGCGGCGCGTCAGTGGCGGCAGCAGATGTCGGAGGAGGCTGCGGCGGCGCGTCAGTGGCGGCAGGGAATGGATCAGGCTCTCAGTGTGCTATTTGCGAGCGAGCAGGAGAGGCGTGCGCGTGACGGTTTGCCACCTTTACCACTACCTAGTGCAGTCACCCATGCCGGGACGTCCTCCCAGCAGTCTGGGTCGTCCTCCCAGGTGCCTGGATCGTCCTCACTGCAGCCGCCGCCGCCTGTTGACACCACGCAGCAGACGCCCCCCCAGTAGTGTTATTTTCATATGATGCATGCTAGTACACTCTTATATTATGTTATTATTATATTTTCGTATATTATGTTTGGAATACACTCTTATATTATGTTATTATTATATTTTCGTATATTATGTTTGGAAATGCTTGCTTATATTTGTTTGTTTTTTATATAAATGTTTGTTATACGCTTACACGCTTATCGAGACGACAACTGAAACAAAAAACCGCTAACAAATAAAAAAACTAAAAACTAAATGTGTAACGAGTCGTAGAAGAACACACGTTGTTAATTAATTTTTTTAAATAATAGTAAAAAAATTATTTTTGTAATATTTGTTCATCACGATGTTCATGCCATCCAAAAAGAAAAAGGATTCAAGGAAACTCTACTGCTCGTATAGGCCTCTACGAGCAGTAGAGGTGTATTGTAATATTTGTTCGATGTTCATGCCATCCAAAAAGAAAAAAAATTCAAGGGAACTCTACTGCTCGTATAGGCCTCTACGAGCAGTAGAGGTGTCAGATTGCTGATTGTCAATCATTGGCAAGTGTGGACCACCTGACATTGTTCTCTACGAGTAGTAGAGACCTCTACGAGCAGTAGAGTTTCCTCTACAGCTCGTAGAGGCCTCTACGAGCTGTAGATAGGTGCAAATAAATTTTACTCCGGTGCAAATAAGAGGCGCCTTTTAATTTAGTGTAAAACTGGAAAAAAAAATGATATTATTAGCGTTTTAAATGGATAAATGTGATATTTTGAAAATTAGAAGAACATACATGAAATTTTGAACTTGCAAAACACAAGAGAGAAATGAGATTGCCCTTAATTCACTTTGGTCCTAACTTGTAAACTCGTCTACTAAAAAGGTCTATCATTTACGTCTGTACATGCGTAAACCTAACCCAATGCATGCCCGACATGAAAGAGCATGGCATGTTACCTTATTAGCTCAAAGTTATTACAATATAGGGAGGAAAGAAAACGGAACATAATGAGTTGTTTTTTAGCTTCATGAGACCACAAATCATCATATATACACAACGCGTGTGCACAAAGAGAATACAAAAAGTTAGCTATAGATAATAGAAGATACTTAGACCATTAAGTATGGATCCAGGAGGCCCAACTTCCATGCCTTGCCTCCACCTCAGCTGCCACGTCAGCGTGGGGTAGGAGCATCCATGAGATGATGTTCCTAGGGGTGTGGAGGAGGCCCATCAACATTTAATGTTTTTTCTTTTTTTTTTCTTTTTTTTAATTAAATAATATTAATGTTACAATAGAAAAGTTAATATTCTAATATTAATATTAAAAAGTAAATATTACATTAAAACCATTACAAATAATTAAAAAAAATTAACTAAAATTAAAGTAACATACTCGACATAAAAAAAATACAAATAATCTACTTTTGCCCGTTGTTCCAAATATATTCAACCAAGTCTGCTTGAAGATTTTTATGCGTGAACTCGTTATGTAACGAGAACTCGTTTAAATCTTGTTGATATGGGTTGACAGGCACCGTATTCTCCGGCGGGGCATTCTCGTCA
This sequence comes from Ambrosia x helenae, assembly GCA_030844895.1. Taxonomy (NCBI): domain Eukaryota; kingdom Viridiplantae; phylum Streptophyta; class Magnoliopsida; order Asterales; family Asteraceae; genus Ambrosia; species Ambrosia x helenae. The sequence continues at coordinate 11,078,959 of CM061225.1, forward strand.
TACACACAAATGGCGGCGCCTTCGTCTTCAACTATCATGTTATGCAACAAGATACAGGCATACATACAGTAACGCAATTTTTTAGGGGTGAACATACGTGCCGGGTGTGAAATGATGTGCCATCTTGCTTGTAGAACACCAAATAATCGTTCAATGTCCTTTCTTGCCGCCTCTTGATACTTGGCGCCTTCGTCGAGTAAGATGGGTAGATTCCATCAGCAAGATAATAACCGCGCCTATACTCCACCCCCGATACTGTAAAGCTGGTTTCCGAACCGGTGCCTTTTATGACATCGTCAAAAATATGCGACTGGTTAATAACATTAATGTCATTGTTCAAACCAGGAATGCCAAAGAAAGCATGTCAAACCCATAGATCTTGTGAACACGCCGCCTCCAATATTATTGATGGATAATCTTGATCCCCTCGTTTGAACATTCCGCGCCATGCTACGGGGCAGTTTTTCCAAGGCCAATGGTAGCAATCAATGCTTCCGAGCATTCCTGGAAAACAATGTTGTTGGTGGTGAAACTGATACAATTGTTGGACCTCACTGGAGTTTGGTTTTCGCAAATATTTCTTGCTGTAAAGCTTCACCACACACTTGTCAAACCTGTACAGGCACTCTCGTGCAGTTCTTTCCGACATTTGTAAATACTCGTCCCACGCATCCGCCGTGGTCCCGTACGCTAGTTGCCGAAGTGCCGCCGTGCATTTTTGTATGGTGGTGAACCCCCTTTTGCCTCTAGCATCGTATCGTAAGGTAAAAAATGGCTCAAAGTTAGCCATATCATCGGCTATACGTGAGAACAATCTTCTACTCATTCGGAACCGACGCCTAAATAATTCCGCCGAGTATAAGGGTTCGTCGGCAAAATAATCGGCCACCAATCTATCATGGGCACCTACACATATTTACAAAAAATATAAACACACTAAAAATCTACAATATATTTACAAAAATATAAACTTTTTTTTTTTGAGAGATTTTATAAAAGTGGGAGAGAGTTTATAAAAATTGTGGTGAAGAATGTGGGATTGTTTTGGTTTAAATATTGTTTGAAAAAAAACTTTTTTTTTTTATTAAATCGCCCCAACGGTACAAAAAGTGGTCCCCACGTTCACAAACAGGCCCGGCTTCAACGGCAGGAAAATGCCGGGCATGCCGTTGCCGCGCCAGGGGGCGGTGTAGCCCGGCACGGCATGGCGATGCCGGCCCCCTGCCGTGCCCCATACCTAATGGTCTTACAGCTTCTCTAATAGTCCGAGGAAAACCATCAAGAATAAACCATGATTCTTCTTTTAATTCCACAGCTTCGAGTCTTTTGACAATAAGTTGATATAATCTCATAAGAAACTAACTTCCCTGGTTCACTATCTAAGCAAGCTGAATAACACATAAAGAAACAAATAACCAATGAATCAAGCAGCAAAAAATATTCAATTTGTCATAAACTTATAACCAACATTAACAACACATTGTCCTCTTCACAAATCCCAACTTCAATAAATGCTAAATTAATCACATAGCTTGTCACAGTTCATTGAAACTATTCGTCTAAGAATCAAAGATAATCCACAATTCATATACATAAGTAAAAAAAATAGTAATTACATAATCCGAAATCATAAATCACTATTTCGAGTTTGATTCGAATTCGATTGAAATCGGTAATCAATTTTGAATCGAATACGAATTTGTAAATTTTGATTCAATTGGAAATTCGAATTTAAATTATACATTTTATTTTTGTAATATACATACACACATAATTTTATATATATCCACACACACACAAAATAAACACTACAAAAAGACTTCTTAGACTTAAAAATGGTAACATTTAGGCATCTTAACATCTAGCAAATAAACAATTATCCCAAAATCACTATATGTCTATCATTTGTGTCGCTTTTAAAGTTACACTCGAATTCATCATCAGAACTATGAAACTGGATTCAAACTGAACTCGTCAAATCCAGCTTCAAACTTTTATTTCCAATTCGATTTAGTAGTCGAATTTCAAATCTAACTCGAACATTAGAGTTGGATTGAAGTTCAAATAACGAAGTAACATGTATAGCGTTTCATAACAGAAACAAATTAAGATTGAGTGTTGCAGATGTGGCCAAGAACATCTTAACAAAGGCATGGACATAAATTGAACTTGAATTAGGAAACTAATGAACCCAATTGAAAGCCAATTATCCACCGACTTCTCTACTCACCCATGTAACTAATTTTTTTTTTGAACGGCAAATTTCAATAGAAAACGGCTAAGCCCTCCAAAACAGAGGACCGCCAAGAACAAAACATTTACAACATATACATTGGATTTCTACATCAATCCTTCCAAATAATGTTTTCAACTTTATATCTACTACGACACCATAAATAAGACCAAGATTTGATGCACGCAATCATATCACAAACCCGAGGCTTGACATCTACGAAAACCGCCTTGTTACGAGATTGCCAAATAACCCAGCACATCGTCATCACAATCCCTCTAATAATTTTCTCCTTCGACTTATTACCTGGAATCGCTGAGGGCACAGAGAAAATGTCTTTGATATCAAAAAAGAAGAGCGGATCCAAACGGCACCATCTTTCTATCCCTTGCCACACCCCACTCGACACTATGCACCCGGTAAAAAGATGCAAGGCCGACTCCTCAACCGACTGACAAAACACACACAAACCATCACCCACGTTTATATTCCTTCTATGGAGATTAATCTTGGTCGGAAGGCGATCCATTTCGAGTCTCCAAGCATGCAAATTCACCTTTAACGGAATCCACCCGGTCCAAACCATACTATGAACTCTCCTATCATTGCGGTCACTTATGAGAATCTTTTTAACATTTTGCACTGACAAGCCATTACTCGAATCAGGCTCCCAAACCCAGCTATCCTTATCACCTGAAAAAGAACATTTAGAAACCATTTCTTGCAAATCTCTATATTCTGATAACTCCTCAACAGTCGATAGACCAGAACTCCAATTATCCACGAAAACAATAGTACCATCTCGACCCTGTAATCTATCCCGAACCAAGCACCTCTTATATTTTTCCAAGGCGAAAAGACATGGCCATCGCTGGCGAAATGTCGACGTGCCGTACCAAATATCGGACCAAAAACTTATGTCTGTACCTGAACCCACTGTCCCCCTTATAACGTTAGGAATCTCTTTGCCGCCAAGCTTCAAGTTACCCACTAATCTAATTATCGATTTCCAAGCTTCATGTAACTAATTTGAGCATAGTGGAATAAAACTAAGCTAAATGCATACCTTGATTTATCTTCCGCTAATACAAATACAAATGAAAAACAACAATAGTCTGTCACGTGCTTTACAACAAAAACAAAAACCCAATCTTAGGAAAAAAAATCGGTGTATAGGAGGATGCTTAGTAAAATAACCATTCATGAAATACAAATTGTTGTCAAACAGAAAAGGCTTGTGTTGTTTTCCTCACAACATCAACATGAGCACTGTATACTTGTGCACTATATAATACAAAGTAAAGAAATATATATTCAATAAATTTCTAATAGATGCAAAGTAATTCAATACTAATTAAACATGAATAGATAGATGCAAATATCTTTTCAACAGTTCAGCAGGTTGATTAAGAGGTTAACTCACATTGGTCCAATAGAATTTACTAATTTACGTTGAAGTGCGCCAAGATATATAGACCAATTATGATTTGATAAAAGTGCGCCATGATTTACCCCTGAATAACAAACACAGTACATCTAAATAAATTCAAGAACTCAAATAGAAACATACAAACTTAAGGGTAATAATAGTATCTGCACTAACATACAGTGCTCTAAAAACATTGAATGCTTCACATCACCATGCCAGTAATTCAAGTGTTCTTTCTCAATTCGAATACAACACTAGGTTTGAACTATATTGTTTGACAATACTAAGGGAATATCATATAAAATATGTATAATTATAAGTAACACTTACATTTAAGCAAACTTTGAACGTATGTACACAAATTGAAACATATATAATAACACTAACATTGATGAGAATGAATTAAAAATTACAATCAAATAACAAACACTTTGAACATATGTACACAAATTTAATCAAATTATTAATAACATGATTAGATAACAATCGTATATCCAAAAAGAAAACATATTCGAACTTAACCCGTATCAAAGTAATCACTCTCACACCTTCAATTTCCATATAAAATTTGCTTTTTGTAATAGTACATATGCATCTTATTTCAAATTTGCAACTGGTCACTAAAATATAAAGAATACCCCCCCCCCCAACCACCACCACCAAACCCCACATAAATAAATAAAAAAACGGATCTGAAAACATATCAGAAACATTTTATCAGTTTTGGAAACATATCGTAAAAGGAAAAAAAATCTGAAATAAGAACATAGATCGAAAACCTGTCGGAAACACTATCGGAAACATGTAATCGATATTGGAAGATGAATCCCATACATTGTTAATACGCATATTATAAATCGAATCGGAATCCCTAATTGAAAAATATAGGAGAATAAGTAAATCTTTAACATAAGACCAATAAAACAACGGATCTGAAAACATATAAAATTTGCTTTTTGTAATAGTACATATGCATCTTATTTCAAATTTGCAACTGGTCACTAAAATATAAAGAATACCCCCCCCCCCCAACCACCACCACCAAACCCCACATAAATAAATAAAAAAACGGATCTGAAAACATATCAGAAACATTTTATCAGTTTTGGAAACATATCGTAAAAGGAAAAAAAATCTGAAATAAGAACATAGATCGAAAACCTGTCGGAAACACTATCGGAAACATGTAATCGATATTGGAAGATGAATCCCATACATTGTTAATACGCATATTATAAATCGAATCGGAATCCCTAATTGAAAAATATAGGAGAATAAGTAAATCTTTAACATAAGACCAATAAAACAACGGATCTGAAAACATATAAAATTTGCTTTTTGTAATAGTACATATGCATCTTATTTCAAATTTGCAACTGGTCACTAAAATATAAAGAATACCCCCCCCCCCAACCACCACCACCAAACCCCACATAAATAAATAAAAAAACGGATCTGAAAAACATATCAGAAACATTTTATCAGTTTTGGAAACATATCGTAAAAGGAAAAAAAATCTGAAATAAGAACATAGATCGAAAACCTGTCGGAAACACTATCGGAAACATGTAATCGATATTGGAAGATGAATCCCATACATTGTTAATACGCATATTATAAATCGAATCGGAATCCCTAATTGAAAAATATAGGAGAATAAGTAAATCTTTAACATAAGACCAATAAAACAACGGATCTGAAAACATCTTATTATTTAGTTTATGTAAACGGAAACCCCCTAAAACACATCGAAAAACTTATAGTGGCTTGGGATTCATATTACTGTTTGGATTATATGTTTACCGACAGGTTTTCGGAGGTGTTTACGGATAAATCACAAAAATATAATTGGATTTCACATAAGCGAAGATGAATTGGAAACAGAGAAGAACTTGGAAAGTTTAAGCGGGTAAAAAAATCATTCAACTTGGTTCATCCAGAAATGGGTCAAACAATTAAGTCAAACGGGCAGAAAGTCGTTCAAATTGTAATCGAAATGCATAAAACAACCTTATTCTAGAAGTAAATGTAATTAAATTATACCATAAGGAAGTTTGTTTTTAGAAGTAACTATGAAGTGAGTACAATTCCAGAATCCATAACTGAATTATAAACTCAGCAAGCAATCACATTAAGGGTCAGTTCAGTCAACCAAAAAATACAAGTTGATATCAATCCTACAAAAACTAATAATCAAGGTCTTCCTATAAAATCACAAACCAAAACCTGTTAACAAACACCAGCCATTCATCAAATCAGCATACCTAATAATGATGACATGCTAATTCGATGAGCATAAATAATCAAAACCACAAAAATCATTGCTGGTCTCAAATGGACATCTATAATTGATTTGATATTAACATCATTCGACTTTGGAAGTCAACTGCACAACTTGGAATCCAAATGCAAGTAATTCAAGCAATAGAGTAATAGACACACATATGCATAGCCATATAATCTAATATTATAGACACACATGTTGATTCAGATAGGAATGAAAGTTTTTACTTTAAGGCAGAAAGTTAATATAAGAGAAAACTTATGCTTTAAAAGATATAAAAGAAACTTACTAAATAAAACATCTTTTTTGTTTATATGCATTATGCCACCCTTGACAATGCACCTCCATCTGCTCTTGGCTCAACTCGAGTCACCTGCTCCGTTAAGATATTTAATTCTTTTAAATAAATGAAAATAATAAGAAAAAAGTATGCATTGAAATAAGAATATAACCTTGCACAAAGTAGACATCCCTAGTTTCACTTTTACATGTCAACTTAGGTCTGTGTGTTCAAACATGTTAGACCGACTTAAAACTAGGCAAGGATTTAAAACGGTTCGGGCCAGGTTATACCGACTTAAAACAAGTCATAGCGGGTTAGACGGACTTAAAACAGGTCAAGCCAGGTTATACCAACTTAAATCAGGTCGGACCAGGTTTGAATGAATTGTCCAGCAACTTTTTACAGTTTTATAATGAATACATACAGTGTCTAAGTTAATAAAAATGCAGACGAATCAATGATTAGTTTCCAAGACAAACCTACACTAAAATAGGACGTCTTATTTAAATATGCAGCGTGTGTGCAGAAATTCCAAAGATTATTTACCTTACATTTAAGATAAAGCCTCTTTCAATGGTTTGTCGGAACGATGTAGGAAGCTAAGTAGTATCTCGCTCTGCAAAAACACAAACAAATGGAAAAAATCAAATCATCTCTTTTTGATCCTGTTAAATCTAAGTTTGTGTAATCATATACATCATGGCTTGTTTAATATAGACATACACATATTATAGTGGGAAAATGAATAGAAAAACATTTTTAGTTTATTTAAGTTCCATTGAATATCCAAAATATATTTTATATTTACAACTAAATTCGTCAAATAATATTCATGTTTCAAAGAAAATATTAAAAGAAGTGATGACTTTACCATCGAGAACACTGTTTGTGTAGATAGTGTGTATCTACACGATATCACTATTGATTACCTATAACAATTTCCGATCAAACCGGAAGTTTATTATAGATATTACTTACCGGATTCCTTGATCAAGCCTCGAACTGAACACCCTTCAACACTTGAGCGCACGGTTTGAGTCCAAGTATACTTCTCGACACTCGAATCCCTCAAACCAATGGCTCTGATACCACTTGTAAGACCCTAACCCGTAAACCTGTAATTAGCATTTAAACTTCTGAGTTTAGGCCTTAATTAAATCACTCCCGATTAAAACTTTGATAAATTATGAAAACCCAACTTAATGAATCCCATACACGTTTGGTTCCAATAAATAACTATAAAAAAACATGTATTAATGTTTGTGTTTTAAAACGGGAAATTATATTGCGGAAGCTTTTGAGTGTTTGGGTGTGTTCGGTTCTCCTTGCGACTTGATCTTCGCTCCGGGAATTTCAACGAATGTGTACCTGGCACCATTACACAAATAATGGTTAGTGGGATTACCAATAATGCATTTACTATAGAAGAAGTGTCGTTACACATTAATATGGGACGATCCAGACCAACGGCCAAGAATAAATTTCTTTTTTTTTTACCAAATTGACTCAGAAGGCCTGAACGGCCATTCATCCAGAGTGAACGGCCGTTCCCTGGCCAAAGCCCTTTTTGACAATTCTAAAAACATAAGAATCGTATTGTCATCCCATGGGGAACTTATTTAACTAAAAACATAATCTGGTTTGTCTCATTATGACCCGGTTTTGGATATAACCATTAACTTTAAAATTCCTAAAATGCCTTTGCAGGCAACAAATCCCATTTAACCGCCCGTGGACGACACTACTTGATTTAATCCCAATGTTTTTAACCCATTAACTTGTTCGAAAGGCTGTAAGCCCTTATGGACTTAGTTTTCCATCAATTCCAATATTTTCTCACTATTAGTCATTGTTAGGCGCATTAGCGCGCATAGGACATAATTATGTAAACGACTTACCGATTTGGCACCCACACTTCATGTGGGCGGTTTTCTTACCCATACTACTTCGCCCAGGGCATTTATTTAACTACTGACTTACCAGGTAGTGTTGTTCCGTTCCAAACCTTGATAACTCTTGTCCATAATACTTGGCATCATGTGCCCCATTCCCAAATGTTCACCTGTGGATGACTTCCTCGTCACATATTAGAATTTGGGATCCGAATGGTGACACATCACCATTTGACCCATTTGTATATTTTGAAACTCAATGCTTGATATACAAGCATTAAGTACCGGGTCCCAATGGTGAGAACATCGCCACTTGACCCGTTCATGAGTTGCACACTTCGGATGCAACACTAACTTTGTTACTTAACATACACTATTTCTATTCTAGTCTAACATGAATGAACCCACTTAAGGTGTTTTGCCTTGTTTCCATATATCGACTCTTTAATCGTCACAATCAAGTTATAGCCTAAATCTTCAAGATTTACCCCGTTTAATATATTTCATTTCTTGGGTGCACCTATCACCTCATTGATTGTCATAAGGTAGTTTATACATAAATTCACATGTTTAGACCCGCTTAGCGGTTTTCACCACTCGGGGTCATACCTTTCTCCCATAACTAAGTCTAAACGATTGACACGCAATGCATAAGTCATGATATTTGGTATAATAGCGTAAGCAACACTTACCTTGTATCCTTGTGAGCATCATGCTTGTACTTGTATTTGTTCGACCCGTTCCTCTCCAAGCTCCTACTTAAGCTTGTCAGAGTCAAACTCTTGGTTTGTTGAAGATAAATGATCAATATTCCTTCAACATGCACGAATTTAGGGCTCTCGTGACTTGGATATTGGACTAGATTGTACCTTTGGGGTTTGAAGCTCCATTCTCTTTTTCTCTTCTTCCTGAATATCGACACACATATGTGTGTTGAATATTCTCATCATTTTTTTTATATTTTTATTATTTAGATTGTCCCTTGTGCAACACTAGTCCCTCAAGTTATCACAATTTCATTTTCATTATAAAAACTAACTAATTAAGTTAGTTTCTAATGTGTTGTGTTCACTAATATAAATAATATCATAACTAGGTTATTTCCATACTAGAAGGTAACCCTCGTCCTTACAGTCAAAGCCTCGATTTATTGTTTTGCTAATCGCGCCTAATGGCATAATTAAGCGAAATGGGTTTTTGGGGCGTTACAATTTTTTTCATAAATCAGCCCATTAATCAGTTGTCGGCCAGCCAAAAATCGACGATTCCAGCAAGATTTCGGCGAAAATCTGTAACTCAGGAAAACTTCCGCCTAAGTTCAGACCAAAACCTGTAAATTCCAGCAAGTTCCTAACCAAACCACGTAGATTTTGGCGACTAATCATGTATACTTAAAAAATGGATGGAGGAGGGACTAAACTTGTCTATTTAAAATATTTACCTATAAAAATGTGTGTATATATATGTAAAAAACTAAAAATTACATGTAAAAATCCCAATTCGATTAGTCACGATTAATCCTGGTTAATCGCTAGTCCCCACCTTACCAATCGCCTAACGCCTAACGAGTTCTACACCTTTGGTCGTAGGAAAAGTGAGTTTGGTAATTGGTACCGCTATAATCTATATTATCTATCTATATTATCTTATTAAGGAAGAGTGATGTACAACATGGTCATTTTCATTTCCATACAACTTAAGAAGCAACATTTAGAACACATTTAAGCAAGAAATTTAAGGGTATTATGGGCATAATTGTGACAATTAAGACACTTAGGAGGGTATGTTTGTAATTTTACCATCATTATCTCACTCACAACTTAAAATTCCATTCCAATCCTACCCTCATGACCATACTAATAGATTATCCATTGAATTGTCTTGAAGAATTGTTTTTAATGTGTTTATTGGAAGGAAACAAAGAGTTAGTATCACCCTCTTAAGATGTAACCACCTTCATAAAATCTAATTAAACCCAATTTAATGTTGAAATTCATAAAACTCTATAAAACCCAATTCTAGATGGGAGTGAAAAGGTCATTGTACAAATCCATTCTTTTAGCTTTTTCACACTCTGCTCATTTATACATTCTTCTGAATTTACTCATTATACATTATAGTGTTAAGATTTCTTACAATAACAGGCAACGGTGCTGAATGGTAATTGGTGATGCTAAAATACTAAGGTAATTAAACTGTTTTTGAATCTTTTTTTCTTCTTTTTTGTAATCTCACAAATTTCAATTATCACATTTTTATTTTAATCGGAAGTTGAACATAAGTGCTTCATATTCCGGTTTACCGGAATCCATTTATGGAAAAAACTTATAAATGTTATTCATGCTTCTGTTTGGGTCCACATGTATGTTAAAGATTTTTTTTTTCATTCCCAAATTTGTTATACTATCTTTGGCTTATGTTTTGACATAGTTTAGTAAAGAAGTTCGATAATTTTCATGTCGAGTCTACGAACACATTTATCCAAACATGTGTTCGTGACATATTGTAATGTGTCTTTTCGAGCTTCTACACCCGTTAATGTGTGAGTTTGATGAATGTGTGTTTCTTGAACTATTAAATAAAAACGATCTTGATCTTGTTAATGTGTGTGAGTTTGATAAATTTGTGTTTCTTTCGTGACATATTGTAATGTGTCTTTTCGAGCTTCTACACCCGTTAATGTGTGAGTTTGATGAATGTGTGTTTCTTGAACTATTAAATAAAAACGATCTTGATCTTGTTAATGTGTGTGAGTTTGATAAATTTGTGTTTCTTAAACTATAGAATGTTGAAAGAGAACCAACAAATGATGGGTCTCGTGATACTACTTCTAGGGAAAGATGAAAAGAGAACAAAAGGTTGACTCAAGAGACAAACATGTGTTTTATATATGACATATACTAGCTATCATTCTTCATTTTTCTTTAAACATTGTGTCTTGTGTTGGTTAATATCCGGTATGGGAATGAGTTGCAAGGGGAGATATAAGCATGCCAAAAAATCGCTTAAGAATAGGTGTTTTTAGTGGATCATGGGAGTTAGTACATCAACTTAGTCACCCTACAAGTGGCTAAGTATTTATTTCAGAAGGACTCATTTGAAACACAACGTTGGGTACTTAGGTGTACTATTAGATTTGCATTTTTCGCTTTATACATAATCACATTATTGTAGTGCAAGTTGTATTTGGATCCCGCAACAACGCGCGGGTAAACCCACTAGTATCTTATTAAGGAAGAGTGATGTCTAACATAGTCATTTTCAGTTCCATACAACTTAAGAAGCAACATGTACAACATATTTAAGCATGAAATTTAAGGGTATTATGGGGATAATTAGGACAATTAAGACACTTAGGTGGTGTTTGTTTTTCTCCCAGAAGCACTTCTGACTTCTTTTGTCTGCGTCGCGCAGACGCGGGCAGACGTTTGGGGCGGGCAGACTGTTTGTTTTTCGAAAGACACTTCACTCCAAAAGCTCTTCCTGACCTCTTCTTGGTGCAGATTTGGACCAAAGTCTTCTAAGGTTTTCAAAGATTTTCTCCTCTTCTCTTCTCCTCACCCACCATCACCACCACCCACTACCACCACCACCCACTACCACCACCACCACCACTACCACTGTCACCCACCCACCACCACCACCTAACATCGTCCACCACCACCGTTCACCACCACCACCACCGTCCATCACCACCACGGTCCACCACCACCCACCACCACCACCACCACCCACTACCACCACCACCACCGTCCACCACCACTACCACCACACCCACCACCACCACCACCACCACCACGGTCCAACACCACCACCACCTACCACCGTCCACCCACCACCACTACCACCACCCACCACCGTCCACCACCACTACCACCACCCACCACCCAGCACCACCATCACCCACCACCACCACGGTCCACTACCACGGTCCACCACCACCACCACCCACCACGGTCCATCACCACCACCGTCCACCACCCACCACCACCACCACCGTCCACCACCACCCACCACCGTCCACCACCACTACCACCACCACCCACCACCACCACCACCGTCCACCACCACCGTCCACCTACCACCGTCCACCACCACCACCACCTTCCCCCTTAGGCTATAAGCTTAGGCTATAAGGTTAGGCTATAAGGTGTGGTCACCCTTCCCCCTTGTTTACATTAGCGTTACGTCATTTTTTCCTTCCCCCTTCCCTTTTTTTATTAATTTCATTTTTTATTTATTTTATAAATTAGATTTCATTAAAATATTTTTTCATTAAACATAAAATAAATTACATAGAAAATTAAAAAAAAACGAAAATACATTAAAATCCGGAAATAAAATTAAAAAAAACTATCAATTAAACGCTCCTCCAAGCCATTTTTTTGGCGATTTTGTCTTTTATTTTCGCCGCCACCGCACGTTCCGTTTCATCAAGGCTATCGAGAGGTTCTCTCATCAAGGCAAATTCGGTTGTTTCCTATCTCGACATTTCCATTTTGAGGCGGTCCCTTTCCAACTCTATCCTCGCCAAGTCTCTCGCCGCGACGTCTTCTTTCTCCTTCCTTTCCATCTCTAGCCTCGCCAAGTCCCTCGTCGCCGCTTCTTCCTTCTCCTTCTTTCTTTCCAAGTACCTCTCCGTTTGCTCTTGTTTAAAATCGTTAAAGTTTTTTAGCAACTCTTTAATTTTTTCCACCGCCTTATCTCTCGATGCGTGGTCGGTATCAACACCCTTGCCTTTTGAGGCCGCCGTTTTCTTGGCGCGGTCCCTACCAATCGGCCTCTCACTCTCACTTGGTGGAGCCTCGTCTTCAAACTCCGGGTCGTCGTTTATATTGATAGTACAACGAGCATCCGACCCACCACCACTATAACTCCCCGTTGCGCTCGTTTTAGACCTCTTCGCTTGTTCCACCTCATTAGGCACTGGTTTGAACTTTTCACACTTCACCAAAATCTCATACGCTTTCATGTACCCAAACGCCCCGTGCTTGTCGGTGTATGCTTCAAGAGCCACCTTCAACACATTCTCATCACTTTGCCCAGACGTACGATTATTCCAAGCTCTTTGATAAAACCCCCCAAAAGCTTGATATTTTGTCATCAAGTCCCGACACTTGGTACTAACGGAGTGAACCCGACGATATTCTTCACGTTGTAACGACTTGAAAAATTCCTTAACAACTTGGTTCCAAAAACCTTCTTTTTTCCGATTTGTTGCTACAATTATATAAAAAAAAGTTAGTTTTTAGAAAATATTAAAAACGAAATTTAAAAAAAATATATACATATATATATATATATACACGAAAGGTTTATAAAAAAATATGAATTTTACCTAGTATTGGGTCCGTAGAAGCGATAACCCAAGCTTGTGCTAGCGCCTCCAACTCAATGGGAGTCCAAGGAATGGAATCGGTCTTGGTACTAGGACCGTCATCTTGGGCCCGTTTTTTCCCCTTTTTGACGGTTTTTTTGCTTGGGGCCGGTTGGGTTTCGGGTATGTGATCATCGTGCGAGGCCAAAGAAACAAAATCGTGCTCGTGTTGTGTTTGTGTTTCGGGTATTGGTTGCCATTGAGGTTGTTGCATTTGAGGTGGATGCATTTGCCATGGTTGTTGTTGAAATTGACATGGATTCAAAGGGGTGTTAAACGCGCCAAAAGATAGTGGTTGAGTCGCGGGAGTACCGGGTGTGTTAGGAAATCCGAACGGGGTTGGTTTGAGGGGTTACTGGGTGTGTTAGGGAAGAAAGGACGCCTTGGATCCATGAAGATTTATATAAATTTTTTTATAAAAGATTGGAAAGGGTATAAAAAGTGCGGGTAAAATGTGGGGTTTTGGTATTTAAATAGGAGTTAAAATAGTTAATTTTTTTTTTTAAAAAAAGGTCCAAACGGTAGCTTTGCAACGTTCGAATTTTAAAATGTGCATTGGGAAGTGGGACGGGGAGGAAGCTACAATATTACCGGGGCGGTGTTTGCCGTCGACACACCCTTCTACCTCACCCACCACCGATCTCCTTTGCCGAGCCCACACCCCATGGTCTTAGTTGTTAATTGTGGAAGATGAAACATAAAGACATAAAGTTATAGATGTGAGGTGTCTTTTATCTTTGACTCTCAAGTATTATTAAGACTATTTGGTGTGGTACATAACTCTCCCAAGTTCCCCAAGTATCACATCAGCGTCACATCATTTCCGTCATTTCCTCCCCCAAAGTTTGGAAACGGTATTCCCTTAATTCCCCCACTCCCCTTCATTTTTTTATTATATAAAGTTTAATTAAGAAAAAAGAAAAAGAGCCAATCAGGATGCAAGGGGAGAAAGGGGAAAATTTCCCTAACTCACCGAAAATTGATTTGGGGGGGGGGGGGGGGGCGGTGTTCCCCTTGGGGGAAAGTGACATGTCAGCTCCCCGAATGCTTTCCCCTAATCCACACCAAACAGTCTAATGCACAGATTATCATTTTACTAAATTTTAATGAAATCACAAAAGTATGTAAAGTTAAGAGGACTTAGAAATGGAACTCATCTCAGAGTAGTTTAATACTTTAATGTCTACAATTCAACAGAGTTGTGTAAATTATGCATCTTCTCTAGGATATAAACATAACCCAAAATCCCAAATCACAGTTACGAACCTTTGATGAGTGACAACTTTAGAGGGTGTTTGGGATTTGAGTTTGGAAATGCAAAAGTGCTTTTAGTTAGAAGTGTTTATTGACTTATGACTTTTTGAAAATGAGTTTTAAAAAAAGTGTTTGGATTAGATTTTGGGATGATAAACGTCAAAAAGTCAATAGATTGTTGTTTTTTAAGTGTTTCGCTTAACTTATTGTTAATATTGTTTGTATGGGTGGTAGATTTGTAATTTTTTCCAAAAATCAAAAGTTAAAAGCCAGGATTTTTAACTTCTCAAAAATATTTCTTTCACACTTAAAGCCAAAAGTTAAAACAGAAAGTGATTTTGAATTAAACAAACAACTTATTGACTTATTGGTATTGGCTTCTTAGAAAAGCCAATAAGTCAATAAGTGTTTTGAAACTCAATCCCAAACACCCTCTTAGGTGCTGTTTATTTTTTAAGAGGTAAAATGTGTGTAGTCTGAAGACCACATTTGCAGGAGAAGATGTGGACCAAATATCTGCAATCTGCAAGAAGAAGATAGTTTGTTAACGTTTGCAGCGTAACCCAAAACCAAAACCCACTATATAACTGTAACATCGCGTGATTTTATTTTTACATTTATTGTAATTACCGTATAAAAATTCCAAATTTCTTCCCTATTCGTTTCCTTCTACTTTTTCGAGACGTGTCGTCATATTTTATTATATTTTTTTAGTAATATTGATAATAGTAATAATTTTAATATTTTTGTATCCTATTAAAAAAAAAAAAAGGCATGAATTAGTTTCTTCTTTTTGGAGCTTTTGTCTCAAACCAAATAATAACAATCAACGAAAACAACAATAATTTATGAATAGCAACAAACTTTTTTTTTTTTTTATTCTTTGTGGGCTTCGTCAAACAAGCACAACACCAACAATAACAAACTCAAATAACAGCATCACCTGGTCCATAAACCCTACCATCAGCCCAAACTAGTAGCAATCCAATTGTGGGGGAGAGGAGAAGGTCGGTGGCAACAGGGAAGGGGAGGGATGAGGGTGACGTCGGTGTGGGAGGGGAAAGGAGGAGAGGAGGAGAAAGGAGAGTTCTGATGAAGAAGAAGAGAAGAAGAAGGGGAGGAGGAGAAGAGGTGAGAAGACTTTGGTCCAAGTCTGCACCAGGAAGAGGACGCGCAGACGTTTTTGAGTTAAAGGTCTTCTAAAAATACAAACAAGCTGCAGACCCAAACGTTTGTGCATGGTCTGCCTCGCGCAGACATAAGAGGGCAGGCAGAGGTTTTTGAAAAAAAAAAAACACCCCATTAATGTGGCTGCAACTGTCTGGTCAGAAAACTAACAAGTTTGAGGAAATTGGCCCTGATGATCGTGAACATGGCCGGCTAGGAGGGTGAGCCGGGTGGTCACCGGCTCCGGGCCCGACCCTTAAATGGGCTCGAACATTTTTTTAATATATGCGCATATATATATATATATATATATATATATATTAAATTCTATATTTAGGATATATATTTGTGTTTTATACATTAAAGTCTTGTTAGTGGAGTTGGAAAAACCATGTTAATTTAATGTAGAGGTCTTAAGTTCAATCCTTGGCTCTAGCACTATACTGAATTTTTTTTACAATTCATTCCTCTTTACAAAATTTTGGGCCCAAATTCTTTTTCGCCCAAGGCCCAAATTTTTTTTGACGTTTTTAAAGACGGCCCTGATCGTGAACATTGCCCTGCTTAAGGCGAGATGATGAGGAAAAAGAGCCGTTAGAGGTTGCAACGGTCTCATGACTTGATTTAAAAAGAAAACTAATTTTCACCACACACACCTTATTTTAACTAAATATAGTTACCAATCAAAAACACATATAACACACCCATATTTCAAGCAAAAAAAAAAAAAAAAAAAAAAAAAAAAAAAAAAAAAAACATCATCAAATGAAAGGTTATAGCAAATAAGTGTCACCTACTAGGTGAAAGTATAAAGTAAAAGTTGTTGGTAGTATAGGCAAACTCAATAGGTAAACATCATCAAATGAAAGGTTATAGCAAATAAGTGTCACCTACTAGGTGAAAGTATAAAGTGAAAGTTGTTGGTAGTATAGGCAAACTCAATAGGTTCATTTACAAGACGTACCAATAATGCCTAAACCGTTTTTTAGGTTGTTTTTTTAATGTTTTTGTCATTTTTTAATTTGTAACATTTAGGTTATCTAGTTTTAATTTATTGTACTTTTTTATTATAATTATAAAAATGTTGGTTTTAGTTTAGTTAACTATTGTTTTTTTAAAAAGGAAAAAAAGTTAGAGACGGATGATGACCTTCATATGTGTTTAGTAATAGATGTGATAAAATATGAAGAAATTAAATGACACATGGTGATTGGTTGAATATTTAGTGATAACCACGCTTTGTAACCATAGCTGCCAATTGTTATGTTATTAAGCTTGGTGGAAGGAGCTCATTCGTTGCTACTACATTCTAATGTTATGAATTCTTACCAATTTCAATTTTTTGAGGACAAAATTTCTTATGGGAAGAGAGTATTGTTACAGCTAGAATAAGTCTAAGGGTCGACAGTGATATGTAGAAAGTGGAAGGATTGGATTGTAATAACTATGTAAGTGTAAACAACTACGTTCGTTAAATACACATTTACTAACAGGATATGGTTAGCTTTGATTTGGAATAGTTCCTCTTTCTCTCTTGTGATTCTTCTTCATCTTCTAAATTTCATAACATTGTAAATACTAGATAACCAAAGAAAGTATAATGCGGTTAAAATAAAAGGTAAAAAAAAACTTGGTATCACATCAACCCATTATACACAAAGTTCATACACATGACTAACAAAAAAATATTGAGTCACAACATGTTTACTTCAGTATTGTCTATGTTTTTAGTGTTCACATAATCAAAATGTGAAGCTATGCCTTCCTACTTTGAAATAACACGCAATGATCATCAATTTTTATCTCATTTTGCTTGAGGAACTTAACCCATCAGCCTAACAAAATAAAAAGTTGTTTATAATAGGTAGGTGATTAAATTAAAATAATAAAATACCTTTTGTACTTGGTCAAGAAATCAGTACAAGCAGGTAGTTGGCATCTTATGGGAAGAGAGTATTGTTACAGCTAGAATAAGTCTAAGGGTCGACAGTGATATGTAGAAAGTGGAAGGGTTGGATTGTAATAACTATGTAAGTGTAAACAACTACGTTCGTTAAATACACATTTACTAACAGGATATGGTTAGCTTTGATTTGGAATAGTTCCTCTTTCTCTCTTGTGATTCTTCTTCATCTTCTAAATTTCATAACATTGTAAATACTAGATAACCAAAGAAAGTATAATGCGGTTAAAATAAAAGGTAAAAAAAAAATTGGTATCACATCAACCCATTATACACAAAGTTCATACACATGACTAACAAAAAAATATTGAGTCACAACATGTTTACTTCAGTATTGTCTATGTTTTTAGTGTTCACATAATCAAAATGTGAAGCTATGCCTTCCTACTTTGAAATAACACGCAATGATCATCAATTTTTATCTCATTTTGCTTGAGGAACTGAACCCATCAGCCTAACAAAATAAAAAGTTGTTTATAATAGGTAGCTGACTAAATTAAAATAATAAAATACCTTTTGTACTTGGTCAAGAAATCAGTACAAGCAGGTAGTTGGCATCTTTCACAGCTAAGACTATGGGGTGTGGTTCCCCTTCCCCCTTCCTTCCCCTTGTCCACCTGCGCCACATCATTTTCCCCTTTTCTTCCCCCTTCTAGGGGAAATGGTTCCCCTTCCCCCTTCCTTTTTTTATTATTTTTTTTTTGATTTATTTTATAGACTTTATTTTTCATTAATTTTTTTTTCATTAAAATTAAAAAACAAATTACATGGAAATTAAAAAAAAAAACGAAAATAATACCAAAAAAAAAAAACAATTCGGATGACACATAAAAAAAAAGATTTTAAATTAAAAAAAAATTACAAACCTAAACAAATTAAAAAAAAAACAAACCTAAACAAATTAAAAAAAAACAAACCTAAAGAAAGTAAAAAAATACAAACTACTCGTCACCAACATCATCGACCCGAAAATTGTTCCAAATATGGTCGATTAGATCATATCGTAGTGTGAAAAACTCATCATAATTAGCCAAGTCATTGGCAATTCGTTGAAACAATCGGCGACTCATTCTAAAGCGACGCTTAAATAGCTCGTCTGGGTATACGCAGTCCTCAGCAAAGTAGTCAGCAACCAAACGTTCGTGTGCACCTTTAGATAAAAATAAAGAATATAAGAAATAAAATATAATAACAAAAATCTATTTTTAAAATATAAGATATGAAATACAATAAAAAAGTAGTAAAAAAAATTAACAAAATATAACAAAATAAGAAATTTAAAAAGTATAAGAAATAAAATATACCCTCACGATCTCTGTTTAATGCGGCGCGTCTTGTTCTTGGTTCCGAATTTGTTTCCTCGTCACTACTGTCGTTTACGAACTCCAACAATATGTTTGCCGTTTCAACCATCGTGCTCGCAAAAAAATTGGCAACGTTTGCCTCTTCTGACGACGAACTCATGCTTGTATAAAATTAGGTGAAAAAGGCTAGAAATTATTATGTGGTTTTATAAAAAATTAGGGTGTAAAGTTTATAAAATATGGAGTGTTGTGTGAAGTAGGTTTGAATTGGTTTGAATTGGTGGTAGGATTTTGAAGTTTTATAATATATATATATATATAAAAAACGTTTTTTTTTTTTTTTTTCAAACGGTCACTTTCCAACGTTCCACAAAGTCCAACGTTCAAAAAATCATTGGGAAAAGGGACGGGTGGACGGGGGAATTCTCCCGAGTTCACCGAAGCATCTTCGGGGGGGGGGGGGGGGGGGCGGTGTTCCCCTTCGGGGAAAAGGCCAGCTCATCCTTCCCGAGCCTTTCCCCACCCCACACCCCACAGTCTAATAGTATTCACCTTCAAGTACATATTTCATCTGACAAATTTCTTAGGGGGAACGGGGCGCTACCAGAATTGGTCACGGGTACCCCACTACCAGCACGGTAACACCACCGCCACCCATGCTGGTAGTAGTCCCGTGAACCAAATCCTGGTTCTAGTTAACGGGCTGCTACCCGTGGTTTATCTCTCCCCCTTTTGTCTTTTTCTCTATTTTATTTTCAGTGGAGTGCTGCCTCCAAAAAGCTATTTCAGCGAAGTGAATCAGTGAAATGATGTGGCAATGCAAGATTGGTAGAAATCAATGAAGTGAATTTTTTTTTCAGTGGAGTACCCCGTCCCCCCTTATAAACACGCTACAGATAGAGAGAAAATATAAATGTTAAAATGCTTAAAAAAATATTTAGGAAAGTGTGACATATCATACAAAGCGTTTGCTGACAGTTGCAATGAATAAAGTTGCACTATCTTAATTTATTTCCTCGATATTAACTTGATTAGCTTCATCTCTTTAATCATGAACAATAACTTCATTATCTTCATCTATTTCATTAACGTTAACTTGATTTGGTTCTTGGTTAGTTGGTTGGGAACATCAACTTCATATGATCATGTTTGGGAAGAATGAGCAAACTTGTAAGGGACAATTTCATGTCCTGAACAACCTTGATCCATGCATCTGCAAAACAAAATTCCCACCAACACAACACATTTGATGCTTACCTTCCAAAGTAGATGATCAGTTGCATATATATTTGTTGAGAAATGTGGAAGCTTCTTTTCAAGAAAATTTTGATAAAAACTTGACGAAACTAACTACACAAAAGTAATTATGCAAAAAGCATTATAATAAAAATAAATATAATGAGAACTAAAATATTATAAAGACCTTTCTAATTAAATCCCCTCACTTTTAATTTAACCCCAAAGCAAAGCGTCTCGCTTTGGCCAAAGCGAGGCGCCTGGGTTAATTTTTTCAGAGAATCTCAGACTTTACGTCTAATCACACTGCAAAGCGCCTCGCTAGGCGTTTAGGCCGGGTCTACTTTTCCACACTCTCATGCAACATCGGACTTGATGTGACCAAAGCGCTTTGTTGGGAGTCAAAATAGAAGTCAGGGGGTGGGAATACACAGACCCTATTATAATTGAAAGGAGTACCAAATAGTTATTCTAATATGGTACAACAAAAAAAACGAAGGGGTGACTTTTCAAGTGATAAAATTCTTGACTCTGATAAATTGACAGATTGAATCTGTCATTCCGAAAGGGTCAAACACAATAATTGGTGCAAATGTTAATTCAGCAGATAACAACTCATACTAAAGAGCTATAACATGTGTATGTGGTAGTGAAATTTCAAATGTTATTATGGGACATTGTGTGACATGACAGGTGGGTCTCACATGTTGCTTAAAAGAGCTTGAAATAAAAAAAAAGGTGTAGTGGTTTCAAGCCTCACAATGCCCCTTCCAATTATTACCCAATTATTTTTTTTTATTTTGAAATATTAAAACAAATAATATTAAAATTATTTTCCCTACTTTCACAATACATCAAAAAATAAAAATAAAAATTACAATAGTTTCACTTGTTTCAACAAATACCTCCTCCCCTATTTTTTTTTTTTTTTTGGAAAATCACAAAAATAGCCTCTTAACCAAGTGACTTACCAAAATGGCCCCCTCCTGTCTCTTTGGAGAGACGGGTCACTAAGGTCGAGTCACCCAAGGCGTCTTAAGTGAGGTTTCTGTAAGGACCAATACAAAACAACACCTCATCACACACACTCTCTCTCCTCTCTTCTCTATCCTAGTGTGTGTCACAGAAGCTTCTCTCTTTAGTCTCTACCATCTCTCTATTCACCACCCATCATTTGTTACCAAACACTTAATTCAAAATACATTAACCGATTGCTGATTAATATTACAGGGACGATGAATGGAGTTATGACGGTCATATAGCCGGTTTCACTTCACTTCTCCAGTGATACGATATGTTTACCGACAAGTCCCTGATCTCGTTATTATTAAAAAACTTCCATCTTCAATTATTAAGATACAGTAGTACACAAACGAAGTCGACTCCGGAGACGTCTCCGTCTCCACTTTAAAAAAAACCTCCATCACCAAATTTACAATTTCATACTTGAGTACGAAATGATGAACAATGAATGATGAGTTACAGTCTCCACGAGTTACGGTGGCCGCCTCTCCGGATACGATAACGATGAACCTCACCGGAGATGTCTTCGGAGACGTCATCGGAGACATCACCAGAGACGTCTTTGGCGACGTCATGGAACCTCATGTTATACATATATCCTTGGACTCAGTGGCTGACAATTTCACCGTTGGAGTGGTAGTGGTGGCTGGGTTTTGAGAGAGAGAGAGAGAGAGAGAGAGGGAGAGGGGAGAGAGAGAGAGAGAGAGAGAGAGAGAGAGATAGGTTCTTTGAGAGAGAGAAGCTCTGACGTCAACAATGTAACAACCCGGTCGTAGGGCTCAGAATTTTTCGCGACTACAAATATTATAACAAATAAACAATACGTTTTTATACGGAATTAAAAAAATCGAACCATTATATAAAAATATTCTACGCGAGTGCTCGTATAATATTAGTTATCGTTGCTTCCGTTGTGCAAGTCTGTTACCAAACTGTCGTAACGTCCAGGCCCTCCTGGTCGGGTTGTTACAGTTGGTATCAGAGCAACGGTTGTGACGAAATAGGATATCTCCAGATATCCTATACTACACGAGGACAACTTAGAGAACTTAGCGTTTAAGGCTCTAAGACTACCTAGCTAGGGAATGCCTTGAAAAATCACATAAGAGTGACCAGAATAAGAAACGAAATAAGTCGAAACTTGAGTACCTGAACACACTAGAATGCTTACAAGGACTTAGAAAAAGTATGCAAACTTTGTGAGATAATTGAATGATGACTACAACGGAGATTACTAGAATAATTTCGTGAGGTAAATTAACGATTACACTTGACGTCATGTAATTGTGAATTTACATGCACGAAAAAGTTCTAAGAAATCTGAAGAGTCGCCGAAATCTTAGGTGGTAACCAGGATGACAATGAACTTAAGTAAGGAAAACGGACTATAATAGAGTTGTAAACAAATAGGTGACGGATTACGGAATTGAAAAGTGCAAAATGTGTGGAACATTCGTATGACAATAGTAAAGGTTTGAAACTAGACTTACTTGGTACGACTAGCGTGTTACAATAGTATACATATATATACACACATCCTTGACTGTTATAATATTCACCGTCTCAATTTTTGTATATGTGTATATATAAACTTATATGGACGCTACTATTTTTAGATAACTTTCCTGATTAAGTTATGAGCTAACCGTGAGAGCTAGGTACCTCGCAAAAAAAAAAAAAAAAAAAAAGTTTGGCGTTGCAACTCGAAAGGAATCAAGATACCAAGGTGAAACTAGAGAATTAATGCCTCTTAAATTTGATAAGTTTGCTTCCTAGCCAAGTAGTTAGTATCTATCACATGATTTGTGCGTCTATGTACGTTGATTACCACGTTGGTAGCTTTTTACTAGGTAAATCAAAATTAGAAATCAAACCATTGACTATTAGATTTCTTTATTTGGACTTGGTTTATATCGGTTTTCGTAGATCTAAGGAAAATATAGTGAATTGGATTCATGATCCCATAACAGGTTTTAAAGTCAACTCTAGAATAACAACCAGAAGGTCAAAAAACCATGTTTAAAACTATACAAGTCACCATGAACATCCAATACACGCTAACCAAAGCACTAAGAGGAAACGTGACATGATGAATTCGTAAGGTTTAATAGGTGTTTTGTCGCTTTAATACCCCATGTTGACTTTAGATTATTACCAAAACCTTTGGATTAAGTTCTGTATTCTTTTAAAATAGCGATGAGTTACTCGTATGAAACCAGTTAGGATTGTAAAGGAAGATTCTAACGAGGGAGCATAAGCGTTTGTAAAAATGGCTAAAAGGAGCATTATACCGTGACAACCATAGATATGTGAGAAAATGGACTGCGATGGAGTCGTAACCAAATATGTGATATACTTAGGAGACTAGGGTCGACATATTTTGCAACTTTGGCACGTTTGGAGTAGTAGAATATATATGTGTATACATATCTCCATGACTAATATAGTAGTTATTTATTATAAAATTATGGTCAACTAACTTTCATGATTAAGTTATAAGTTAACCAGGAGAACCGGGTACCTCGTCAACTCTGGCGTTGCAAATTGAAGGAACTCAAAATACTAAGGCACACTTTGGTCAACTTAGCGAATGGATATATTTGATAAGTTTAATCTCCCAACCAAGTACTTGTTGTCGATTATAAGATTCATTATTATATGGTTTTGTGTAGGAATAGGTTGAATTCTTGCGTTATCAATTAGACCAAAGATAAGAAGCTAAAACCAATGGTTACTAGACCACTATATTCGGACTTGATTGATATCGACCTCCGCGGATTTAAGATAAATATAGTATGTTAGATTTGTGATTGCTTAACAGGTTTTAGAGATGATTCAGGAGTGTCAATCGGAGAAGCGGTAACCTAGGCTTAAGAATGTAATGATCACCATGAATATCATAACCGGCAACTCGAAGAAATTAGATTAAACGCTACATGAGGTATTTTTTTTTAAGATTTGATACATGTCCGTTACTTTAATACCCCATATAGTCATCAAATTAGTGTCAAAATCTTCATGTCTGCTCCGTAACCATGTAAATTAGTGACAAGTTATTAGAATAAAACGTGTTGGAAAGGTACAGGCAAGCTCTAACAGGGGAAGCGCGGGCAATTGTGATGATTTTTATAAGAAATATTTAACCAGTACAAGAGAACTTAGTCTAAGTTTAGTAGTAAAGTTTTCATAGATAGCAATCCAACCTATAAGAAGACGAGATCTAGGATACTAAAGGAAAAGTTACGGCCTCTTTGATACGGATATGAGCAACATAGTGTGATTTGCATATCTAACTTTCCATGATTCATGACACGTAGTCACATACACCCGTCATAGAAATTTTGAAGGTTTAAGAATTCAACAATATTACGAGTAATATAGATAAGATTAACCCCAGTATTAAGCATAAGAACCTGTGATAATAACAAACAACCCTAAGAACATAGTCTAATATAAGACCCCTATTTCAGTAAGTTAGCCGACACTAGAATATAAATTTTTAGGACTAGTAACTTTCGAAATACGCATAGGATTTTTCGACCAGTAGGTCTACAAAATATGTTATCTACCAATTTTTGGGGAGATTTTCAGTACATTTACGAAATATCATTGGCGTGGTGGGTTAGCTGCGGTACACCATATATATAAACACCAATGATGCGTCAAAAATGAAACTGAGAATCAAACCAAGAACCAACACTAGTCTGCCAATAGTTTGAACCATTTGTTTTCAAACCTAAAACGTAGTGTGAAGTCTAGTGTGGAACCGCCTAAATTACAAATAGGTTTAAGAGAATAATTATGTACACACGAGCGTGTAGTTCCGAACAAGGAATACAAGTATGAAATATACTGGATATGACCGATGATAGCCCGAAAATAATTCCGAGGACGGAATTCCATTAACGGGGGGAGAATGTAACAACCCGGTCGTAGGGCTCAGAATTTTTCGCGACTAAAAATATTATAACAAATAAACAATACGTTTTTATACGGAATTAAAAAAATCGAACCATTATATAAAAATATTCTACGTGAGTGCTCGTTACGTAACATGATCGAAACCCGATGACGAACCCGCCCGAGGGCTCATGGGTGAGTCATTGGGGAGGACACTTGTCCTCCCCCATATGTTGACAACATACCATATAAAAACCATTTGTGAGTTAATCGTTTTATCAAAAACCATTACCAAACTTTAATATAAATAACCCAACCCATCCATCCCCTTCCCTTTTGATGTACATAGAAAACACACACACACCCCACCGAGCACAGATGAGAAAGAAGAAGGAGATCAGATGTGATGGAAAGCCGACTGTTGCTACAACAAATAATAGACCAACGTTAGTTCTGAGTCACAAAAAGGGGTTTAGATGTTCAAGGGTTTCGATCTGCCAAACGCAGGTCGTGGTGTCCTCCTACGTTGCAAAACGTAGAAGGAGGTTCAAGATGATATGGTTTTTGTTAGTGTTGAAATTCTGGTCTGAGTGTAACTCAATACCAGAATTATGGAGACTTGTGGGTCGTGTGCATGTGATGGAGAAAGACTCCTCACGTGTGTGGAATAAAGGAATAGAAGATTGAGTGTAAGAAGAATAATCAGGATGGATCAGATGTGTGGATCTGATCTTGATTAAATAGAGGAGGTATCTTCTAATTCAGGAAGAGATATCATCTTGGACCAAGTTGCAACAAGAGGACATGCCACTTTAGGTTGGTGGTGGCTTTGGACCTGCGGTCCGAGCTGTGCGGCAGTTGTCTTGATCTGGCCGAGGAAAAGATGACAAGACAAGTCATCTTTTGGTCTGTGGTTATTCGTCATTTAAACCTTCCAAGGCTTCAACGCTTTAAGCATGTATTCATAACAGCTTTCAGGTTTTTTGCCTTGGGCTACCTACGTCATCAGCCCCCCAAGTCAGAAGGTTTTGTGGCATAGGTAGGAAGCTTCTGACTTTCTGCTATTTTTGCTTTATCGTTGAAAGGTTCGAAGGTTCGTAGGTATTTGGGAGGTTAATTTTCTCGATTTAAGTTTTGATTTGACTGACTGATGTGACAGATGTCAGCCGCCCAGCCTTTGTATTAATTAGTTTTCATCATTATTTTGTGATAACTACCCCTTATATATTTTTATCACAAATTTTTTTTTTTCACTTTTTATCTTTTCTTCTTCAACCGTTCTTCTTCATCTTTCCTTAGGGTTTTGCCTTCCTTCATCAGGTCAGTCCTTCTTCCTTTACTTTTCTTTGTTTTTGATCATCCCTTCACGGCGTGATGGGTGCTAAGAAGGATATGTCGATTACCTTCTCGTCTCTGACCCAAGAGGAAGTTGAAGCATTCTTCTTGGAGTGGGGCATTGATCTCTCTTTCAATCCTACTGCTCCTGGTTTGACGGATCCCATCTCCAGTTGCCCTGATGGTTTTATTGCACTTTATTGTCGTCATTTTGAGTTTTCCAATGTTCGCTATCCCTTTTCTATTTTCTTACTCAATGTTCTTGAGTATTATAGGGTTTCTTTGGGTCAAATCCATCCTCATGGGGTTGGCCGTGTTTTGCACTTTGAGATCCTTTGTAGGGCTCTTGGTTATGATCCTAACCTTCTTATGTTTAGGCGTTTCTTCCGCCTTGCTAAGAATGGTGATTGGTTTACCTTTGAAGGATCCTCGGTTGAAACGAACATGATTTCTTCGCATGTAACAACCGTTGGTCAGTGGAAAACTAGATTCTTCTGGGTTTCTGAGTCTATTTTTCCTTTTAAGCCTGTTTGGAGGCACCCCGATGCTGTTCTTAACGAAGCAGAGCCGTTGGAGTCTACTTTGGATGGGATCTTTCTTAAAGCTATTCGGGCATGCCCTTCCAGGCTTCGTCCCTTTGCCGAACCCTTTCTCGTTTTATCTGGTATTAGTACTTGTTGGGAGAAACAGGGTAGAGACCCTGCGTTGATGAAGGGTGATCGGGGTATGCTTACTTTTGTGATTGCTTGTATTTTGTTTCTTCCTTCAAAGTATTTATATTTTTCTATTTGTGTTGTAGTTATGTCGGCTTTGGACTTTATTAAGGGCGATGATGCTTCAGATGTTGTGTTTAAAGATGTTGAAGCTGCTGATGGTGAGGATGCTTTGACCAAGTATGAAAAGGGGAGGTATGTCAGTGGTAATTATGTTGCTGTTCCTAATGTGAAGAGCTTTTCCAAGCCTGTTTCGACTAGGAGGTCTAGTCGTCGTTTGTTGAAGGCTGCAAAGTCTGTTGATGCTTTTGAAGCAGTCGACGTTAGTGACGATATAGAGGATTCTGGGGAGGAGAAAGATGGGGAGGTTGAAGGTGTGGTTACCGAAGTTGCTGGCAAGAAAGGTAAGGGTAAGAAGGTGGTTGCCAAAGTGGTGATGATGAAGCATGGTGAGGGTTCTACGAGTGTGGAAGGGGAAGGGGTGTATGCCCCTAACTAGAATGTGAAGTCTTCTAATACTTTTAAATCATCTGCTGTTTGTGAGGATGTTCTTGCACACTTTGCTACCCCTGGTGCCAAGGCTTGTTTGGAGGGATTGGATGATGATGCTTTGTTAACCAAGATGATGGTTGGAACCTGTAATTTGGCTGCTATGCTTCCTGAGGGTATTATTAGGTTCAGGAAGATGATGGGGGAGTATAGTGAGTTTGCTAAGAAAAGGAGAGAGATGAAGCAGGCTTTGGCTTCGTTGAAGAAGGATGCTTTGGAATGGGCTGAGAAAGAGAAGACTTTTGTTGGCCTTATAGATGAATTAAAAAAGGTCCATGAAGCTGAGGTTGCTAAGCATGAAACTGCTCGTATAAAGCTTGAGGTTGACAGGTTGAGTCTTGAAGCTGAGAGGAAGGTGTTTGAGCAAGAGAAGGTTGGGTTGGAGGCTTCCCTTGCTGGTGCCCTAGATGACAATCAGTGGTTGATTGAGGAGGGCTTTCAACAAATTGTTACTTACTTGCTTCATTCTGCAGAGTTTAATTCTGTTCTTGGTGAGGTCTACACAAAACTCCTTGTTCATGGCAAGCATACAGGCTTTGTTGCAGGTTTCAAGGCTCATGAAGCAGGTGAGGTTATGGAGGAGTCTTCTTTATTTCAGCCCAAGTCTTTGGATGTCTTTAAAGAGACGGTGTTGAAGATGGAGCAGAGGTCCTATCAGTATGTTTCCCAGGTGTCTTCTTGTTACGGGAAGCCTCTGCAGGTGTTGAAGCAGATGAAACCCCCTGGTTTGAACGAGGCTGTGTGTGCTCAAATACTTGAGTCGGTTTCCAAGAAACGAGCTCATTCTGGTGATATTGAAGAAACCTTGGATGCTGAAGACTCGCTGTCCAAGGATGCAAGTGTTGAGGCTTCTGAAGCTGGGATTGGTGGTGAGAAGCCTTCGAAGAAGGGAAAGAAAACTAAGAAGACAAAGGTGGCTAAGGTGGCTAAGGATGATGAAGCCTCGAAGCCATCGGGATCTGGTAGTGTTGCTTAGTTTTCTTATCTTTTATTCGTAGCTTTCTTAGCAGTATGTTTGTGAACAATTAATCTAATGTTTTAAACAATCTTTCTTTTGTTGGAGTCTAGTGGACTCCTTTATGGTAGTAGGCTTTTGTAACCTTATGAACGGTTTGTAGTATTTTGCCTGTTTAGGCTTTTAATGTCTTGGGCCCTTAAGGCTGTTTTAGGTTTACTTTCCTCGTTGGTTTTATGATACTTGTGTTTGTTATGTTTGGATGTTTTGTCTTTGTATTTGTTGGGAAATGTTTTACCGGTAGCACCTTAAAAGGTTAAGTGCTGCAGTCACTTATCCATAAGGTAGTCTAGGCAAACAAGTCGCCACCTATCCTATGTACACTACTTAGTGTTTTTGCATTTCGTAAGTTTGTTTGGAAAACTTAAGGAACAATTGGTGTAGGCTATTCAAACCCGTCTATGAGATATGTAAAGGAAAGTCTTTGTAAATCTCATGGAGTTGGATTGATCTAGGAACTCACCCCTTATATAGGTCCATTCAACCCTTGAACCTATTGAGCGATGCGGTCTGGGAGCTCATCCCCTTACATGGTCTTTGCCATGGAGTTTCTTGCTAGGTTCTCAACCTGATTATATGATAGAAAGACAAAAAATTTTAAAGGGGATCTACTGATCCTTTCATTGATTTAACAAGCCATCATTACATCATTCAACTAGTAGGGAATTACATTTCTTGGAGGTTCAGACAAAGAACTTTCTGAGGTTTTTGCCATTCCAATGGCGTGGTAATTTTTTGCCTTCCATGTTGGCAAGTTTATAGGATCCTCCCTTGTGAGCTTCCAGGATGGTGTAGGGACCTTCCCATCTTGGTCCTAACTTCCCTTGATTTTCTTTTTTGCTTGCCTCGTTGTTCCTTAACACCAAATCTCCTGGCTTGAAGCGTTCATGCCTTACCTTGGAGTTGTAGTAGGACTCCATCTTTTGTTTGTATTGGGCTTCTTGAATTGCTGCTGAGTCCCTTGCTTCTTCTAAGAGATCTAGGTTGAGCAGAGCTTCTTCTTCATTGGTCTTGTTGTTGACGTGGAGTGTTCGAGGTGTGGTAACCCCAATTTCAGCCGGGATAACTGCTTCGGATCCGAAGGTAAGACTGTACGACGTTTTCTTGTTGCTTGTTTTCTCCGTGGTTCGAATGGCCCATAAGACGCTTGGGAGTTCATCCAACCATTTTCCTCCTTTTCTACCAAGTCTTGCCTTGATCCCTTCAACCACGCTGTGGTTCATTTGTTCAACCTGGCCATTTGATTGTGGGTATGCCACAGAACTGAACGCCTGAGTTATTCGATACTCCTTGCACCAAGTGCTGAAAGGTCTCTCTGCAAATTGCTTTCCATTGTCTGTAACCAATACTCCGGGTAGACCATATCGACAGATGATGCTTTCCCAGACGAAGTCAATGATCTTTTTTCCGGATATTTTTCCCAAAGGCCTCACCTCTGGCCATTTCGTGAAGTAATCGACAGCAACCAACAAGAACTTGACCCCTCCTTTTGCAGGTGGGAAGGGTCCAACGATATCCATCCCCCACTTATAAAACAGCCAAGTTGAATTCACCGGGATTAAGTCGTGCTTGGGGCTTTTTGGGACTGGGGCATGTATTTGACAGGCTTCGCATTTTTTCAGTTGTTCTGATGCATCTCTGTGCATGGATGGCCAGAAGTAACCCAGATTCATAAGCTTTGCCACTGCTGTTCGTGGACCACAATGAGCTCCACATATGCCCTCATGAACTTCCTTGATTAAGTATCTGCTTTGTTCCGAACCAACACATCGAAGCAGTGGAGCCAAATATCCTTTCTTGTAGAGTATGCCTTCTTGTATGGTGTATTGCTTTGATTTGATTCGGATCTTTTCGGCTTCAACTTGGTCTTGAGGAAGTTCACCCTTCTTTAGGAATGTTATGTATGGAGTCATCCAATTTGGTTCACTTTCAGTGACTACATCTTGAACCTCGAGTTCGGATATGGAGGGTTGCTTGATTACTTCGACCAGCACCTTCTTGGTAAGATGGGCAAAGTTTAACGAGGCAAGCTTGCTAAGGGCATCAGCTTTTTTGTTGTGTGATCTTGGAACTTGCTTGATCTTACAAGATTAGAAGATGTTCATGATTTCCTTCGCCTTTTCTCTATATTTCTTCATGTTTTGTTCCTTAGCTATGTAGCTATCATTTACTTGATTAGAAACCAGGAGTGAATCAGTGAACACTTGAAGCTTTTGGACGGCCATCTTCTTTGCAAGTCGTAGCCCTGCAATCAGAGCCTCATATTCCGCTTCATTGTTTGTAGCATGAAATTCCAAGCGAAGGGCATATGTGAATTCCAGCCCCACAGGGTTAATTAAGACAAGACCTGCCCCAGATCCTTCAACGCTGGAAGCTCCGTCTGTATAGAGCTTCCAGGCATCGGGGTTGGAAGGCTCATCTGTTGTCATGTTTACTTCGGTGGTTTCCACCTTTGGAACTTCGGCTATAAAGTCAGCCAATATCTGTGCTTTTATTGCTTTTCTGGGGACGTAGGTGATTTTCTGCTCACCTAGTTCAACGGCCCACTTGGCCAATCGTCCCGAGGTTTCAGGTTTTTCAAGCACACTCCTGATGGGTTGGTCGGTGAGCACTTGTATGGGGTGTGCTTGAAAGTACCTTCTAAGCCTTCTAGCTGTTTGTACTAGGGCAAAGGCTAGTTTTTCAAGAGGAGCGTATTTGACCTCTGCTGACATTAAAGTTTTACTGAAGAAGTAAACAGGTACCTGGGCTTTGTCTCTTTCAATAGTAAGGACGACACTGAGGGCTTCTTCAGTAACACAAAGGTAGACAGAGAGGGTTTCTTCTGCTTCAGGGGCGGCGATAGCCGGAAAGGAAGCCAAGTATTGTTTCATTTGGTTGAAGGCTTCCTCTGCTTCTTCTGTCCATCTAAAGTTTTTCTTCTGCGTGCACCCTTTGAGAGTTTTGAAGAAGGGCAAGGACCTTTCAGCCAGTTTTGACATGAAGCGTTTCAAAGCAGCAAGCTTACCGTTCAAGCTTTCTACTTCTTTCTTGGTTTGTGGAGACTTCATGTTCAGAACTGCTCAAATCTTGTTGGGGTTGGCCTTTATGATTTGCTTTCCCACTATATGCCCTAGGAATTTTCCTTTTTCGAACCCAAAAGAACATTTTATAGGGTTGAGCTTCATGTTGATCTTTCTTAAGTTGCTGAACGTTTCTTGTTTGTCTTGAAGCATTTGTTCCTCCGTTTTGCTTTTAATCACCAGGTCATCTACATAGGCTTCCATGTTTCTGCCAATTTGTTCAGCGAATGCTTTATCAACTAGCCTTTGGTACGTGGCTCCTGCATTCTTTAAGCCAAAAGGCATCTTTTGGTAACAAAAAAATGCCCTTGTCAGTGTGAAAGGCTGTCTTCTCTTCATCTTCCTCCTTCATCTGTATCTGGTGATAACCTTTATAGGCATCCAAAAAGCACTTGAAGGGGAAACCTGTTGAAGAGTTAACTTGTAAGCATGCATTATGTGAAAGATAACAATTTTGGAGGCATTGGACTAGCTTAAAAGTTGTTCTTATGTACAAGAGTAACCTGTTAACGAGTCAACTTTCAAGTCCACCTCAGGTAAAGGATATCAATCCTTTGGACAAGCCTTATTGAGGTCTTTGAAGTCTATGCACATCCTCCATGAATCATCAGGCTTCTTAACCATTACTAGGTTTGCAACCCAGGACTGGTATTTGACTTCTCGGAGGATTCCTGCTTCGACCAATTTGTCAACCTCCTGGCAAGCTGCCCTGCTTCATTCTGGAGCAAGGCTTCTCTTCTTTTGTACAACCGGCTTGACATGTGGAGGGATTCTAAGCTCATGTTCAGCAATGCTTCGAGGGATGCCAGTCATGTCACCGGGACACCAGGCAAAAATGTCAACATTGCTCCGCAATAATCTTTCAAGCTTTGAAAGTGTTTCAGTAGGGAGATCTGTGTTGACCCGTATTCTTTGTTCTGGGTACTCAGGGTTGATGCTGAGGCCGAGCTTGTTTTGACTGTTGTTGTCTTCCCTGACCACTAGCACAGTGGTTGATGCTTGAAGGGTTGCAATCCCATCTTTGGTGGGGATTTTGGCACTCTTTCGACTGATGGAGATGGTCATGTCAAAGACCACCACTCCGGGCCTGCCGATAATGACATCATAATTGGATGGTAAGTCGAGGACGATAAAGCTTAAAGGTTCTGTCCTTTGGGCTTTTTCATCGGAGAAGTTAACATCAAGTGTTATTTCTCCCAGGGGCTTGATGGGTATGTCGGCAATACCCTTTATAGAGGCCTCTGTTGGTTGGAGCTTGGAGCATTCCTCTGGGCTCAAGAGTTTGAAGTATTTTTCAAACATGATTTTTGTGGCTGCTCCCGTGTCTATATAGGCCTTTTGTGTTTTTATGGAACCAATGGATGCTTCAAGGAGAAGGGGATCACAATGTTTGTCTTCTTTGGTGTGGGGGAAGCAGATACTTTGATGCTCCCAAACTTCCAACCTTTTCCGCTTACTTGGGGTTCCTTGTTCAAACGAGACCATAGCAACCTCTTTTTTCTTGTTGTCGGTCATGTTTTCTTTTACACCTTTCACCAAGTGGGCAAGCTCCCCAGACTTGACGGCTTCCTCGATTCTTTTCTTTAGTTGGAAACAGTCGTTGGTGTGGTGTCCCTTTTCTTTGTGGAACTCACAATACTGGTTAGAGTTTTAGTTTCTTTTTCTTTTCGGCAAGGGACGAGGAGGCCGGAAGGTGTGTTTGACTTCTTCTGTTGCTAAGATTTCTTGAGGAGTTTTTGTGAGGACTGTGAAGTTGACATTTATGTCTCTGCTTGGAGGGTTCCTACTTTTCGACCTTCGAGATTCAGACCCTCTGGGTCTTCTATCTTGAGCTCCATAATTCCTCCTCTTTCTGTTGGGGCTGTTGCGTCTCCAAGTGGAGCTTCTTTTCCTTTGCTCTTTGATGTCAACAGCCTCCTCTCCTCGGATGTGGGCTTCAGCCCTTTCTAGGGCTTCTTCAAGGGTTCATGGGAGACTTTTGTTGAAGTCTCTTGTAAGGTATTTTGAGTTGATGGCATTCATGAACCCTGCAACCTTCATTTTTTCGTCTGGACCGACGTAGGTGAGGCCCTCCTTCTTGTATCTCTCGATGAAGCTTCTCAGGCTTTCATCATCCTTTTGCTTGATCTGGAAGATTACCGTTGCATCCTTAACACAACGTCTTTGTTGTGAGAAGTTAGCTAGGAATCATCTTCCCAGATCACTGAAGGTTTTGATGCTTTCAGCTGGCAAGTCATTGAACCACATCCGGGCAGATCCAACTAGGGTCTGCATGAACATGAGGCAACATTCAGCGCCACCCCACTTTTCAATGCAAGCAGCTCTAGAGAAGATTTGTAGGTGGTCTTCAGGGTCATCAGTGCCATCATAGGTTCTGATGTGAGCAGGCATCTTCAATTTGTTTGGAAATTCATAATCTACTATTTCTCGGGAGAAACAGGAAAGGCTACTGGGCTTGTATGGTTGGCAGGTGTTATATTCTGTCCTATCACCACTTCCGTTAGTGCTCCTTTGTTGGGCAGTTATAGCTTGGCTGATAAGCTGTTGGCAGGGGAAGTGGGCCATCATTTGGGATATCATGTAGGGCATGAGGTTGAAGCCCTTGAAGGTTATCAGTCACTGCTACGTTGCTTGTTACCGCAGGTGTGCTTAAGGAGGCACTTCGTGCCATAGGCAAGGCAGCCATAGCCTGAGCCCATGAGGTGGCAGCCGGTGGTGGGATGCTTGCAATGGGTGACTGTAAGAGCTGATCCAGGGTAAGTTCATGCCTAATGGGTGCACCAGTAGTGGTGGATTGGGTAGTAAATAGAGGAAAAGCAGTAGGGCTGGGCCTGGTAGTCTGATGGACAGGCAACCTGCTGCTTGGTCCTGCTTCATAGCTTCGGAAGGCAGTTTGCTGGCTAGGACGGCTAGTGAGTGGGAGGGGTGGCCCAGGAGAAAGTGACACCTCCTCCTCGTTGTAGTCTAACCGGATGCGGACTCCTTTCTCCCTTTCCTTCATGACATGCTAGTTTAAAAGAGACCTGAGCTGCAGGAAGTTGCTAGCAACTCCTTCTGGGGTCAGATCTACACGTTGATGAACTTGCATGTCACTAGGGAGAGGAGACATCACCCCTGAACGTGTGGGGGGTTGAGTTTGGAAGACAGTGAACTCAGGATGAGTAGGTGGAGCTGGGGTACCGGCAGGGGTACTCCCAGGAGTGGAAAACGACACGGATCTGTTAGGAGAAGCTCGATCCGTGCTTGGTGAAATCTGGTTCACCTCTTCTTGAGACTCAGGGTCAGACATGTTAAGAAGTTGGAGATACACAATTGATATTTTAAGGAAACAATGGCGCAGCCCCACGGTGGGCGCCAACTTGTTGCTACAACAAATAATAGACCAACGTTAGTTCTGAGTCACAAAAAGGGGTTCAGAGGTTCAAGGGTTTCGATCTGCCAAACGCAGGTCGTGGTGTCCTCCTACGTTGCAAAACGTAGAAGGAGGTTCAAGATGATATGGTTTTCATTAGTGTTGAAATTCTGGTCTGAGTGTAACTCAATACCAGAATTATGGAGACTTGTGGGTCGTGTGCGTATGATGGAGAAAGACTCCTCACGTGTGTGGAATAAAGGAATAGAAGATTGAGTGTAAGAAGAATAATCAGGATGGATCAGATGTGTGGATCTGATCTTGATTAAATAGAGGAGGTATCTTCTAATTCAGGAAGAGATATCATCTTGGACCGAGTTGCAACAAGAGGACAGGCCACTTTAGGTTGGTGGTGGCTTTGGACCTGCGGTCCGAGCTGTGCGGCAGTTGTCTTGATCTGGCCGAGGAAAAGATGACAAGACAAGTTATCTTTTGGTCTGTGGTTATTCGTCATTTAAACCTTCCAAGGCTTCAACGCTTTAAGCATGTATTCATAACAGCCTTCAGGTTTTTTTTGCCTTGGGCTACCTACGTCATCACCGACCACCACCACAACCGTGGTCAGCGGCGATGTTCCCTTCAACAAACCACACCCACAAACCTTACCATCTTAACTATATTATTAAAGAGATAGGGACCCGACAAGAGATAGAGAGAGACGGATGGAGCAATAATCAGCCACCACCCATACGGTGGCCCACGGCGGAACCATGGTGGCTCACAGAGATGATCGGGAGGTATGTGTGTAGGAACGAAGACCGGGGGACTCCGATGTTGATTCGATTCAGGCAGTCGATGATAGCGGTTCATATGGTGGATGCTCGGTGGTCGAGGGTGGTCAGTGGTGGTTGTATGTGATACCGGTTGTGATGGAGCTAAGGTATAATCGATTGTAACATCCGGCCCCTCTCACCACCAATATTGTCCGCTTTGCCCTCCCAGAGCTCACGGATTTGTTTTTGGGTGCCCCGGTGGAAACTTCCCAGGAGGTCACCCATCCTGAAACTGCTCCCACCTGAGCACGCTTAACTGTGGAGTTCTCCTCTCATCCACTAACATTAAGCCCCAAAACGCGTTTGTGATTTAAGAGGCAAGACATTACTTATGAACCAAGGATCTCTCCTGGCCACGGCCGATGTGGGATTTTCCTGGGGTGTCACATTCACCCCCTGTTAGAGTCTCATCGTCCCTGATGAGGTATGCACCCACCATCCCGAACGGCACAGGAGTGGCTCTGATACCAATCTGTAACACCCCAACCGATGGCGGAAACATCGGGATGTCACGTATTGATGATTGTTTCAGTAGCACATGGTATAAATTGAATTTTAAATAATTTATTCAAACATAAATATCCAAAATAAAGTGATGTCTAGGAATTCAAATACATGATATCAAATAACAAAACTTCAAATAACTTCATATAATAACTTCATGATAAATCCTCATGCAACTCAAGCCTCAGCTTCATTGTTACCTGAAACATGTTAATTTTGAAAATATTTTTGGGTCAACAAAAGTTGGTGAGAATTACATAGGTTTTGATAATCAAATAAAAATGTTGTGCAATTCAAGTGTCATGGCAAGTCTAGTCCATATGTGAAAACATACTAGAAGTAAATCGAGTGCATAATCAACCCTTGTGACTGTTATAATGTGGTACATCCCATACGCTCATGGTTCACTCGAATATGTTATGCGATAACAAACACCCACGCTACCTTTGTAGGAGGCACGTATTCGGGTGGGATTGTCAGTCCAATAGATCTATCAATGTATACCGTCGGCTGATCAATGTTAATGATTATGCTAGAATTGTGCTTACCCTAGTCATGTTCAAGACATAATGCAACATAGAAAAACACATAGACACTTTGATGATTGAATTTCATATATAATGTTGTAACATGTTTCACCCCAAAAACGGTGATAAGTAGAAAAGGGGCTATGTAAAGCTCACTTTAACAAAATGTTATATCTCTTGAAAAATAGAATAGTGGTGTTGCCAAAATATGCCAAGTATTACCCTATACATAAGGTAATAAATATGTCTAAGTCTACCTAGTCTACCAATATATATATTCTAGGGCTTCGAATTGGGGATAAATGCTCGTTTGATTAATCATTAAAATGTT
Organism: Ambrosia x helenae; assembly: GCA_030844895.1. Lineage (NCBI taxonomy): Eukaryota > Viridiplantae > Streptophyta > Magnoliopsida > Asterales > Asteraceae > Ambrosia > Ambrosia x helenae. The sequence goes on from CM061225.1 coordinate 11,116,525, forward strand.
TGATAATTGAGAGAAATTTAATAAATAAATAAACAAAAAATATTTTTATAAAATTTGAATTTAAGATGGTCACAATAATGAGTTTAAAGTATAAAAATAATTTTTATAAAATTAATTTCTTTAAAATAGAATATTAAATCTATTTATTTCAAATTGTCAAAATTTAACTTTAATATTTAAAAATACTAAAATTAAAGAATTATTAGATTAAAAATTATATTTCTGTCCCAAATAATCAGAAATAATTTATATAAAATTTTGGTACAAAAATATTGAAAAATGAATTTATTATGATTTAATTATGATTAAAACTAATAAAAATTGATTAAAAATATTAAATAAATGATTTTTCAGAAATAAAAATCATTTCAGAAAAGGTTATTGTGTTAAAAACTCAGAATAATTTTTGTGGAAATTTATAAAATTGTTTTGATATTTTTATAGAATTTTATAAATATAATAGAATAAAATTGATTTATTTATTATATATATTAAATAAATAAATTTTTGAAAACTAAAAATTGTATGTTAAACTTTTTCATAAGATTAACATAAAATAATTTTTGTAGAATTATTAAAAGTGTTTTAGTATTTTAAAATGAATTTTTAAAATACAAGAGATATATATATATATATATATTTAAACTTGATTAAAACAAAACAAAAAGAAAAGGGTGTGGCTGCTGTGACTCGAACCCGCGCCCCAAGCCAAGAACCAACATATATTGAATGATGACTACAACGGAGATTACTAGAATAATTCCGTGAGGTAAATTAACGATTACACTTGACGTCATGTAATTGTGAATTTACAGGCACGAAAAAGTTCTAAGAAATCCGAAGAGTCGCCGAAATCTTAGGTGGTAACCAGGATGACGATGAACTTAAGTAAGGAAAACGGACTATAATAGAGTCGTAAACAAATAGGTGACGGATTACGGAATTGAAAAGTGCAAAATGTGTGGAACATTTGTATGACAATAGTAAAGGTTTGAAACTAGACTTACTTGGTACGACTAGCGTGTTACAATAGTATACATATATACACACACATCCTTGACTGTTATAATATTCACCGTCTCAATTTTTGTATATGTGTATATATAAACTTATATGGACGCTTCTATTTTTAGATAACTTTCCTGATCAAGTTATGAGCTAACCGTGAGAGCTAGGTACCTCGCAAAAAAAAAAAAAAAAAAAAGTTGGCGTTGCAACTCGAAAGGAATCAAGATACCAAGGTGAAACTAGAGAATGAATGCCTCTTAAATTTGATAAGTTTGCTTCCTAGCCAAGTAGTTAGTATCTATCACATGATTTGTGCGTCTATGTACGTTGATTACCACGTTGGTAGCTTTTTACTAGGTAAATCAAAATTAGAAATCAAACCATTGACTATTAGATTTCTTTATTTGGACTTGGTTTATATCGGTTTTCGTAGATCTAAGGAAAATATAGTGAATTGGATTCATGATCCCATAACAGGTTTTAAAGTCAACTCTAGAATAACAACCAGAAGGTCAGAAAACCATGTTCAAAACTGTACAAGTCACCATGAACATCCAATACACGCTAACCAAAGCACTAAGAGGAAACGTGACATGAGGAATTCGTAAGGTTTAATAGGTGTTTTGTCACTTTAATACCCCATGTTGTCTTTAGATTATTACCAAAACCTTTGGATTAAGTTTTGTATTCTTTTAAAATAGCGATGAGTTACTCGTATGAAACCAGTTAGGATTGTAAAGGAAGATTCTAACGGGGGGAGCATAAGCGTCTGTAAAAACGGCTAAAAGGAGCATTATACCGTGACAACCATAGATATGTGAGAAAATGGACTGCGATGGAGTCGTAACCAAATATGTGATATACTTAGGAGACTAGGGTCGACATATTTTGCAACTTTGGCACGTTTGGAGTAGTAGAATATATATGTGTATACATATCTCCATGACTAATATAGTAGTTATTTTTATTAACATTATTATAAAATTATGGTCAACTAACTTTCATGATTAAGTTATAAGTTAACCAGGAGAACCGGGTACCTCGTCAACCCTGGCGTTGCAAATTGAAGGAACTCGAAATACTAAGGCACACTTTGGTCAACTTAGCGAATGGATATATTTGATAAGTTTAATCTCCCAACCAAGTACTTGTTGTCGATTATATGGTTCATTATTATATGGTTTTGTGTAGGAATAGGTTGAATTCTTGCGTTATCAATTAGACCAAAGATAAGAAGCTAAAACCAATGGTTACTAGACCACTATATTCGGACTTGATTGATATCGACCTCCGCGGATTTAAGATAAATATAGTATGTTAGATTTGTGATTGCTTAACAGGTTTTAGAGATGATTCAGGAGTGTCAATCGGAGAAGCGGTAACCTAGGCTTAAGAATGTAATGATCACCATGAATATCCTAACCGGCAACTCGAAGAAATTAGATTAAACGCTACATGAGGTATTTTTTTTTTTTTTAAGATTTGATACATGTCCGTTACTTTAATACCCCATATAGTCATCAAATTAGTGTCAAAATCTTCATGTCTGCTCCGTAACCGTGTAAATTAGTGACAAGTTATTAGAATAAAACGTGTTGGAAAGGTATAGGCAAGCTCTAACAGGGGAAGTGCGGGCAATTGTGATGATTTTTATAAGAAATATTTAACCAGTACAAGAGAACTTAGTCTAAGTTTAGTAGTAAAGTTTTCATAGATAGCAATCCAACCTATAAGAAGACGAGATCTAGGATACTAAAGGAAAAGTTACGGCCTCTTTGATACGGATATGAGCAACATAGTGTAATTTGCATATCTAACTTTCCATGATTCATGACACGTAGTCACATACACCCGTCGTAGAAATTTTGATGGTTTAAGAATTCAACAATATTACGAGTAATATAGATAAGATTAACCCCAGTATTAAGCATAAGAACCTGTGATAATAACAAACAACCCTAAGAACATAGTCTAATATAAGACCCCTATTTCAGTAAGTTAGCCGACACTAGAATATAAATTTTTAGGACTAGTAACTTTCGAAATACGCATAGGATTTTTCGACCAGTAGGTCTACAAAATATGTTATCTACCAATTTTTGGGGAGATTTTCAGTACATTTACGAAATATCATTGGCGTGGTGGGTTAGCTGCGGTACACCATATATATAAACACCAATGATGCGTCAAAAATGAAACCGAGAATCAAACCAAGAACCAACACTAGTCTGCCAATAGTTTGAACCATTTGTTTTCAAACCTAAAACGTAGTGTGAAGTCTAGTCTGGAACCGGCTAAATTACAAATAGGTTTAAGAGAATAATTATGTACACACGAGCGTGTAGTTCCGAACAAGGAATAAAAGTATGAAATATACTGGATATGACCGATGATAGCCCGAAAATAATTCCGAGGACGGAATTCCATTAACGGGGGGAGAATGTAACAACCCGGTCGTAGGGCTCAGAATTTTTCGCGACTAAAAATATTATAACAAATAAACAATACGTTTTTATACGGAATTAAAAAAATCAAACCATTATATAAAAATATTCTACGTGAGTGCTCGTTACGTACAGGATCGAAATCCGATCACGAACCCGCCCGAGAGCTCATGGGTGAGTCATTGGGGAGTATGTTGACAACATACCATATAAAAACCATTTGTGAATTAATCGTTTTATAAAAAACCATTACCAAACTTTAATATAAATAACCCAACCCATCTGTTGCTACAACAAATAACTGCCTAACGTTGGTTCTGAGTCACAAGAAGGGTTCAGGGGTTCAAGGGTTCCGATCTGCCTAACGCAGGTCGTGGTGTCCTTCTACGTTGCAAACGTAGAAGGAGGTTGAAGATAATTTTTTAATGTTGCTAATGCTTTTAACTTCTGGTTTGAGATGTACTCGAAACCAGAAAAAGGCTATGCTCAAGATCCAAGTGAAGAGAAATATTCTCTCCACGTGTGAGGACCAAAGGAATAAGAAGTTTAGAGTGAGAGTGATGTGAGATGGTGTGATCAGATCTTGTGAAGACAAGTCTGATTTATAGAGGGATGGACTCTCTATTAGAGGAAAGCATATTATCTTGGACCTTGTTGCAACAAAAGGACAATCCACTAATAGCCGGCGATGGCTATTGACCTGCGGTCTGTTCAGTGCTGTTACTCCATCAGCAGCTGGTTGTGTTGCACGATGAAAAGGTGACGGGACAAGTCATCTTTTTGACTTAGGATACTCCTGCCTTTTGAACCGTTGAAGCTTTCAACCCTTTAAGCATAGTTCTGTATATTGTTTATTATTTTTTCTTTGGACTACCCACGTCATCAGCCCCCCAAGTCAGGAGGTTTGGTGGCGTAGCTTGAAAGCTTCTGACTGTTTGCTTAGTCTTGTTTTTGCTTGAAGGGTTCAATGCTTTGCTGTGTTTTGGGCGGTTATTACTTAGCAGTTTTAATTGTGATTAGACTGCTGATGTGACATGTGGCAGTCGCACAGCTGTCTTTTTACTGCATGTCATAATTGCGGTTTCTTTTGAATTAAATAACCGTTTGTTTTTTCTTTTTTAAACCCTTTGAATTTACTTCTTTTCACTTTACTCTTTCTTTCTTCAATATTTCCTCTCCATCTGATTTAGGGTTTCATTCCTCCGATCAAAGCAGGTTCATTTTCTCCTTTTATTTTTGTTTTCCAATCATCCTTTGAAGCACTATGGGCGCTAAAAAGGACATGGCCATCATTGTTTCCTCCCTTTCTCAAAAGGAGGTTGAGGCGTTTTGTGATGAATGGGGCATAGATTTATCGTTTAATCCCGTTGCTCCGGGTAAGAAACTTGCCATATCTGACTGTCCGTCTGGGTCTGTTGCTTTGTATTGTCGGCATTTTGAGTTCTCAAACCTTCGTTATCCATTCTCCATGTTTTTATTGAACATCCTTGAGTATTATAGGGTTTCTCTTGGTCAGATTCATCCTCATGGCGTTGGCCGTGTTATGCATTTTGAATGCCTGTGTAGAGCGTTAGGGTATGATCCTACTCTATTAATGTTCAGGCGATTCTTTCGTCTTGCTAAAAATGGTGACTGGTTCACCTTTGAGGGATCGTCAGTAGAAACTAACTTGCTTTCTTCCCATGTCACAACCGTCGGTCAATGGAAAACTAGGGTCTTTTGGGTTTCTGACTCTATTTTTCCTTATAAACCTGTGTGGAGACATCCTGATGCCATTCTTAATAAAGGGGAGCCTTCAGAATTTGAGTTAGATCATAGCTTTTTAACAGCTTTTAAAGTATGTCCTTCAAGGCTTCGTCCATTTGGTGAGCCTTTCTTAGTGTTGTGTGGTATTAGCACCTGTTGGGACAAACCGGGTAGAGATCCTGTAGTGATGAAGGGTGATCGGGGTATGAGCTTTTTGCTTTTTGTTGATTACTTCCTTTTTGTCTTCCTTGCTTATATGTTCTGCTTTCTTTTACTGCAGTTATGTCGGCTCTTGACTTCATTAAGCAAGATGATGCTTCAGGGGTTGTTTTCAAAGATGCTGAAGCGGCAGAGGGTGAGGATGCCTTGACAAAGTATGAGAAGGGAAGGTATGATGGGACTAACTATGTTGTTGTCCCCAATGTCAAAGGTTTTACTAAGGCTAGTTCGTCAAAGGCTTCAACTAGGAGGTCTAGCAGGCGTTTGCTGAAGGCTGCTAAGCCTGCTGATGCATCTGAAGCATTGACTGTTAGTGATGACATTGAAGAGGTAGATGAGGAGAAAGATCAGACCGTGGATGACACTGTTGCTGATGTGATTGGGGAGAAGGGCAAGGGTAATAAAGCTAAGGTTACCATGGTGAAGGGTAATGAGGGTTCAACAAGCTTTGATGAGGAAGGGTTGTATGTCCCGGGTTGGAATGTGAAACCCAGTTATAGCTTTAAGTCTTCAGCTGTTTGTGAGGAGGTATTGGCACATTTTGCTACCCCTGGTGCCAAGGCTTGCTTGGAGGGGTTGGATGATGATGCCCTTTTGACGAAAATGATGGTTGGTACTTGTAATTTGGCTGCTATGCTACCGGAGGGGGTTAGCAGGTTTAGGAAGAAGATAGGTGAGTATAGTGAGTTTGCTAAAAAGAAGAGGGAGATGAAGCAATCTATTGCAGCCCTGAAGAAGGATGCCAAAGAGTATGCTCAGAAGGAGGTTACTCTGATTGCTTTGATTGATGAGTTGAAGAGAGGGCATGAGGCTGAAACTGCCAAGCATGAGGCTGCTCGACTTCAGGTTGAATCGGATCGGTTCTCTTTGGAAGCAGAGAAGAAAGCATTTGAAAATGAGAAGAAAGGGTTAGAAGGTTCCCTTGCTGCTGCCCTGGATGACAACAAGTGGCTGATAGAAGAAGGCTTTCAGCAAGTTGTTACATATCTTCTTCGTTCTGCCGAATTCAACTCTGCTCTTGGCGAGGTATACACCAAGCTTTTGATTCATGGTAAGCATGTTGGTTTCGTTGCAGGGTTCAAGGCTCATGAGTCTGTTCAAGTCTTGGAAGAGTCTTCTTTTTACCGTCCTGATTCCTTGGATGTGTTTAAAGAGACAGTGCTCAAGATGGAACATTCAACTTATCCTTATGTTTCCCAAGTCTCCTCCTTCTATGGGAAACCTTTGAAGGAGTTGAAAGAGCTGAAGTCTGCTGGTTTGAATGAAGCGGTCTCTGCTAAGGTGCTTCAGTCTGTTTCAAGGAAAAGGACTCATTCTGGTGATAGCGATGAAACCTTGGATGCTGGTGAAGCGCCTTCTAAAGATACCAGTGTTGAAGCTTCTGAAGCTGGTGGTCGTGTGGAGAAGCTACCGACGAAAGGGAAAAAATCGAAGAAGGCACGTGTGGTGAAGGCTGTAAATGAGGATGAAGCCTCCAAGCCCTCTGGATCTGGTAACGATGTTTAAGACTTCCCTATTCGTAGCTTTCTTAGCACCTTAGTTGTAAACTGTTAACTTTGTGGTCGTGTTTTAAACACTTTATCTTTTGTGGGGACCCTTAGAGGTTTTCTTGTGGTTGTGGGCTTTATGTTGCCCTTTGAACAATGATCTTCTATTTGGCTTGTTAGAAGCCTTGGAATATTAAGCCCTTAAGGCTGTTGTTAGGTATGTATGGTTGTTCATATTTTGTTTGTTTGCTTTTCTTATGTGTGTTTGTCTTTGTTATTGTTTGGGAATGTTTATCCGGTAGCACCTTCAAAGGTTGAACGCTGCAGTCATTCTTCCTTAAGGTAGTCTAGGCAAACATATCACCACCTATCCTATATACACTTTCATAAGTGCTTTTAATATGTTTTCGTAAGTTTGTTTTCTAAACTTAAGGAACGGTTGGTGTAGGTTGTTCAAGCCTGTCTATGAGATTTATAAAAGTGTTTTTTGTTTATCTCATGGAGTAGGATTGATTTAGGAACTCACCCCTTATATAGGTCTGTTTAGTCTTCGAACCTATTGAGCAAAATGGCCTGGGAGCTCATCCCCTTACATGGTCCCTACCATGGAGTTTCTTGCAAGGTTCTCAACCTGAACATAGGATAGAAAGACAAAGTTTCTAAAAGAGGATCAAGTGATCCTTTCATTCATTCGATAGATTAACATTACATTGTTTGAAAGAGAACAACATTTCCTTACAACTTAAACAAAGAACCTTTTGAGGTTCTTGCCGTTCCAGTAACGGGGGAGTTTTTTGCCTTCCATGCTTGCCAGTTTGTAGGACCCCCCTTTGTGGGATTCTAGGATTGTGTATGGGCCTTCCCACTTAGGTCCTAGTTTCCCTTGACTTTCCTTCTTGCTTGCTTCGTTGTTTCTTAAGACCAGGTCACCGGGCTTAAATCGTTCATGTTTAACCCTGGCGTTGTAGTAGGACTCCATCTTTTGTTTGTATTGAGCTTCTTGGATGGCTGCTGAGTCCCTGGCTTCTTCTAGGAGATCAAGATTGAGCAATGTTTCTTGTTCATTTGCCTGGATGTCAACATGAAAGGTTCTCAGTGTGGTGATTCCGATTTCAGCAGGTATGATTGCTTCAGATCCAAAAGTAAGGCTGTAAGGAGTTTTCTTATTGCTTGTTTTTTCGGTGGTTCGAATTGCCCAAAGAACACTTGGCAATTCTTCCAACCAGTTTCTTCCTTGTCGGCCTAATCTAGCCTTGATCCCTTCAACCACACTCCTATTCATTCTTTCGACTTGGCCGTTCGACTGGGGGTATGCCACAGAGCTAAAGACTTGTGTTATCCGATACTCCTTGCACCAAACACTGAATGGTTTCTCCGCAAATTGCGTGCCGTTATCCGTAACGAGCACCCCAGGTAGGCCGTACCGGCAAATGATGTTTTCCCAAACGAAGTCGATTATCTTTTTTCCTGATATTTTCCCTAAGGGCTTCACTTCTGGCCATTTTGTGAAGTAATCAACTGCCACTAATAAGAATTTGACCCCTCCCTTTGCTGGTGGGAAGGGTCCAACGATATCCATCCCCCATTTGTAAAACGACCAGGCCGAATTAACAGGCACCAAGTCATGCTTGGGGCTTTTGGGGACGGGGGCGTGAATTTGACAGGCTTCACATCTCTTCAGCTGTTCAGATGCATCACGATGCATGGAGGGCCAGAAGTATCCCAGGTTCATAAGTTTTGTCACAACTGACCTTGGACCACAGTGGGCTCCGCAGATTCCCTCATGAACTTCCTTAATCAGGTACCTGCTCTGTTCGGGACCTACACATCGGAGCAGTGGGGTTAAGTACCCTTTTTGTAGAGCATTTCGTCTTGGATGGTATACTGCTTGGACTTGTTCCGGATCCTTTCAGCTTCAACAGGGTCCTGTGGTAGTTCTCCTCTTTTTAGGAATCTTATAAATGGAGTCATCCAATTTGGTTCGTTTTCAGTAATGACATCTTGGACTTCCAGCTCTGATATGGCAGGTTGCTTGATCACCTCGACCAATACTTTCTTAGTGAGGTGGGCAAAAGTCAACGAGGCAAGCTTGCTTAGGGCGTCAGCTTTTTTGTTGTGGGACCTTGGGACCTGTTTGATCTTGCAATGCTGGAAAGTGTTCATGATTTCCTTGGCCTTCTCTTTGTATTTTTTCATGTTGGCTTCTTTGGCAATGTAGCTATCGTTCACTTGGCTGGAGACCAGTAGTGAATCAGTGAACACTTGAAGCTTGTGAACCATCATCTTTTTTGCAAGCTTGAGTCCTGCGATCAGGGCTTCATATTTGGCTTCATTGTTTGTTGTCTGAAATTCCAAACGAAGGGCATATGTGAATTCTAACCCTTCAGGGTTGATTAATATAAGACCAGCCCCTGAGCCTTCAACGCTGGAAGCTCCATCTGTGTAAAGCTTCCAGGCTTAAGGATCAAGAGGTTCGTCTATGGTCATGTTAACCTCGGCAGTTTCTATCCTTGGAATTTCAGCAATGAAATCAGCAAGTATTTGTGCTTTTATTGCTTTTCTCGGGACGTAGGTGATTTTGTGTTCACCTAGCTCAACAGCCCATTTGGCTAGTCGTCCCGAGGTTTCAGGCCTTTCAAGCACATTCTTGATAGGTGGTCAGTGGTCATGATACTTGTATGGGATGTGCTTGAAAGTACCTTCGAAGCCTCCTGGCTGTTTGTACCAGGGCTAAGGCCAACTTTTCCAAAGGAGGGTACTTGACCTCTGCTAACTTTAAGGTTTTACTGAAGAAATAAACAGGTACCTGAGCTTTCTCTCTTTCGATAGTGAGAACAGCGCTGAAGGCTTCCTCAGTAACTGAAAGATAGACAGAGATCATTTCCCCTGCTTCAGGTGTTGTAATGGTGGGAAGGGAAGCCAGATAACGTTTCATGGTGTTGAAGGCTTCCTCTGCTTCTTGTGACCACCTGAAGTTTTTCTTGTCAGTGCAACCTTTGAGGGTCTTGAAGAAAGGTAGGGATTTTTCAGCTAGTTTTGACACGAAACGTTTCAAGGCAGCAAGTTTGCCGTTCAAGCTTTCCACCTCCTTCTTGGTTTGTGGTGACTTCATGTTGAGGATAGCTTGAACCTTGTTCTGGTTAGCTTTTATGCTTTGTTTCCCTACGACATGACCCAAGAATTTTCCTTCTTCGAAACCGAAGGAACACTTGACAGGGTTTAGTTTCATGTTGATTTTCTTGAGATTGTTGAAGGTTTCTTGTATGTCTGCGAGCATTTCGTCCTCAGTCTTGCTTTTGATGACTAAATCATCCACATACGCTTCCATGTTTCTGCCAATTTGTTTGGCAAAGGCTTTGTCAACCAACCTTTGATAGGTGGCACCTGCATTTTTTAAACCGAAGGGCATCTTTTTATAACAAAAGATACCCTTGTCAGTATGGAAGGCAGTCTTTTCTTCATCCTCCTCCTTCATCTGTATTTGGTGATAACCTTTATAGGCATCCAAAAAGCACTTGAAGGGGAAACCTGTTGAAGGGTTAACTTGTAAGCATGCATTATGTGAAAGAAAACAATTTTGGAGGTGTTGGATAACTTAAAAGTTGTTCTTAGGTTCAAAGGTAACCTGTCAACGAGTCAACTTTCAAGTCCACCTCTGGTAAAGGATAGCAATCCTTTGGACAAGCTTTATTGAGGTCTTTGAAGTCTATGCACATCCTCCATGAATCATCAGGCTTCTTAACCATTACTGGGTTTGCAACCCAGGATTGGTATTTGACTTCTCGGAGGATTCCTGCTTCGACCAGTTTGTCAACCTCCTGGCAAGCTGCTTTGCTTCGTTCTGGAGCAAGGCTTCTTTTCTTTTGCACTATTGGTTTGATGTTTTGGGGAACCTTGAGTTCATGCTCAGCAACCTCACGAGGGATCCCTGTCATGTCACTAGGACACCAAGCGAAAACATCGACATTGTCTTTTAGCAATGCTTCAAGCTTTGAAAGAATTTCCCTGGGAAGGGCTGTGTTTACCCGTATCCTTTGATCAGGGTATTTTTGATTGATGCTAAGACCGAGTTTGCTCTGTTCTTCAATAACCGTTAACACAGAGGTTGATGGTTGGAGGGTTCCTACTCCTTCTTTGGTGGGGAACTTGGCACTCTTTCGGCTGATGGAAACGGTCATATCGAAGGCTACTACACCAGGTCTGCCAATGATGACATCGTAACTGGACGGTAGGTCCAAGACAACGAAAGTCAATGGTTCGGTCCTTTGCATTTGTCCATCAGAAAAGGTTACATCGAGCACTATTTCGCCCAAGGGTTTGATGGGAATGTCAGCTATGCCTTTGATGGCAGCTTCGGCTGGCTTGAGCATGGAGCGTTCTTCGGGGCTTAGAAGGTTGCAGTATTTTGCAAACATAATTTCAGTAGCAGCTCCAGTGTCTATGTAGGCTTTTTGTGTTTGACATGAACCCACGAAGGCTTCAAGGACTAGTGGATCACAATGTTTTTCTTCGTTGGTACAAGGGAAGTAGATGCCTTGACGTTCCCAATCCTCCAACCTCTGCAGCTTGCTTGGTGTTTCACTTTCAACAAACACCATGGCGACGTCTTTCTTCTTGCCATCAGCTATGTTTTCTTTGACACCTTTGACCAAGTGGGCTAGTTCCCCAGATCTAACGGCTTCTTCAATCCTCTTCTTAAGCTGGAAGCAGTCGTTGGTGTGGTGTCCCTTCTCTTCGTGAAACTCACAATACTGGTTGGAGTTTTCGTTTCTTTTGCTTTTAGGCAAGGGACGAGGTGGTCTAAAGGTGTGTTTGACTTCTTCCGTTGCCAGAATTTCCTGAGGAGTTTTGGAGAGGGCTGTAAAGTTTACATTTCTGTCCTTGCTTGGAGGATTCCTGCTTTCGGACCTCCGAGACTCAGATCTCCTGGATCTGTTGTCATAGGTACCGTAGTTGCCTCTTTTTTGAGTAGGGCTGTTGCTTCTCCAGCTGGAAGCCCTTTTTCTTTGCTCTTTTATGTCTACAGCCTCTTCTCCTCGGATATGGGCTTCGGCTCTTTCTAAAGCCTCTTCAAGGGTTTTGGGGAGACTTTTGTTAAACTCCCTGGTAAGGTATTTTGAGTTGATGGCGTTCATGAACCCTGCAACCTTCATTTTTTCATCCGCACCGACGTAGGTAAGGCCTTCTTTCTTGTATCTTTCAATAAAACTCTTCAAGCTTTCATCATCCTTCTGTTTTATTTGAAAGATAACGGTTGCATCCTTGACGCAACGTCTCTGTTGTGAGAAGTTGGCCAAAAATCCTTTTCCTAACTCGTTAAAGGTATGGATGCTTCCTGCTGGCAAGCCGTTGAACCAAATTCGTGCAGATCCAACAAGGGTTTGCATGAACATGAGACAGCACTCGGGATCACCCCATTTTTCGATTCGAGCAGCTCCCGAGAAGATCTGAAAGTGATCTTCTGGGTCATCAGTGCCGTCGTATGTTTTTATATGAGCTGGCATCTTCAGCTTGTTGGGGAAATCATAGTCTGCTATTTCCGGTGAGAAACAGGACAAGCTGTTTGGCTTGTAGGGTTGGTTGACAGGGTGTTCCACCCTGTTGTTGGTCGCCCCACCCGGATTTCCTTGTTAAGCAGCGATGGCCTGACTGATGAGCTGCTGCCATGGGAAGTTAGCCATCATTTGTGATATCATATAGGGCATGAGGTTGAAACCTTGGAGGTTTTCGGTTGTGGCTACATTGCTAGTTATCATGGGGATGCTCATAGAAGCGTTCCTAGCCATGGGAAGTGAAGCCATGGCTTGCTCCCACGAAGTGGCTGCCGGTGGTGGGATACTAGTTATTGGTGATTGTAGAAGTTGATCCAAGGTGACTTCGTGCCCAAGTGGTGCACCGGTGGTGGCAGCTTGGGTGGTAAACAGTGGGAAGGCAGTAGGACTGGACCTTGCTTCGTGCCGAGAGGTGGGGAATGTGTTGTTGGGGCCAGCATTACTGCTCCCGAGTAATGATCTGTGACCGTAGGTGGCAGTTAGTGTAGGAGGAGGTCCAGGGGAGAGTGACACCTCCTCTTCCTCGCCATAATCTAGCCGGAGACGGACTCCTTTGTCCCTTTCCCTCCTGACGTATTGGTTTAAAAGGGATCTAAGATGCAGAAAGTTTCTTTCCACTCCTTCAGGGGTGAGATCTATACGTTGGGGAGTTTGTGCAAGATCAGGGAGAGGGGAAAACACCCCTGAATGAGTGGGGGGTGGAGTTTGCAAGCTTGTCGTCCCAGGACGTGCAGGTGGGGACTGAGTTCTAGCTGGAGTGCCTCCTGGAGTGGAGAAAGACACAGATCTGGCTGGAGAGGTCTGATCTGTGCTTGGAGAGATCTGGTTGACCTCTTCTTGGGACTCAGGGTCAGACATGGAGAGAATCGGAGCTACACAACTGATTTTTGTAAAGACAATGGCGTAGCCCCACGGTGGGTGCCAACTTGTTGCTACAACAAATAACTGCCTAACGTTGGTTCTGAGTCACAGGAAGGGTTCAGGGGTTCAAGGGTTCCGATTAGCCTAACACAGGTCGTGGTGTCCTTCTACGTTGCAAACGTAGAAGGAGGTTGAAGATAATTTTTAATGTTGCTAATGCTTTTAACTTCTGGTTTGAGATGTACTCGAAACCAGAAAAAGGCTATGCTCAAGATCCAAGTGAAGAGAAATATTCTCTCCACGTGTGAGGACCAAAGGAATAAGAAGTTTAGAGTGAGAGTGATGTGAGATGGTGTGATCAGATCTTGTGAAGACAAGTCTGATTTATAGAGGGATGGACTCTCTATTAAAGGAAAGCATATTATCTTGGACCTTGTTGCAACAAAAGGACAATCCACTAATAGCCGGCGATGGCTATTGACCTGCGGTCTGTTCAGTGCTGTTACTCCATCAGCAGCTGGTTGTGTTGCACGATGAAAAAGGTGATGGGACAAGTCATCTTTTTGACTTAGGATACTCCTGCCTTTTGAACCGTTAAAGCTTTCAACCCTTTAAGCATAGTTCTGTATATTGTTTATTATTTTTGCTTTGGACTACCCACGTCATCACCATCCATCCCCTTCCCTTCTGATGTACACAGAAAACACACACAAACCCCACCGAGCACAAATGAGAAAGAAGAAGGAGATCAGAAGTGATGGAAAGCCGACCACCACCACAACCGGTGGTCAGCGGCGATGTTCCCTTCAACAAACCACACCCACAAACCTTCCCATCTTAACTATATTATTAAAGAGATAGGGACCCGACAAGAGAGAGAGAGAGAGAGAGAGAGAGAGAGAGAGACGGATGGAGCAATAACCGGCCACCACCCATACGGTGGCCCACGGCGGAACCATGGTGGCTCACAGAGATGATCGAGAGGTGTGTGTAGGAACGAAGACCGGGGGACTTGTAGGATCGAATAACGCTAAATCCAACAATCACGGGGTTTATACTAGAGGTGCGGAATCCCTCTAATATGCTTTAACAACAGATACGATAATGAAACTAAGACAAACGAGTAATCACAACACACACACGGGTCAAAAGATTATCGATTAATCACTAAAAACAGAGCACGAGTGTTTACAGAGATCAAATCAGACCTTACAGACCTTGGGAGGGTGTTTGGAGAGTGTGTGAGGCAAGAACTAATGATTAGGGCAATGATTGGGCCTATTTATACCTCCCGGGTACGTACAGCAGTATATACGCGATCAGCATGACCATATGGGGCGATCAGTGCTAATCGCATATAAACATTGCCCAGTCGCGTGAACAGTGACGCGATTAGGGCCCTAATCGCGTGTCACCTTCTGCTAATCGCATGCAGCTTCCCGAACACTCCAAAACGCGTACAAACGTCTCCAAACACCCCGAAACACGTCCAAACAACTGATATACTAGCCTAGGGACATCATGTACTAACAGACTCCCCTTGGACCAGGCTAGAATACGTACAGACTTAATCAAAAGACATCGTTTATATCAATAGCAAACAACTTTACAGACTGATAAACATAAACAAATACAACTAAGCAAAATAACAAGCAGCATCATCCGTCTTCAACTTTAGCTTGACGTTGTCTTGACCCTTGAGATTCTTGACCAATCACATCCTGCATGAACTTTGTTGGCATAGCAAAACTGGATCACCCTTTGAAACTTCATGGCTTGATCAGCTTCGGCTGGTAAGTGCATGATCGGATGTTGGTACAGCATCTCCACGTCCTTTTCTGAGCAGTTTATCAACCACATAGGATCCCAAATCCTTATCTTTCTGCACGGGTTCGGACTGTTGCTCAAGACTATCACAGCTTCAGTGGTTGCTGCATCATAGTGCCAATAATACAGCTTCGAAGAAAAGTCTTGTTCAACTGGAATAATGGGAATCCTTGAAACGCATTTTGGCGGCTTGATCTTGTGCTCCCAGATAGGCTTTAAGGTGAAAGGATGAATCTTGTCTGTCTGATACGATCTGGGATACTGAGGCATAAACTCTTTCCATCCCTCTGAGCTCTCTCGCTTCAGCTTTGTGTAAAAACCCTTAAGAGAGGCAGATTTCTCTTCATACAGCGGATAGTTGAGACGAACTAAGTCACGAATGTACCAGAACGGCAGGCTCAGAGTGTCTTTGAAATCCTCAAAGTACAATACACCTTCCTGCCATTTAACCCCGAGCATTCTGGTCTGGCTCACATACGCCCAGCTTATCACATTGCCAGACATCTTCGATAGTCGCTTCTTGAAGATGGAAGCTCGCTCAACTGGCTTTTTCTTCTCTTCAGGTTTAAACCATTGGGGATACCGCTCTCTGATCTTGTCATGTCGAATCTTTACAGCATCAGGAACTTCAGTAGAGTCGGCTTTCAACTTTTCTTCAGCCTCACGTATCATCTCTTCATCAATATTAGGAATTCCAGCGCCCGAGTCATTTACAACATACTCAGGGGTCGGCACGCTGGTTCCTTCTTCGAGATCCACTTCGTTGCACTCTGGATGCATCTCAGGAGGAACGCTTTGGCTTGCATTGGAAGATTCTCCAGATGCAAAGCCATAAACTTTGGTCATGTCCTCCGTTGTCATCTCAGGAGGGATCTCTCCTTCTTCCAGATCGTACTCAGGCATGGCAGGAGGTGGAAGCAAGTTGCCTTCGTCATCATATGCAAAGTAACAGTTCAAAGGCTCCACGTCTTCAACAAGAACTATCGCTTTCTTCTTTACTTTATCACGAAGTTCTTGAATCTTGCTCATCATCGGTGCTGGCTCCCCCTGAGCAGAAGAACCTGCCTTGGGATCCTTGCCTCTGCGATCGTGACTTTTCTTAGTTCGTCCCGATGCAGACCCACCTGTTGATCCACCACCGCCTGTGGCTCCGGGATCTCCACCATCACCCTTACCATCATTGTCATCATCGTCATCAGACTCATCATCATCCTCTTCATCATCATCATCTTCTTCACTATCCTCATCATCATCATCACCAGCAGTACTAGCTCCAGCTTCCGAACCACCAGTAAGTCTAGGTTGAGTTCCAGTCAGCGCATTCAACCTAGTCCTTAGCCTTGTGTTTTGCTTCCTATACTTGGTGATTCGACGCTCGTTGTTCACATTTGCGAGCTGGAGATCACGATTGGACTGAATTAGTTGCTGATGTGATTCCATGAGCTGCTGTTGTGTTTCCAAGACCTGCCTGTTCGACTCCAAGAGTTGCTGATTAGATAAAGTAAGTGCGTCGACAGTGGTTCTCAGCTCAGTGTTAGCTGTGATAGTGTCTCCAATCAGTTCCAACATCGCCGTCTCATTTTCTTCTATATTGGCGTTTTTGCTCTTCATTTCGGCCATTTCCCGTGCTTGGGCGGCCACTATAGCAGTAAGCTCGTTGATTTGGCGCTGGAGTTGTTCGTTGGTTGTTGGAGTCGAAGATGAGGATTGGGTCGAAGGTCTAGCAGCTGACGATCTTGCTGCTTCTTTCATCATCCGGATTCTGTCACCTATCGGATTAGCAGCCAACTGTGAACCTGTCGCTTCAACGGTAACTGAGACTGGCTCAGTGAAGATTACCGATGAAGGCATTGACATAGTCACACTCGCAGGCATAGCTGCACTGAAAGAGAGTGGGACAGTCGATGTTGCCGCTGTTGTTGTTTCTGTTGCTGCTGTTGTTGTTGCTGATACAGAAGAGGAAGCAGGTAGGCCAAAAGTTTCTGGGAGTTTCATATGCCTTCCCCTCATTTTCTTAGGCGTCCTCTCAGTCGCAGCTGCCTTATCAGACATTCTCTTTTGACCCCTGCTAACTTTCGTCGCTTTTGTCTTTTGTCTCTTCTGAGGAGGCGGCGTGCTAAGTTCAGCGTCAATATCCGCAACAAGATCATCACTGACAGGAGTGAAAGTGGGATCTTTTGCGAGCTCTCTTGCCGCAGCCGCGCGGGCTCTATCCTCCTCAAGTGACAGTACATCAGGTGATTCATCTTCGGTACGCTCTGAGTCATCATCATCTTCATCAACATCTTCAATGTTAACCGGGCCCTCATCAATCTTGGCTTTGCCTTTGCCTAAGCTTGATGGTTCATCTATGTTCAGCAAATCAGGATCAAGCATATCATCATCTTGTCTTGCTCCAGTATCACCCATATTGCCCGGTTCATTGGGTCCCAAAGCAACTGTGGGTCTCCCAATGTTGTCATCATCCTTGAATACCTGTCTATGAATCTGAATATCGTCCTCTGAATCACTGTCGTCATGCCTCCATCTATTACCTGGAGGTGCCACATAGTCGTCTCTCATCAGGAAGGCAAACAGTCTACGACTTGGAGGATATTCAGACTTTGGCTTGTTCGTATACTGCAACATTCTCTTCATCTCAACCTCATCAATTTTCCTTATATTAATCAGCTCTTCTACCCGTTTCACCATGTTCGGGATCTGATTGTCAAGGATCATCTGCAGAAAGCGAGGATAAACAATAAAGGGATCTTTCGGCTTTCGCAGAATCACTTCCTTGAGGTGATGCATAATCATCCCAGAGAAGTTGAACGGTTTGTTCAACGTCAATGCGACAATCGCCGATGCCAAAATGTCTTTGATTGCATCGAATGTTCCTCTGCGAGGTCCGAGACACTTTAGCACCACGTGCGTCAGATACTTCATTTCAAGAGGAAGACATCCCTTTTGTAGCATCTCCTGCGCACGCACATCACCCGTATACTTCATCCGTAGGAATCCACCTCGTATCAAAATGGAATCGAAAACGATTGGATCATCTTTATCATCACCAAATCTAAGAATCTCGCGAATCATATCTTCAGTAATAAGAACCTCCTTTCGTTGCACCGTGCTTCTAATAGTAGCTGGAACTGTGCTGACATCGACTCTAGCATTCTGATAGAATTCCTGGAGAATGTTCTTGTAAGCCGCATAGTCTGTAGATATGGCATAGTATATCTTCGAGCGCTTCAAGTACTCGATGATGCCTTCAAAACGCTTGCACTCCTGCTTCTTTACCGGTCCGAGGAAGGCAAGACAGTTGTGCTTGGCCGAAGTACCGTATTGCATGATTCTGCAAGATAAACACACCATAAAACATCAAAGACAGATCAAGGATATGAAAAACGGACAAAAATGGATCAGGTTTGACTAATATTGGTCAACTGATGCATAAGGGCGATTAGGGGACATTTCATGCGATTAGAAGTTCAAAAGACACGATTTGATTTCTAATCGCTATACTATTCATGCGATTAACTGACAATGGGGACCAATCGTTCTACTGTTCACACGATTAGGGAGCCTAATCGCGTGACAGTATAATACCATTACTAAACTTGTCAAAATTTGAAATAACTTGATTCGTGTCTGGATTTTTGTAGCATTCAACCCTAAAACAACCCAACAACAAAACCCCTATGAACTATTATGCAATTATATCAAAATCATGGGTTAATTGACGGTTTTGAACAACTAGGGTTCTTATGGTTTGAATTTGGGGTTTTCTATTCTAGGTTGTTATAGATCAAAAACTTGATATATACAGATCCTAGAACACCCGATTAAGTAACCCTCATTAAAAAACAACATCAAATATGTTTCTATAAGGCTTCCCGATCAAAAAGAAAAAACTTAGGGTTTCGGCCCTTTGATCACAGATTTAGCCCACAAAAACACATTGTTATGATCTGGAAAAATGATATGTTCTTACCTTGATGATTAGGAACAATAATCTAGGGTCAAATGAAATTTTGGCAAGGGTTTGTTTAGGATCAGATTAGAGGGAACACGAGGAACTGTTGAGAGGTTTTGAAATTATGAAGAAGAAAAGGTCAAGTGTCCCTTTATATATCTGTTCCTAATCGCGTGTTGTGATAAGCGAGTAGGTGTCTGATCGTATGATGGAAGTAGCGATTATGGCTAATCGCTCTCAAAAGCACACGAGTAGTCACTTACTGACAAGAAGCAAACGAGTATGGCTAATCGCATACATAACCACACGAGTAGGCACAGTGACACGCGATTACATCATAATCGCTCGTTAAGACACGCGATTTTGGCTACTCTTTTAAGCATATATGCGATCAGGCTTCTAAATGCATAAAACTTTCACACAATTTACCAAAATGCCCCTGCAGCACCAAAACTTGCATTTTTTGACCCGTTAAGGTTCAAAACATGCGTTTTTCAACCCGATTTGACACGCGACTCAGATGATGACTCAGATACATGAAAATATTCCATTTTCCACCCTTGTACTTGATAAAAATACGGTTTTGACCCGGCAAAACACAAGTTTCCAATTAGTTGTCCATTTTATTTTTCGGCGTTTTATTTTTGAAGAAGTAAGATTACAATGGATTAGGATTCCAACATCGGCAATCAAGAATGATTAACTACGCTAAACTAAGCATAAATAAAATAAAACGGGAGATCAACTAACTGTACACTAGCATATTTTTGCGAGTTTCAACGGTTAGGGAATCATATCAGTGTACGGACTTTACTAGAACCCTTATATTTTCAGTTTTCGCTTAAATTACCAATAAGCATCCTACAACAACTGTCGATATTGTTGTCCACCTAAACTCAAAATCAAGTTTTATCGCTAGGCACTTTAGATACGTTTAAGGTAATATTAAGGCTGAGATACAAGGTGTTCCCCGCCACGCGACACATTCCCGTATCAAGTCATGCACAAAGCTTCCTCGTAACCGGTGAGTAAGCTGTTGTCATCCGTATTTTACAAGGAGTGGACTCAGTGGTGATCAGGTCTGCAGAAACGCTGCAACAGAGAGACCAGTGAGATCCAAACCAGGGTACAAGTCAAATACCGTATATTTGATTTTTCACGGTACGATGCTTTAGGTATATGATTTGATACCTTAGAGCGAATTCTCATTGAGAATAGGGTTTTGGCATATATGAATCTTTTTGCTCTTTTAGGATTCCCGGACGTCTCCTGATCAGAATTTATTCTATTTTTTTTTTGTTTTTTTTTTTTCAGGAAATGACATAGAGGTGTCTCAGTCGTAGGCTGCGACCCCAACGTACGACACGTGTGCCACTCCTATTTATTCTGAGAGACGTCCAGTTCACCCCGGATGAACCAACCTCTTAAAGACCATGAAACCTCGGATTTTGGCATGCTATCAAACGAGATTTCGGTACCAAGACCATATGCCAACGCACGTTGATCCACACATGATTCAGATGATTTAGGTTTATATCACCGTGCCGAACTTGGAAATGATTTTGAGCCTACCGACACATCATTGTAGAGGCTACCTATCAGTTCCAATATTTTTAAGATGATAAGGGTCCAGACAGTCCGACTGATTGGTTAATATCATCTTCCCATTTTCACCAAAGAAACTCATTTTTGCATTTTTCAATTTTTTTTGATTTTGGAATTTTCTCATTTTTTTTTATTTTTGCATTTTCTGAATGTTTTTGTATTTTTCTGAAATTTTCTCCCCCTAAAAATCTAAAAATTTGCGAAAAGACAATATTTTTGGATTTTTCTGATTTTTGAAAGAAAAATATTTACAAAAACGATTACCGATGAGGATCTAATCCTGCTTAACTTTAATGCCGTTTAAGATTAACAGGTACTCAAAACGAGGACCGTCAAAAGCTTTGGTGAATAAATCGGCACGTTGGTAGTCTGTGTGGATTTTTACCATATCGATAAGTTTCTTTTCATAGCAATCGCGTATGAAATGATACTTAACCAAGATATGTTTCGCCTTGGAATGGTTAACTGAGTCTTTAGCAAGAGCTATAGCGGACTCATTATCACAGTGAATGGGAGTATTAAGAAATTTCAAACCGTAGTCTCTCATTTGTTGCTGTATCCAAAGAACCTGGGAGCAGCAGCTCGATGCTGCTACATATTCCGACTCGCAGGTGGATAAGGCGACTGAGGCTTGCTTCTTGCACTGCCACGAGACTAGTCTTGGTCCCAAAAACTGGCATCCAGCCGATGTGGATTTTAAGTCTGTCTTGCATCCGCCATAGTCAGCATCACTAAATGCGATGAGGTCAAACTTATCGTCATTAGGGTACCAAAGACCTTTGGTCGGACAACCCTTTAGATAACGTAAGATCCTCTTCACAGCAACCAGGTGTGACTGTTTCGGCCTTGACTGGTATCTTGATAGTAAGCATGTCGCGAACATTATGTCAGGTCTTGATGCAGTGAGGTACATGAGTGAGCCTATCATAGCTCGATAGAGAAAAGGATCAACGGTTTGTCCTTTCTCGTCAGGCCCAATCCCGTGATTGGTCTGAATCGGTGTGCCTACTGGAGTAGAGTCTTCCATCTGGAACCGGCTCAAGATGTCAGCAACGTATTTTGTCTAGTGGATGAAGATCCCCGACTCTTGTTGTTCTACTTGTAGACCGAGGAAGAATTGCATCTCCCCCATCGAGCTCATCTCAAATTTGTCCTGCATAAGCTTTTCGAATTCCCTGCACATGACATCATTAGTAGACCCAAAAATAATATCATCAACATAAACCTGTACCAGAAGACGATCACCACCCTTTTCCTTGGTGAATAAGGTGCAGTCCACGAGTCCGCGTTTGAACCCGTTGGATATCAGATAGTTGCTAAGCATTTGGTACCATTCACGCGGTGCCTGATGGAGTCCGTACAACGCTTTGTTCAATTTGTAGACTTTTTCGCGATGCAGCGGATCCTCAAACCCCGGTGGCTGAGCAACATACACCTCTTCCTTCACGACACCATACAGAAAAGCACTTTTCACGTCCATTTGATACACCTTAAACCGTTTGTACGAAGCGTAAGCTAAGAACATCCGGATAGCTTCAAGGCGCGCAACTGGAGCGTATACTTCGTTGTAATCTATTCCTTCGATTTGACGGAAGCCGAGGACAACTAATCGAGCCTTGTTTCTTATAATCACCCCGCGGTCATCCCGTTTACACTTGTAGACCCACTTTGTTCCAATCTTTTTCGAGCCTGGAGGTAAGTCAACTAAGTCCCACACTCCTAGCTTTTGGAACTGCTGAAGTTCGGCTTGCATTGCTTCAATCCATGGTTCTTCCCTTAGTGCCTCTTGCACAGTTCTTGGTTCAGTTTGAGAAACATATAAGGCGAAGGACCAATCGTTCTGATGACCTGCTTTTCTGATTTCCGAATAGAGTGCCAGAGTACCTGTATTGTCACTTGAACTAGCATTTCTGAGCTGACTGCGCGTCATGACTCTGCTAGTCGGATTACCAATCACATTTTGCATCGGATGAGTGTCGTGAATCCGAGATTCCGGATGTGCCGGCACTGGATCATCCGAATGCAAATTTAGGTTCTCCAAACCTTGAGATATATTTGTCTCAGCTGCGCTTGAACTAGAGGGAGCAGCGGGTTGCATATTAAAACCGGAGAGATCAATCCGAAGACCTATCCCTGGAGCTGCTGAAGAAGAAGGACCAGCTTGATTGTTTCCTGTCGGATTAACTGGAGCTGTAGTGGTAGATTCACCATTTCCAGCTTGTTCCTCAGTGAGAGTTTCATGAGACTCTGCAAAATCGTCGTCGGAAGATGAAGATTCGAGAACCTCTGCTGACGCTTCCTGAAAAACTTCCTCAACTTCTGCTGCTGCGGTTTTATCGGGGGGACCCGTGGATGCAGAGGCATCAGATGGAGCAGGCGCAGGTGCATTAACCACGATCGGACGCATTAGCGGAGAGCTAGCTGCGTTTTCACATTCGTAATACATTTGCGCTACAGCATCATCCACCAAATTCTCCACGTTGAAGGAATCAAATAGACTCTTATAGTCGAACAACCAATCAGGTCCAACACCAAGTGCATTGGCAGTATAACGCTGAACATCGACATTAAGCCAATCTTCAACGTTGTTGGTTCTTTTGTTGTACACTCTTTTGTTGGGAGTGCTGTAACCAACAAAAAAACCTTCTTCTGCCTTTGCACCAAACTTCCCATCGGGATGTATCATGGTGCATGGAGCTCCGAAAGGTTCCAGAAACTCTAAATTCGGTTTCCTTCGGTTCAGAAGCTCGTAAGAGGTTTTTCCAAGCTTCTTTACCGTTAGAACCCTATTCAGAGTATAACACGCGCAGTGAACTGCCTCGTTCCAGAAGATCACAGGCAAGTTCGAGTCTGCGAGCATAGTTCTGGCTGCCTCAATAAGAGTCCGATTCTTTCTTTCTGCAACCCCGTTTTGCTGAGGAGTGTATGGCGCTGTGAATTCATGATGAATACCCTTTTCTGCACATAACGCCTCCATAGCGTGATTCTTGAACTCTGTTTCGTTATCGTTTCTGATCCTACGGATCTTTAGCTGATATATATTTTCCAATTTAGTAAACAGATTCTTCAAGTAATCAAAAGTTTCACTCTTGTGCTTCATGCACACCACCCAAGAAAACCTAGAATAGTCATCCGTAACCACTAAGCAGTATGAGTCACCGTTCTTGCTCTTTCGATTGACTGGGCCAAACAGGTCCATGTGCAGTCGTTCGAGAGGTAGACTAACTGAGTTTGTCTTCTTAGGCTTGTGAGACTTTCTTTTCTGCTTCCCTTTCTTACATGAGACACAGACATCGTTTAAATGAAAATTCTTAACAGAAACACCTTCCACTAGTTGGTTCTGGACCAGATGGTTCATTTTCCTCAAGTGGATGTGTCCCATTCGTCTGTGCCACATTATCGATTCCTTCTCTGTCGCCTTTGACAGAAAACAAGTGACCTGACCTTTTGCAGTCATTGCTCGGCTCATATCCAGGACGTATAAGTTGTTGACCCTGGGAGCTGAGATCATGACCCACTCTTTCGGTATTTTGAATCCAGGCTTCAGAATGAAACATGCGTTGTCATCAAAGAATACAGTGAACTTCTTGTCACATATCTGTGAAACACTCAGCAAGTTGTGGTCTATCTGTTTAACAAAGCTTATCTTTTCAAAGCTTACTATACCGTTGCTCATACTTCCTTCCTTTGTTATATAACCCCCTTTATTACCAGCAAAGGCAACATACCCCCCATTGATATTCTTTATGTCAAAAAGCAGGGATAAATCGCCTGTCATGTGCCCTGAAGCTCCACTATCAACAATCCATAGGCTGCTGATAAGGCCCTGTGGAACTCCCTGCACAAACATTCAAAGTTCAGTGGTTAAGGGGGACCCAAGCCTTCACGGTCTTGGGTCTACCAACTTCATCTAACATCGGAAAGTCAACCCATCTCCCATTTGGTGTTGGAGTTGTTTCCGATGGTACCGCAGTGCCTTTTCCAGCAGATGACTCTCCTTCTTTGGTTGGTGACTTGGGTCTCCAAATCTGTTCAGGTTTCTTTGGCTTGGGCTTCTTCTTTGCCTGTGGGCTAGAAGGTCCAGCCTTGGATTCCTTTGGAGGAACAGATTTTGGATCCACGTCAGAATTAACTGTGCGTGGAGCAGCTTTGGGATTGCCCTGCGGTTTAGCTGCAGCCTTTGCTGGTGGCTTAGGCGCTGCTTCAACCTTTGGAGGAACAGTGCTCCCCCTCAGCTGTGGACCCCTGCCATCAACTGGCTTTTGGTTCATAGCAATCTTGTTGCGGTTATCATAAACGACCTGCTTTCCCTTTTGTTAGAACTGGGAGGATCATCCACTTTGATCCTTTCTCGTCTCAATTCAGGGCACGCAGCAACTAAATGCCCACATTCCCCGCACTTGTGACAGGATCTATATTCTTCAAACTTAGGAGATTCGGGTTTGGTCTCCTTTTTGTTCCTTTTGTTAGATGGAACGGCAAATGAGTTTTTATGTTTTAGATCCTCAAGACATCTTCTTTGCTGATCGACTTGAGGATCGTCATTTCTTTCAGTGCCGCTCGATCTAATGAACTCAGTCACATGCTTTTTCGGACCGTTTCTTTGAGCTTGATTTTGAGGATTAACGGTGTTCGACTTTTGATTTTTCTTATTGTTTTCATTAGACTGATTTCCCTGATCCTTTCTACCCTTACCCTTACCCTTGTTTTTACTCCAGGTTTCCTTTTCTATGGTAATGACAGATTCTTGCCAAATTTTGGCAACAAGACCAGGTGTGATACATCTGAGAGGGACTTCCTCATCAGCATACACCCTTTCAGACCCTTTTAACTTATAGAACACCTTAATCCTCCTCCCATCCTCGGTTTGCACTTTCGGTTGCAGTTCACTCAAGGTTTCAGTTGTAATGATATGATTCGCAAGAGGAACATCTATAGTTTTAACCGGTGCATACCTAGGAGGTTCATCGAGCTCATCATCCGAAGTGTCAGTGTCATATACACTGATATCATCAGGTTTCTCACACAAATTGACAGCTTTAGCAGGAGTAGCAACCTTAGTGACTTCAGCAGGTTTAGCTGCTTCAGTAACCTTGGCCGCCTCTGCAGCTTTTGCTGCCTCGGCTGCCACGTCCACAAGTTCCTCCTTCGGCAAGACATCAAAATTGTGATTTTCGAATCTCACCGGAGGTGGACACTGAGAGTATTTGGGACTGGTGGAGAAACCTTCCTTGTCAGAGTGTTCAACTATGTGATCAAGGACATACTTGCAGTTTAAATAACTCTCAAGCTTTTTCCTGATCTTTTCATAGTCACAGTTAACAATGGCCAATTGTTTCTTAGTGTCTTCGACCTCATTGATGTAATTATTTATAGCAATCTGTTTGTTAGCTAAGGTTTTGGACAGTTCAGAAACATCCTTTTTATAATTTTCAATTGTACTTAGAAAATTTTTCTCCTTTTGTCTCAAGGAATCAATTGACCTTTGCAACAGACCAACATCAGCTTTTAAATTCAGATTTTCTTCAGTTAATTCTTTAATTCTGAATTTCAGCTGATTACACTCTACACAATCTAATTTTGAATCAGAAGAAGAACTTACCTTGTTTGACGATTCAGTGATGGCCATCAATGCATAGTGAGCTGCTGTCTTCTGAGCTCCAAAGAATTCGCCGTAGTTCTTCTCTGTGCAGTCAGCATCCACAAGAAACGATCTTTTACCGATCAATGCATCTGCTTCAGCTAACAAATCCTCCAAATCTTCTCCACTATCAGAATCGCACTCCGAGTCACAGTCAGACATCTCGGTTTCAGAAGTGATGATGTCAGACTGACTCGAAGTTTCTTCAACTTCGGCTGGTGCTTCAGACGCTTGTTGAGCAAAACAAGCTGCACCACCTTGAGGAGCTTCATCTCCGGTGATCAGATGGTTCCAGTTATAGCCTTCATCAGCTTGAATAACCATGGCTTGACCTTGATTGTTGTTTGCAGGCGGCCTCTGGTTCTGATTCTGGTTGTTGACTGGGACAATGGCACGCTCAGTATTAGGTTGACCCTGAGCTTGCTGCCTCTGATTCTGATTACCTCTGTTGTTGTTGAAGGGATTCTGATTTCCTTGCTGCTTAGGTCGGTCACATTCCCTTGCAAAATGCCCTTTTGTGCCACAGTTGTAGCATGTGACCTTTGTTTTGTCAAACCCAAACTTGGTGTTATTATTGATCAAGACATCTCTCCTTCCCGTCCTTTCCATGTAATCCTTTGCCCTTCTCACTACGCTCGCGAAGTGCCATTGAATGTCGATCAGATCCATGTCGTCCTTATCAATCTGCGAGTAATCCTCCTGAGTAAGATGAGGATTCCCGATCTGTCCAGCAACCAGTCCACTATAGGAGTTCACCAAAGTCGACAATAGAACCATGTGTTCTTGAGCTAGCTCTATAGTCACCTTTCCTAAACCCGCAGTGTTCAGCTGCTCTGGGACTGTATTGGTCTGATAGCCACCTTGATTGGAACTAGAAGCACCTCCATATCCACCATAACTTGTAGCTGGAGCCCCGCCAAAACCTGCAGAAGAGGGTCCACTAAAGTTTGCAGTTGCCTGCGCTGGTGCTGCAAGATGAGAAAACGGGTTAACACCAAACTGGTTAGCATTATAATTCAAAGGATACGGGTTTGGTCCAAAAGGATATGTAGGAGGAGGAACATCAGCTGGGGGACCATAATTGTCGAAAGCATAAACTGGGTCCGGATTAACCACAAAAGCAGTTTGTGGTTTGGTACCACCCACACTGGTTTCCTGAAGAGGATTCCCATAATAGATGCTGGGATTCTGTGGAATGAGCGCCTTATTTGCTCTCCTGATCTCCTCTATCTCCTTGTTCTCCAGCTCGGTAATGAACTTGTTGATGGAGAGAGTCTGATATGCATTGTTTGACTTTAGAATATCCAACCATTGATGCCAGTGAGGAGGTAGCGCCTCAGCAAATCTTTCTACAAGGTCCGCAGATGAATATAAGACCCCGTACTGATACATTTCTGACATCAGATGGTAGTATCTCGCCGTCAAATCCCTCAGTGATTCGTTCCCAATAGCATTGAAGTTCTCGAACTCCTTCTTAAGCTGATCCATTTTAACCTTTCGCGTCTTCATATTACCCTCATTTCGCTCAGCCAAGGCTAACCAAAGCATCTGTGATGTTGTGCACTGAGCGAATTGATGAAGGATGTCCTTTGGAAGAGCTTGCTTCAATGCTGCCATCGCCTTCTTCTCATAGTTGTATTTCTTTCTCTGATCTTCATTCATGTCTTCAATAGAGATCGGAGTAGTGGAGTTCTCAACTAAAGGCCGACTGTACCCTGTCTCGATAGCTGACCATACAAGACCATCGATGCCCTCGACATATGTCTGAAATCTGCCCTTCCAACCGTGGTAGTCGGACATGTACTGCAGCTTCGGTGCCCTGTTAGAACTACCCGTCTCTAAGTCGCTCATGAGTACTGAAGACAGATGATTTGTCTGAGAGTTTGCAGCAGCCGCGAGTGCCCATGGATTCGTGTTCACCATTTGCTGTTGAGCAGCTAGCGCCCACGGATTGATTCCGGCAACATTCGCTTGCATTTGCGATTGCTGCATCCGTTGCGCGTTACGTTCTGCTGAATACTGCCAAGGGTTCGTGGGTACATTAGATTGATTGTTCATTTGTTGATTATACTGGGGTCTCGGTTGACTCAGATGTCCCCACGGGTTCGCCATATGTTAAGGTATGATAATAGTCCGATACTTAGTCAAATTTTATGTTTCAGACCTTTATAGGCGATTAGGCTTATAATTGTGAGTTTTATACGCGATTTGGGGGCTGCTCGTGTAAACAGTTATGCGATTTAACCTAATCGCTTGATTTTATATGCGATTAGGGTTTTAAATGGACGAGAGTATGAGAGGCGATTAGGGCTAATCGCTTATAAGCAATCAGGCCTAATCGTGTATGGAAACTAGCGATTATGTGACTAATCGCGTGAATCTGATAGCGATTTGGGTCTAATCGCCACTAAAACCCTAATCGTGTGAAAGTATAGGCGAGTAGGACTGCGTAATCGCCTGATCTGATCTGTAGCCGCACTTTGGCTCAAAAATCACCTATTTTGCCTCAAAATCTTATCTAAAACATTATATTTTGATCCCAAATGATTAGACAAGTTACCAAAACAGTTTTAGAGCAAACCCTAATCAAAAACACTTGTTTTTAACCGTAAACACACACCAAGATGTTGAAAAAGATGGGTTTTTGACAAAAACTCAAAGTTTCAAAAATAAGAACAGGTTTTTGCTTAAAAATCTGAACTTTTACACCAAAAACAACCTGTTTTTGCTCGTTTTTGTTATTAAAACACCCGTGATAAGAGCCTCGGCTCTGATACCACTTGTAGGATCGAATAACGCTAAATCCAACAATCACGGGGTTTATACTAGAGGTGCGGAATCCCTCTAATATGCTTTAACAACAGATACGATAATGAAACTAAGACAAACGAGTAATCACAACACACACACGGGTCAAAAGATTATCGATTAATCACTAAAAACAGAGCACGAGTGTTTACAGAGATCAAATCAGACCTTACAGACCTTGGGAGGGTGTTTGGAGAGTGTGTGAGGCAAGAACTAATGATTAGGGCAATGATTGGGCCTATTTATACCTCCCGGGTACGTACAGCAGTATATACGCGATCAGCATGACCATATGGGGCGATCAGTGCTAATCGCATATAAACATTGCCCAGTCGCGTGAACAGTGACGCGATTAGGGCCCTAATCGCGTGTCACCTTCTGCAAATCGCATGCAGCTTCCCGAACACTCCAAAACGCGTACAAACGTCTCCAAACACCCCGAAACACGTCCAAACAACTGATATACTAGCCTAGGGACATCATGTACTAACAGGACTCCGATGTTGATTCGATTCAGGGAGTCGATGATAGCGGTTCATATGGTGGATGCTCGGTGGTCGAGGGTGGTCAGTGGTGGTTGTATGTGATACCGGTTGTGATGGAGCTAAGGTATAATCGATCGAGTCTGGGAACGAGTTAAGAGCTCAGGCCAGCAGGGTGGTCATCCGGTCCAGTTCTAGTCAACTCGAACCATGACCCGAACATGAGGTACAACCGCACATCCGAATTATTTATATGACTAGATGTTTTACATATGTATATATATTATGAATCGTTTCAGGTGACACGTGTGGGGCGCAATGAGCTTAATTGATAAGATCCGACCTGACAATACACAAACTAAATAAAGAAACCAATGTAAAATGTGTGAACTTATATGGAGTGCAAGGCTTGATTGTTTATATACTGAAAATGGATGATGGTGATGATGAATGAGATATAGGAACCTAAGACTAAAGAATAAGACATGGGACTTAATCACACAGAACATGATCAGGATATGAAACTTGCATTATTGAATATGATTAGGATATATGAGAAGATGAATGACTTAGTCCTTGTATGAAATGAGAACTTTAGACAATAGGTTCATCAGGTAAATATGTATATGTACAATTAACTACAAAATCACAATGTGGGATTTGAATGTATAAATAATCCATTAGAGTTAATAACACATCATAAATATAAATATAGTTATAACATCATAAATATAAATGCAGGATCATAAGTAGGATTACGAGACAATGGACCTTGAGACAAAATCCATAGATATAAGATATTGACTATGGTTTGGTTATTATATAACAATGGAATTTTGGATAATAGGCATGACAAGTTAATATGTGGATGTAGATTTATAACAACGCAAATAAGGTGTAAATGAACCAACAACGTAGATGGAGACGTGACTCTTGAAACCCTAGATAAATATATTAAAAACTAGAAAGGTCCTAGCTCGCCAACACGTGTAACCGCGATACTCGGTTACACACGCTAATGCTTGTGAATATATTAGGACATTGTATGTGAACCGTAGGTGGGCTTCGGATTTGGAATACCATACGACTGTGTGACTTGACATGATGCGATGCTATGCCAAGGTGAGTTCCGTGTACCATTCCC
Organism: Ambrosia x helenae; assembly: GCA_030844895.1. Classification (NCBI taxonomy): domain Eukaryota; kingdom Viridiplantae; phylum Streptophyta; class Magnoliopsida; order Asterales; family Asteraceae; genus Ambrosia; species Ambrosia x helenae. The sequence goes on from CM061225.1 coordinate 11,147,304, forward strand.
CTTTTTCTGTTTTACTGTTTTGGGGTGAACATAGGCTTGTGTGTCTAAACTTTTGTGATGTGACAAGATACTAGCTGCCGGATAATACTGACACTCATTAACTCATAGGTGAGCCGCTTAATATATGGGTAGTACTACTTGGGGAAACCCCCATGCATAGTGGACCCGGGATGTTGGGCCCGGGAAACCCTCCACTGAGGCCTGCGGACCGTTGCGGCATATATTATGCCTTGTAGATCTATAATGGCAGTAGATTGATCTAGTGTTAGGGTTGAGGGGTCGCTTGTACATCACGTGTGTTAAACTGTGTTGAACTGTGTAAACTGGTTTTTGAACTGTTAAACTGTTTTGGATCCACTTAACTACTTATACGGACTCACCAGCGTAATTGCTGACCCAAAACCATTTTAAGCATGTGTTCAGGTACTGCGTTTGGATGATCGGGAAGACAAGGTATATGCTTGCTTGTGTGGATTAGAGATTATCATGTTAGAAGGCTCGAGCTTTAAGCGTTGCGGTTTAGAGCATCTAGAGATATGTACGGATAGAGATCGGATCGACTAGTGGATTACACTCCTCAACTGCTTCGACGACCGCCGCGTCTCGGCCCTGCATAGTTATTAGTTTATTTATTTTAGTTATGTAATTATATTTTTGGATTAGAAATTGTATAAACAAATAAATATTAGTTATCGTTGCTTCCGTTGTGCAAGTCTGTTACCAAACTGTCGTAACGTCCAGGCCTTCCTGGTCGGGTTGTTACAAACAATGGCTACGTTAGAACGTTCTTTGAGAGAGAAGCTTTGATCCAGTTGTGTAAGATATGGGTTTTGCCATTGTTTATGATGTTGTCACCGGATAAATGGACCGGTCTGCAAACAATTGCGAGTGAAAGAAGAAAAAGGATTCGGCCCATCTTCCTGGGTAACCATATATTATTATTAAACAAATAAATGGACACGTGTCACGTAGCTATTGGACCATCGTTGAAGCCTCTTGGGAGAGGCTTTGGGTGCCTCGAACTTGGTGACCCGTCTCTCCAAAAAGACGGGAGGGGGCCATTTTGGTAAGTAAATTGGTCAACGGGCCATTTTCGTGATTTCCCTTTCCTCCCCCTCCTCTCTCTCCCCAACTTTTTACCATCTCAAAACTCACTTCTTCCTCTCTTCACCTTCTCTCTCCAACTTTTTCCCCACTTTCACCCTATTTGCTCTTAAAAAAAGGAAGTATCCGTTGTAACAAGTGGAAGGTCCTGATTGGTGGAGGTTTGTGAAGTAGTAGCGTGAAATCTTTCACTCCAAAATGGAATTTTGGCAATTCACGCCCAAGGGGGCGGTGGTCAGCAACGTTTTTGGGGCGTAGATTGCCCCTTCCACACCCAATTCAGCTACCACTACAATTGGTCTAAGTTATAGACATGCCACACCACGCGACAACGCGTAATGCATCATCATTTATATTAGTAAACTAGGTTATATCCCGGGAGCTTTCCGATATAGACAAATCTAATATGAAGTGACAAGATGTGTGTTGTGATGTAACATAAAAATTAATGTACTATAATATGAGAAAACAACAATTTTAATCATGTGAATAATAATGAAAATGTATATTAAAGAGAAAATTTTCATTTGGATGTGGAGTATAGGCAAAAGCAACATTGCGGGGCGTGATTGAGGCGACGATCTTGAAGATGTAGCTTTTTTTAGAAACAACTGGGGTTGACCTATTATGCTCTGGATGAAAACAAAACTCCCATTTACAGTTTCATTTGGTGTGAAAAATTCATTAGAAACTTGTGTATCATACGAGTTAAAACATTTTTTTTTGCCTTTTAATTTATTATTAGATTAGAAGTTTTGTATTACATGAGGTTGGATAAATAAAATATTAAATGGTTTTTTATTAGCGGAAATTTAGTTAAGAAAATAAATATTAAATAAATAAGAAATAAACATTAAATTATGATTTAATAATATTATTCGTATGATAGATATTTGAGATAATGATAAGATTTTTATTTATTATATAGTAAAGTAATAATAAAGATAAAGATACATATAATAAAGTAATCATAAAGATAAAGATAAATATAAAGATTATAAATTAATAAATATTGGGTTAATTAGGTTATAAATAACCTAATTTTTTTGGCAGGACTTCAAAGGTGGGGATTGAGACCAAGTGACATATGTCTCCACCCCAATCGCTTCATCATATACTCGGTTAGAGTCCCGTGGGGACCCACGCTATAAACCAAAGAAAAAATAAAAAAGTATTAAAATAATACTTGTATTATTGAAGTTGTATATACATAACGTCAATGAACATTTACACATTGGAAAACCTTTTCTTCCTCAAATTCGAAACTTCCTTCGCCAACTTGTTTGATTACATACTCAATACCACATTTTTTTGTACATTTGGGACAACCCATGTACTGCCAGCCAAATTCTGTAAATAGGTCCTTAATAGTCCCCAATAACACCAAAGGCTGCTCCTGTATGAAAATTAGAATTAGTTAAGTCAATTATTAGTTAAGGGAAGTAGAAAAAAAGGGCTATGAAAATGGAGAGTTATGGTTAATAAAATATATTCAATAATGTTAACCTAATACATTTAACTATATACACCGTAATTAATTACAAAAGATTATAGTCTAAATAAAAGCATTTTTGCATTATCCTTACTTCCTGTATCTCACAAATGTCACCAATGTTGCTAAAAGGAGTGTTATGCAGAAATTCATCTTCATCAGAACAGAACATAGACGTTCCATACGGTCGATGACACGAGGAAGGATTATCAGTCAATTTCTTACCCAACCTGGATAAAAAAAAATTGATGTACACATAAATTCTTTCACACAATTATGGTTACAAGTTTAAGTTATTGTAAATAGTGTTTACCTTGTTTTGTACTTGTTAATATCTTCAATATCTTCATTAATGAACAGTTGACTAACACGATCTCTAAAAGAATTAGAAACATAGGGTTTTCCTGCATAACAACAATATCACAATTAAATTTTAAATAATAAGTAGTATATGGAAAGTACTAAACATGTATAAAAATAATTACAATACAAATACAAATACAAATACAAATGTAAACAACCATTATAAAACTTCAAACGGCCAAACTGCAGCAATATTATAAATTGTTTCTTCGTTTGATGAGTTGCCACATATTTAGACATCTCCATGGGATAAGTATCCCACAATGTTACATAAATCTTCAAACCCCTTCAAAAAGTAAAATTTATTTTAGTATGAGTCACAAATTCGTATATTCAGTTATTTGTAGTTTGTATAAAATACAAATCATAAGACCAATACATACTCGCTATCCTGAATTTTCATTGTTAACCTCTTTTTATCAGCGACAACCTTTTTATCTTTATCATCATTGCTGAAGAATTTGCTAACATGTCCGATAACATCTATATACAAATACAAACAAACATTAATGTACCCTCATTACTTACCATAATATTATATTTTGTTGTAATAAAAAAGGAGATGGTGATGATACATACCTATTGTGACATTTTCATAGACCTCCTTGTCCAGAATTATTTGATAGGGGACAAAAGAGAACCCAAAATCTGGACCTTGAAAATCAACATAATTGGAAACACGAGTGCTCATATTCAAGCACAGTTTGTGTTGGGTTTGATGCAAACTTGTACTTAGATGAATTGATTCCAATTCCTGGATTTCTTATAATAAGGGAAGCATTTTCCATCAAAAACCTCTCAAATCTAAAAAGCAACCGCTTAAATACATTCGCTTGAATCCTGTCACCCTCTAAATTATTAAAAAAAAAGGACTATCAATATTGTTAATCGAAAACTGTTACGAGTAAACAATGTATTTACAACATGTACGAATATATACTTATGAATATATATATATATATATATATATATATCAGAGCCATGGTTTTAAAGGGGAAGTATATGTCGTATGGTTCAATACTCTTAATTCCACATGATTAACATGTTTAGAAAGAAAAATACTGTTAAAAACAGTAAAACTGAGGAATATGATATACCTCAGAATCTTGATTTACTTAATAAATGGACAATTCCTCATATAAGTCCAAAGGTTATATACCAAATTGGAAGCTTTGACAGCTTATTAAATTGGAGACAAGTTGTTAAAACAACTGAAGAATCAGCCTCAATAAAGGATGAAGAAATGATAATCAAACTATTAAATTTTTATGATATAAGTAAATATCAACAGGATTATAATTTTATGCATATTGGATTAGTCCAAGTTGCTTTTAAGCCTTTGACTCTAAAAGGCTTACCGGAAAGTTTTGTAGCCGTTTTACGAGATGCTCGTAATTTAAACTGGAAACAATCTTTAATGGGCATAGTAGAAACTAGTTTGGCTCATGGCCCAGTATATTTTGATGTCTATCCAGACTTACATTTATCTTTATCAGATCAAAATATTGATGATGCTTTAACATTATATGTTAAAACACATGGTTACAACTATGCTCATGGATCCAAAATAATATGTATCTGTTATAGGATTTATTTTAGATTACTAACTACCATGAGTGCTAGATGCAAAAGAATCAATAAACCTAATGATGAAACCATTTTAATTGAAACAAACTATGGAAAGTCAAACATTTCCATAAGAAGACCTGTCAAATGGGAAGAAATAGCTTTCCCTGAAAATTGGGTCATAAAAAAGGCAGTCAATATTCAACCTCAAATAAATCATAAAGTTAGGAGACTTATAGAAACTCCTGAAGGAAACATAGAAATAGAATTTGAAGAGGAAAGAAATGATAGAACTCTTTTAAGATCGTCTTCAACAAAATCTTATATCTCGCCCATAGATTACAAAGTTGATATCCCAGAATCCTCCAGAGCTTCTACTTCCCAAATAAGAAATAGAGTAGCAAACCTAAATATAAATACTGATAATCTGGTCACAGGAGCTTACCAACCTGTAGGAGAAGATGATACAATCTCCCAAATGAGTTTTAATTTATGATGATAAGTAAAAAATTAGATTTTAGTCTAGGATCTACTATTAGAAATCAAATAGTAGAAAATTATAGACAACCCAAATGGTTGCCTTTTAGAAATTGATTTAATAAATTTTATCCTAAAGATGAAAAACATAGATTAGGACAAGAATTTTATAAAGATTTAGAACTTGTCCAGGAGATTATAGAATTTCCAGTATGGTTTATAAATAAGTATTCTTACAAATATATCTCCATGATAGAAAAAGATTATAGACTTAATAATGGTGAAATTATAAAATCTGTTTTTCCTCCTTCAAAAGATTTTAAAATAAATAGAGATCACGAGGAATTACATTTCTCTGCTTTCAAAAAGGCTATAAAAGATGAATCTATCCAGGCTACTATGGCTCAGGTGAATCAAATTATTCAACAAAATAATTACACTAATTTAGGCATTAGAATTATTTCTGAAATGCTTCAAGATACCAATAACAAAATTGATAGTTTAATAAAAGAAAAGGGAGAAACTGGTAATACGAAGAAGGAAGAAGACTTAGCTATGAGTATAAAATCTTCAATCCAACCTCCTCCCGAAATAAAAGATTATAAATTAAAACCTATGAATGACTTAATGGAAGTAATCAAAGAAAAATTATCTAATATTCAAATTAATACTTTGGAAGAAGAAAATATGGATGATGAAACATTTGAAGCTTATGTTACTGATTCCATCAATAGATTAGATAAGGGTAAAGGAGCTTATAGTTCACAATATGTTGATAAACCTAGACAAAGGATGTATTATTATCCTAGACCAACTCCTCAGGATGTTCTTAATGAAGAACAAGAATATGTAATTAATAATTCTATAGTGGAAAATCTATTTATGAATGGAATTTAGATGGTTATACTGATAGACAGGTTTTTATGATGACACATCGAATGATGATGTATGCTACTATAGCAAAGAACAATCAAAATACTGATACTGCAGTTTGTAAAATGATAACTTCAGGATTTACTGGTCAGTTAAAAGGCTGGTGGGATAATTATATTGGACAAAACCAGGAACAAATTTATCAACATGTTAAAACGGAAAATGGCGCTAATGTTTTTGATGCTGTTTACACATTAATTCTTACAATTATAGAACATTTCACTGGTAGATGGTCAGATAACTCTGAAACAATAAGGACCCTTTTAAATGGTCTTAAATGTCATACTCTAACATCTTTTAGGTGGTACAAAGATGTCTTTTTAAGTAGAGTTTATGAACTCCCAGAAAATAATAGTCCTCATTGGAAATCGAAATTTATAGATGGTCTCCCTTCATTATTTGCTGAAAGAGCAAGAAAAACTCTTAGAGGAAATGATATCCAAATTAATTATAATAATTATACTTATGGCAGATTAATAGGAATCTGTGTCCAGGAAGGTTTAGCTTTATGCAATGAACTTAAACTAAATCAACAAATCAAAAAACACAATTTAACAGAAAAAAGACAACTTGGTCATTTTTGTGATCAATTTGGTTTGGAATGTAATAAAGAGGGAAAAAGGGAAAAATATTCCCAGAAAAATTATAGAAAATCATCTTCTAAAGAAAAGTATTTCCAAAAAAGAAAGGAAAAAAAGGAAATTTAGAAAGGAACAAAGAGAAAAGAAATGGATTCCTACTTGCTGGACATGCAAGAAAAAAGGACATACAGCAAATAATTGTCGTCAAAGAAAGATAGTAAAAAATAAAATTAATAATCTTGAAATAGAAGAAGATATAAAAAATGAGTTAAACAAAATATTTGATTCTGAAGACTCTTCAGATTATGATTCAGAATATAGCCAGAGCTCTAAAGATTGCAAAGATTGTTGTAATAAAGCAGAATCTGATAATGACATGATCTATAGACTTATATCTCAATTTCAAGATAACGATCTTGAAGAACATGATATTAATGTAATAGATAGCAATATGCTTGAAAACATTCTTAATAAAATCAAAAATCCAGAAGAAAAATTAAAAATCCTTAACATACTATATCAGGCCGAGGAAAAAGATACTACTAATAAAAAAGAACCTGAAGGACCGTATTCAATGAAATATATCCAAGATACCCTTAATAAAAAGAAAGAAAATCCTTCTACTTCTGAAGATTTAAAGTTTGAAATCATAAAATTAAAAGGGGAAATAACAAGCCTAAAAAACCAAAGTAATAACTTTGAGAAAAGGATTTCTAATCTTGAAAATAAAAATATACATTTAGGAGAAGCCTCAACTTCCAAGACTTATAGTCAAATTCTTAAAAATGAATGTGACACCCCAGGAAAATCCCACATCGGCCGTGGCCAGGAGAGATCCTTGGTTCATAAGTAATGTCTTGCCTCTTAAATCACCAACGCGTTTTGGGGCTTAATGTTAGTGGATGAGAGGAGAACTCCACAGTTAAGCGTGCTCAGGTGGGAGAAATTTCAGGATGGGTGACCTCCTGGGAAGTCTCCACTTGGGCAACCAAAAACAAATCCGTGAGCTCTGAATGGGCAAAGCGGACAATATTGGTGATGAGAGGGGCGGGGTGTTACAGATTGGTATCAGAGCCAATGGTTATAGTGAACTAGGACTGCATTTAGAGTCTAGTCTATAGCCGAGTCGCACACACTAGACGGTCACATACTTGAATCGGTTTGAAACATGTACTAACTTTGTCGGGGTGTCTTTACATCATCATCGCACTTCTCTGTTACATCATCCGTCCTCACTCTTGGCTTTATACACTCTTATGTTCTTCTTCGGGGTTTGAAGGAGAAGGGGTTGACTCGTTGGTTTTGCACAGCAGTGTCGTGTATTGGGGTAGTCTTGCGTACTCTCGAGGTCTGTCCAGGATTCGGACATCTCCCTTTCGTACCCCAATAGACGCACTTGCTCACACATTATCCTGTGCACATATGCTTGTGATAGCACGATACTAGATGCCGACATCCGGCGACTTGAGTTCAAGCTAAGGGAAAGCTTGGAGGGCCATGTAGAGCAGTTCATCATTTCGGGTGCACACGAAATCATAAACTGAAATGCATGAGAATCCAAGTGGACTCTGAACTTGGATGCATAGTCCTGGTTGACACTAGCAGCGAATCTGAACCTCTCGATTTCTGATTTGTCAGATCATGTCGGGCGCACGTGGTGGTGGACGTCGTGGTGGTGGCCGTGGCGGCGGTGGCCGTGGTGGCGGTCGTGGTAACATCAACATGACCCAGGCAGAGCTGAACAATTTGCTTCAACAGCAAGTGAACATAGCCTTGGCTGCTTTCCAGGCCGGGCACAATGCTATGGGTGGTAAGTTGGTTCTTACCTGCCTTGTTTCGTTCTTGGGTGTCATGTTTCCTTTGTGGTTTATCTTTGTGCCATGTTTCAGGTGCTGCTGTCAACCCGCCTCCACCTCAGTGTTCTTACAAGAAGTTTAGGGACTGTCAGCCCCACAACTTCGCTGGAACTGAAGGGGCAGTGGGACTGCTCCGATGGTTGGAGAAGGTTGAATCTGTTTTCTTGATGTGTAATTGTCCTGTTGAGGACCGGGTCAAGTATGCCACTGCGACATTTGAGGGTCCTGCTTTGTCATGGTGGAATGCTACTACGCAGAACATGGGCTTGGGGGAAGCTCATGCTATGCTTTGGGCGGATTTTGTTCGGTTATTGAAGAGTGAGTACTGTCCCAGGGAGGAAGTACAGAAGTTGGAACATGAAGTCTGGAACTGCAAGATGGTGGGGTCCGAGATTGAAGAGTATACTGTGCGACGCAATGAGCTGGCGGTGTTGTGTCCTGACATGCACACACCTGAGTACCGTAGGATCGAGCACTACATCTCTGGATTGGTGCCGGAGATTGCTGGGTTAGTAGCTGCTGGGAACCTTCCTACACTGGCTGAGGTCGTCCGTTCTGCACACAAGATGACCAACATGAAGATTTTGGAGGGCGCTTTACCTCCTAAGGGTTCAACTGCGAAGGGGTCTGATGGCAACAAGAGGAAATGGGAGAACGTGGGTAAGAGTGCAGTGCCGGCGCCGTCTCAACCGGCCAAGAAGACTGAGGGATCTGGGTCGTCTTCTTCGCAGAAGACAGGTGGATACATTGGGAAGCATCCCAAGTGTGGCTTTCACCATTCTGGGAATTGTGATCGGGCTCGTTGTCATCGGTGCCATCAGTTGGGGCACCATGCTAAGGATTGCAAGGTGGCGCTCACCCCAACTCAGACTCCTGCGGCTACTCCTGCTCCTGCTGCTCAGGGGACTCAGGGGAGACAGGGGTGTTACAACTGTGGTGACACGGGACATTTCAAGCGTGATTGTCCCAAGCTGAAGCAGGGCGATAATGGGAGGGGCGGAAACGGTAGCGGTAACGGGAATGGCGGCGGAGGCAGGACTGCGCGTGCTTTCGTCATTGGGTCTGCGGAGGCTAGGCAGGATCCAGACACAGTTACCGGTACGTTCCCTCTCAACAATCGCTATGTTTCTGTTTTATTTGATTCTGGTGCCGATAAGAGCTTCGTATCTGTGGATGTTAGTCAGTTGCTAGATATAGTACCCACACCTTTAGAGGCTAAGTACTTGATAGAATTGGCTAATGGTAAGAACATCGAGGCGACTCATATCCTTAGGGAGTATCACTTCGAACTGTCGGGTCTGTCATTCCCCATTGACCTTATGCCTGTACCTTTGGGTAGCTTCGATGTCGTTGTGGGCATGGATTCGTTATCGTTGTATCGTGCAGAGATTGTTTGCTTTGACAAGGTTATTCGGATCCCTCTCCCCGATGGAGAGATTCTTTCGGTTCACGGCGAGAAAAGCGGTGCTCCGCTGAGTATCATTTCCAGCATGAAAGCCCGTAAGTATCTTCGAAAGGGCTGTTCGGCCATTCTGGCACTTGTTAACGTTTCTACTGACGATGAGAAGAAGATTGAGGATATTCCGGTGGTTCGTGACTTTTCTGATGTGTTTCCTGATGATTTGCCTGGTCTTCCTCCCCATCGTCAGGTTGAGTTTGGTATTGATCTTACTCCGGGCGCAGCTCCTATTGCCCGAGCTCCGTATCGTCTTGCACCTCCTGAGATGCAAGAGTTATCCAGCCAGTTACAAGAACTCTTGGAAAAGGGTTTCATTCGACCGAGCTCGTCCCCGTGGGGAGCTCCTATTTTGTTTGTGAAGAAGAAGGATGGGAGCCTTCGTATGTGTATTGATTACCGTGAGCTAAACAAAGTGACCATCAAGAATCGTTATCCTCTTCCTCGCATTGATGATCTCTTTGACCAGCTTCAGGGCTCCAACTACTACTCGAAGATTGACTTGCGGTCCGGTTATCACCAGTTGCGCGTCAGGGAAGCTGACATCCAGAAGACTGCTTTTCGCACTCGTTATGGCCATTTTGAGTTCTTAGTCATGCCCTTCGGTCTCACTAACGCACCGGCAGTGTTCATGGATTTGATGAACCGTGTTTGTAAGCCGTACCTTGATAAGTTCGTCATCGTGTTCATTGATGACATTCTGATTTATTCCAAGAACAAGGCGGATCATGAGGAACATCTGCGGTTGGTCTTGGAACTTTTGAGACGGGAGCAGTTGTATGCTAAGTTCTCAAAGTGTGATTTTTGGTTACGCGAAGTTCAATTCCTAGGGCATGTGGTAAATGAACTGGGAATTCATGTCGATCCGGCTAAGATCGAAGCTATTAAAGACTGGGAAGCACCAAAGACGCCATCTGAGGTGCGGCAATTCCTAGGTCTTGCAGGTTACTATCGGCGTTTTATCGAGGGATTTTCGAAGATCGCTCAACCCCTCACTGCTCTCACCCAGAAGGACCGAAAGTTCGACTGGGACGAACCACAGGAATCAGCATTTCAGATGCTGAAGCTTAAACTTTGTTCTGCACCTATCTTATCCCTTCCTGAGGGTACGGATGATTTCGTTGTGTACTGTGATGCTTCCATTCGGGGTCTTGGTTGCGTGTTGATGCAGCGCGGGAAGGTTATTGCTTATGCTTCTCGTCAACTCAAAGTTCATGAGAAGAATTACACTACTCATGACTTAGAACTGGGTGCAGTGGTCTTTGCGTTGAAAATCTGGAGACATTACTTGTACGGTACCAAGTGTGAAGTTTACACCGATCACAAGAGTCTCCAGCATATTTTCGACCAGAAGGTGTTAAACATGCGGCAGCGTCGTTGGGTTGAACTCTTGAACGATTACGACTGTGCGATTAAGTACCATCCTGGCAAGGCAAACGTTGTGGCGGATGCCTTGAGCAGGAAAGAGTCGGCGAAGCCTCGGCGTGTCCGAGCCTTGCAGCTTACCATTCATTCCTCCTTACCTGACCGGATCCGTTCGGCTCAGGTGGATGCCTTGAAGGAGGAAAACCTTAAGGCCGAAACGATGCACAGTGCGGACAAACACCTTGAGCTTAGGTCTGATGGCCTACACTACTTCGCTGGGCGTGTTTGGGTTCCTTTACTCGGGGGATTACGGGAGCTTGTCTTGGACGAGGCTCACAAATCCCGGTATTCTATTCATCCAGCTCCGATAAGATGTATCAGGACCTGAAGATACTTTATTGGTGGCCGAACATGAAGGCCGATATAGCCTCCTATGTGAGCAAATGCTTGACCTGTGCTAAGGTCAAGGTGGAGTATCAGAAGCCGTCTGGTCTCCTACAGCAACATGAGATTCCAGAATGGAAGTGGGAGCGGATCACGATGGATTTCGTCACCAAGTTACCGAGATCACCAAGTGGTTATGACATGATTTGGGTGATCGTCGACCGGTTGACGAAATCGGCACACTTCATACCTATTAAGGAAACGGACGGACTCGAGCGGTTGGCTCGACTCTACCTTAAGGAGGTGGTCTCTCGGCACGGGGTGCCTGTTTCTATCATTTCTGATCGTGATTCCCGCTTTGCTTCGCGTTTCTGGAAGGCTCTTCATAAGGCCTTGGGTACTCAGCTGGATATGAGTACGGCTTATCATCCGCAAACTGATGGCCAGAGTGAGCGGACGATACAAACACTGGAGGACATGCTGCGGGCATGTGTCATCGATTTTGGCAAAAGTTGGGAGATTCACCTGCCGTTGGTGGAGTTCTCCTACAACAACAGCTATCACTCTAGCATCAAGGCAGCTCCGTTCGAGGCTCTTTACGGACGGAAATGCCGATCACCACTTTGTTGGGCCGAGGTGGGCGAGAGCCAGCTCACTGGTCCGGAACTCGTGTACGAAACTTCGGAGAAAATCGTACAGATCCGTCAACGTTTGGCTGCTGCACGGGATCGTCAGAAGAGCTATGCCGATCGCCGTCGCAAACCGCTAGAGTTCCAGGTTGGGGACAAGGTGCTTCTGAAAGTTTCACCATGGAAGGGCGTCATACGCTTTGGAAAGCGTGGCAAGCTTAACCCTCGTTACGTCGGACCGTTCGCAATCCTGGATCGGATTGGGCCGGTGGCATATAGACTTGACTTACCGGCGGAGCTCGGTAGTGTGCACAACGTCTTCCATGTGTCTAACTTGAAGAAGTGTTTGGCTAATGAATCTCTCATTGTACCACTGGAAGAGATCAAGGTGGATGATCGTCTTCGCATTGTGGAGGAACCTGTCGAGATTCTCAACTACAAGATTCGTAGCCTTCGTCGGAGTAAAATCCGCATCGTTAAAGTTCGTTGGAACTCGAACCGTGGACCTGAGTTCACATGGGAACGGGAGGATCAGATGAAATCTAAGTATCCTCATCTCTTTCCGAAGCGTGCGTTTGAATCAAGGCATGTTACTGCTGAAGCGGAATGAATCTCGGGTCGAGATTCCTTTCAACGTGGGGATGATGTGACATCCGGTAAGTTTCTTTTTGTTCGGTTCTTTCCGTTTCTTTCTTTTTGGGCTTTGCGCAATTTTCGGGACGAAAATTCTTTCAACGTGGGGATGATGTGACACCCGGCATGTTCGGCTTAAACATAATAGTAACATCTAAGTCTACCTTAGCGAGAAACGTTTATAAACAAACTTAACTGGGTCAGTTGAGTCGGGTCAAATTAGGATTGTCCAGGGTCAATGATCTGGAGGATCATTGGGAGTCGTTATGGGAATACATTAGTACCGGGTTCCGTCGTTGGTGACATTACATGAACCAATTAAGTATATGTGTAGATTATGGGTCGTGTGGTGAATTGTATGCTTATACTTGCTTAAATGATGTACAAATGATTATACGTGCCTAAACATGCTAAGTATAGACTATGGATGCATGCTTATGTGTTAAGATGTGTTAGAATGCGTTAAACACGACAAACTAGAAAAAGGTTAACATGTGTTAAAAGTGCTGTTAACATGTGTTAAAAAGTGCTGATGACCTGAATGTGGAAATAATGGGCGAATGTGGAAATGGGACTTGAGAAATGGGCGAATGTGGAAACAAAGTGGGCGAATGTGGAAAGATTCCACATTCGACCATTAAAAAGGGGCGAATGTGGAAAAGTTCCACATTCGACCACATAAACTGGGCGAACCTGGACTGGGTATAAATACCATCCTTAGCCATTTTTCACCATTTCACAAACCCTAAACGCCTCCAAACACTCTCTATCAGCTATTATCATTGGGGAAGGAGTTTTTGAGCTTGTTTTTCATAACCTAACTCTCTAAATCATTACAAGTGAAGATCTAAGGTGTGTTCTTCATTACAAATCCTTTTTAAACAATTTTGACTTGTTTTAATCTAAACCCCAAGGGTCCAGATCTGATATCAACCTATTTTATGAATAAAAACCTTTCCTAACCAAAACCTATTCATAAACAATGAGTTTTTATGCAAATAAACATGTGTTAGTATGATATTATGCATTGTTTGATGATTACTTGTTGTATAGATGATATGACAACAACCTAGGTGTAACATTACGCATTTATTATACGCTACGGAGTAAAACGACAAGTTTTATTACGATGATTATTATTCATACTTATACACACACATATATATATATATATATATTTATAATGATAATAATAATAACTATTACATTGTTGGATTCTTACCACATATAACCCACCCTTATTTGAAGCCCAAGTTTCTCAGCCCATTAACCAAGCCCATCTGGAATCAGGCCCAAGACCTAGAGAGCCGGCCCATTTAAAAACAAAAAAAATGAAACTGCTTTACCCGGGTCTCGAACCCGAGCCACAACGCACACACACACATGCCCAACCAACTGGGCTGGACCTTCTGTTTTGATATAACCCGGATACATATTAATCTTATACGCGTATTAAATCCTCACAGTTGACAAGGAAAGTCAACTGTGGGATTTCTTGATGATCAATCCATTGAATTAACTCGTATATGATCTATCTTTGGTAAATTGGGTTGATTATCGGCCTTGCACAACACGATTACACATCGATTACACGTCAATTGTTGACCAATTAATCAATTAAACGCGTATATATTCAATGAAGGTCAAACTTTCCAATTAACTCTAACCCTAATCCTCAGTATAAATTGATGGTCTGCGAACCTTGACAAATCGCTCACAACTCTCTCTCAACCTCCCAATCTCTCTAATTCACTCTGATTATCATTATATTGCTCGTTGTTTGACTTTTACCTTGACCCGGCTTCTAACATCAATCCATCACTGTGAGTCCTCGTTTTTTTGTGGGGTTTGTTCATCGGCAATCAGGCAACAAAAGCCCCATCTTTAATCGGGCTCATGTTGCCTAAATCATCTGATTGCAAATTCTAGGGTTTAATCGTGTTTAATTTGGGGATGAACTGAATCGTGCATAATGTATTTATTTATTTTTAAACTGAAGATCTCACAACCACCGGCCTAGGCCAAGTGGTTGTGACCCTGGTTATCCACTGAGGTCACCCGGGTTCGAGTCCCGGCTCTGACCGGTTTTTGTTCCTTTCTTTTCTTTTCTTTATTCTTTTTAAAAACAAACAATTATATATATATTAAATCCTTTTAATCTTTTAAATTCATTTTAAAATATCAAAACTATTTTATAAATTCTAAAAAAATTATAATTGTTTAATCTGATATAAAAGTTTTATTTACAATTTTTATTTTTCAGAAATTCATTTATTTAATAATTATAATAATTAAATCATTTTTATACTATTATATTTATAAAAATCCATTTATATATCAAAACAGTTTTATTAAATTCCCCAAAAATTATCCTAACTTTTTATAAAGTTAAACTTTACTGAAATAATTTTTAATTCAGTAAAATCATTTATTTTATATTTTTAATCAATTTTTGTTAGATTTAATCATAATTAATTCATAATAAATCCAATTTTCATCATTTTTGCACCAAAATTTTATACAAATTATTTTTAATCATTTAGAACAGAAATATGATTTTTAAAATAAGAATTCCTTAATTTTAGTATTTTTGAATATTAAAGTTAATAATTGGCTATTTATAAATAAATAGATTTAAAAATCTATTTTAAATGAAATAATTTTATAAAAATTATTTTATTGCTTCAAACACTTTAATGTGCACATTCAAAATTCAAATTTTATAAAAAGACTATCTTTCATTAATTATCCAATTTTCCTTTATCAATTAAGCATTTTAATTTAAATTTTAACAATTGATTATCCCCAAATCGAAACCCTAGGATACACTTGTAAATTAGTTAGACTTAGACTTATTATATATTACCTTATTATAGGGTGATATTTGGAATCACTTTGGGCAACACAATTATTTCGTATTTTCAACAAGTTAACATTTGCTAAGGTGAGTTTACATAGCCCCTTTTATTTATCACCATTTTTGGGGTGAAACATGTTATAACATTATCATTGCAATTCAATTATCAATGTGTCTATGTGTTTTCTATGTTGCATTATGTCTTGAGCATGATTAGAGTAAGCACCATTCTAGCATAATCATTAACATTGATCAGCCGACGGTATACATTGATAGATCTATTGGACTGACAATCCCACCCGGATACGTGCCTCCTACAAAGGTTATGTGGGTGTTTGTTATCGCATAACATATTCATTGGGACCATAAGTGTATGGTATGTATCATTTTATAACAGTCAGCAGGGTTGATTATGCACTCGATTTATTTCTAATATGTTCTCACATATGGGCTAGATTAACATGACACATGAATTGCACAACATTTTATTCATTTTATCATCAAAAACCTATGTAATTCTCACCAACTTATGTTGACCCAAAATACTTTCAAAATTAACATGTTTCAGGTAACAATGAAGCTGAGGCTTGAGTTAGCATGAGGATTTTTCTTGAAGTTTATTTGAAGTTATTGAAGTTGCTATTTGATATTATGTATTTGAATTCTTAGACATTATTTCACATTTTTGGATATTATGTTTGAATAAATTATTTAAAATTTATATTATACCATGTGCTACTGAAAACAATCATCAATACGTGGCACCCCGATGTTTCCGCCATCGGTTGGGGTGTTACACTAGGGCTGTTATTAATGATGGGTTATGATTGAAACATGTTACCTTTGATTGTTGATGGTGTTTTGGCGATTAAAGGGGTTTTTAGTTAGATTTAGGGTTCGTTTTTGGATGATTATGATAAGGTTATGATAGGGGTTTCTTGTTCATGATGATTCGAGTATGATGGACGGATTATTGATCGATTTCAGAAAGTTTCCTAATTGGGTAATATTTTCATGCATGGTGATGTGACATCTCCATAATTTACTATTTTAGGAAACTTGTAAAACGGATAGATTTTGGGGTAAAATTGGTAGGGTTTCGTAGGAATATATTAATGATGCTTGACTGCTGTAACTCGTGATGTTTCGTGATGTTTTCGGATGTTTTTCGACGCGTTTTTGGAAAAATCTGACATCAGGGGCGAACCTGGAATACCTTCGACCAGTCGAACGGTCGAAGGTGGGTTCCAGGGGGGCGAACCTGGAAACTAAAAGGGGCGAATGAACTAAAAGGGGCGAAGGTGGGAAGAAAAGGGGCGAAGGTGGAGGTTCAAAGCCACATTCGACCAGTTAAGGCCACCTTCGACCTCCCAGGACTACGTTCGACCCTACGTTAACAAAAATGAGATTTTTGATACAAACTAAGTGTTTTATGCTTGAACCTTGCATGTAATCTATGTGTACTTGATTAGTTAGGGTAATGGGTCACCAACGGGATGTCGGGTCGGTCTAGTGTGTCGGTTAAACATTTAAACACGTTTTAAAACATACTCGGTTATGATCTGGACAATCGGGGGCTAGATAACCTTATGGTTATTAGTCGGAACACTTATGTGAACATTTTGATAGATCTCCGGTAGAGGGATTATCAAGGGCTAAACATCTTTACTTATATTTGAAGAACGCTATCTAAGGTGAGTTCACGGCCCCACTTTTACTGCTTTAACTTTTGGGGGAGAAAACATGCGCTAAACAGTTTTGGTAACATATGTCATACTATGGTTTTAACTTTATATTGCTATACGATCTTTTGGAAAGTCCCGGGGGAAACCATGAATGTGCGGGTTTGCACAACGGGGGAAATGTGGATAGATCTATTGGGCGTGACCTGCCCCACTCGTCGGCTTGGAGGGCCGGGCGGGTGCATATTGTCTCGAACAGGAACATTATCGTGCTGAACATTACGGGCTGCTAAACATGCTAAACATTGCTAAACGTGTCCAGTAATGGTTTCCAATCGTAGTAGTAATAAAACATACGCCTAGCTAGCGTACTTGGTAGCATTGATATAGTATGGACATGGTAACATTTGGATAACATTTTTGAACAAACCTGTGAACTCACCAGCATTATATGTTGACGTCTTTTGGCATGTTTTTCTCAGGTCGCTAAGGTAGCAACAACTGGATCTAGGCGCACGAGTCGGCACGGGCGTCTAGGGTTTAGAGCATGGTCTTCATTAAACATTTGAACTATGTCTTTTGGGTTGTAAACATTTAAAGCTTCCGCTACAGTTTATGCTTTTATAATTATATCTTTTGGGTTTTGTGTTATGCATATAGTGTTGTTTATTGTGACCGTTGACTTGAATCCTGGTTTGTCATGCACCTCGCGGTAAAACCCCGCAAGTGGAATTTGAGGGTGTGACAATGAAGATTTTCCTCCCCTTAATAAAGATGACGAATTTATCCAAACAATTGAAAAAATAACTTCCCAAAAATGGTTAGTAAAAATAACTCTACTCATAAATAACTCTTTTAAAAAAGAATTAATTGCTCTTATAGACTCAGGCGCGGATCTAAACTGTATAAGAGAAGGTCTCATTCCAACTAAATATTTTGAAAAAACCACTCAGGTTTTAAAAGCTGCAAATAGAGAAGATATGGGAGTTAAATATAAACTTCCAAATGCAAAAATTTGTTGTAATAAGGAGTGTATTCCAACTTCATTTGTTCTTCTAAAAAATCTTTCAAATGAGGTAATTTTGGGAACCCCTTTCCTATCAAAAATTTTCCCTTTAATGAAGGTAAATAAAGAAGGGTTTTATGGCACTTATAAAGGTAAAAGTTTATATTTTGAGTTTATAACTCAACCCATTGATAAATTAATAAATGAGATATTAATTCAGGCAAAAATTTGTCAAATAAACTTCCTAAAAGAAGAAATTAATATTAATAATATTGAAGAAAGTTTAGCTAATCCTAAGCTCATATCAAAAATCACTTTAATAAAAAATCAATTTATAAATGAGATATGTAATGATCATCCTAATGCTTTTTGGGATAGAAAACAACATATTGTTTCCCTCCCTTATGAAGAAAATTTCCAAGAGAAGGATATTCCAACAAAAGCTAGACCTTGTCAAATGAATTCAGAATATTTAGAATTATGTAAAAAGGAAATTGAATCACTTCAACAAAAAGGATTAATAAACCCTTCTAAATCTCCTTGGTCATGTACAGCCTTTTATGTTAACAAACATTCAGAACAAGAGAGAGGGGTCCCAAGACTTGTTATAAATTATAAACCTCTTAACAAAGTATTACAATGGATAAGATATCCAATCCCTAATAAGAAAGATTTATTAGATAGATTATATAATTCAATAGTCTTTTCCAAATTTGACTTAAAATCTGGATATTGGCAAATTCAGATTAATCAAAAGGACAAATATAAAACAGCTTTTAATGTCCCTTTTGGTCAATATGAATGGAATGTAATGCCTTTTGGGCTCAAGAATGCCCCTTCAGAATTTCAAAAAATTATGAATGATATATTCATTCCATTTTCAGACTTTATAATAGTCTATATTGATGATATTTTAGTATTTTCAAAAGATATTGAAACTCATTTTAAACACCTTGATTTATTCAAGAAGATTATTATTAAAAATGGTTTGGTTATTTCTAGTCCAAAAATGATGCTTTTTCAAACAAAGGTCAGATTTCTAGGTCACATAATAGAAAAAGGAAAGATTATTCCCATTAGCAGAAGCATAGACTTTGCTAGTAAGTTTCCTAATAAAATTACTGAGAAAACCCAATTACAAAGGTTTTTAGGAAGCCTTAATTACATAGCCCCTTATTATCAAGATATATATAAAGATTCTTCTCTATTATATGATAGATTAAAAAAGAATCCAAAGCCTTGGAGTGATAGTCATACTGAGGCAGTTAAAAAAATAAAGCAAAAGGTTTCAAACCTACCATGTTTAACTCTTGCTAATCCTAATTGGGAAAAGGTGGTTGAAACAGATGCCTCAGAAATAGGGTATGGGGGAATATTGAAACAAATTTCCCCTAAAACTAAACAAGAATATCTTGTAAGATTTCATTCTGGAAAATGGCTCGAGAGTCAAAAAAATTATGCTACAATAGCAAAAGAAATTTTAGCAATTCTAAAATGTGTTTTGAAATTTCAAGATGATTTATATTATCAAAAGTTTATTATAAAAACTGACTGCCAAGCAGCTAAATTCATGTTCAATAAAGATTTTAAACATGATGTTTCTAAACAAATGTTTGCCAGATGACAATCACAATTAGCTCCATTTGATTTTGAAATTGTTTATAAAAAAGGGACTGATAATAGTCTTCCTGATTTTCTCGCAAGAGAGTATTTAGAAAAAGAATAATATTCATTTATTTTTTCACAGGTGGAATGAGGAAGATCAAAGGTCCGTTAAAATGTATATTTGATAATATCAATATGGAAAAAGATGATCTTGAAGTAGTCATACAAATCAGGATGAGGCAAATTCATAATATTATAAATGATTATAGCATGCATCCTATGCAAAAACTTATTGAATTAAAAGAACATTACACGGTTTTAAATTGGTTCAAGAGCCAATTAAAAGATCTTAAAGAAAAAGAGAAAATAATCTCTTCTGCTTGATTTTCAGGAATGATACCCCATGATAGAGGAAAACAGTCATTCTCCTCTTATAGAGGAAGAGGCAGAGGTAGAGGACGAGGCCAAAATCATAATATGGTCTTAGCCCAAATGGGAAATACAAGACTTATAGCTGCAAACATAGCTGGAAGCAGCTCAAGTGTTACTCATAGTAACACAAATACTGGTATTCAAATCAGTCCAAATGATCCCTCATATGAAAAGGTCATGGCTATTCTACAAGCCCAAAAAGAAGAAGAAGCCTTAAAGGCTCCCACTTATGCTAATATAGCACAGGATGATGATGATTCATGGGTCATATCCAAAAACAAAGAAAAATAATTCTCTTGGATCAGGATGATATAAAATTCTTTGATGATCCTTGGGTATTAATGCAAAAATACCTAGAACCAGCAGCGTATGCTGCAACCTCATATAAACCTCGTAGGTACTACGAAAATATTATACAAGTTTCAGATTCTGCAGAGATAAAACATTTTTATCCAGCAGAGAGAGATAAAGGCACTTATAATTTTAGTAAGATCTTCATAAAAAAGATCTTATCACCCCAGAAATGGGGATTAAATACCTTAAATGAAAAGGAATTCATATATCCAGATGCTAATAATAGACAAACGTTTCAATATAATTACTGGGATTATATTGATAGCTTTGAAAAATGTCTATTCTATGAGAATCCTAATAGGAAGCACTCATGGTTCATAAAAGTCAGTAGTGATATTCATAAACAAGGCATACCTTGTTGATTTAAAAAATGGTTCACACTATATGGACCATCGGTTCAAATCCTCCCAGAACCATTCAAAGGATTATATCATGAATGGGTTACTGTTTCTCCAGATCTCATAGAGGCAGAATATAATAAAACATGGTTTGAAGGAATAGCTTCAATGTATTTTTTTATAGAATTCTCTATTCCATGGTTATGGAGATGGGCCCCAACTACAGGTTACACCCTAAGAGACAACTTTCCATGTCTAAAGAGAACTTGTTATACCAAGTTTTGGGCAAAAATGACAAAAGTTAATAACTCTACCAAAGAACTCGAGTCTATTGACACCATCAAGTTAATAACGGAAAAAATTGACCATTATAAAATCCAGATTGAGAAAAGGCAGCAAAGACAGCTCCCTAGTCCTTTTGAGCAAATTTCTAGAAGACTAAAAAATACTCAAGAAATTTCAAAGTCGGAATTAATAAAGACTTATATGGAGGAAATGAAAAAGGAATTAAGGAGACAATTTACTCAAGAATCATCCTCAACGAAAAATATGTCAATCTCATCAAATGATCATGAAGAAGAGAATCAATTCTCTTATCTACCGGGAGAATCTCAAGATCCAAATGAAGACCTTGAAGATGAAGAACTTAAAAAATATCTAGATGAACTACAAGAGGAATTTGGACCTCTACAAAATGAAGATCATGATAATCTCCAGGAAGAATCTTCCAAGAAAACAAAAGACAAGGGAAAAGAAAAGATCAAATGAGAATTAGACCCCACTCATAGATGGGAGTCTTTGAAGAATATTGCCATGAGGCATACCATGAGGAATAAATCAGGCATAAGTCAGAAGCATCTTTGAATATGGCAACCTAGAGTCTTGTCATAAGAGCCTTATAGGCTCCCTGTATGTTATGTTTTATTTTGTTTGGTTGTGTTTGGTTTTCCTATATATAGATGTAAAATATGTAGTAGGAGGCATGCCTAACTTTGGCCCCTCTCTTCTTTCTCTAAATTCTGTACTTGAAAAATAACTAAATAAATAAAGCATTGGAGTTTGAAGATCAAAAAGATTTGGAGTTTGTCTAAGTTAGTAAGTAATTTAAATTTTCATTTATTGATTATTAAAAAAATTATGATGGGCTAAGCCCATAAGAGTATTGAATCATGGCATCATAATCCCTTTTTAGACACATGGTCCTAATATTATGAGTGTTGGGATTTCTACAAGTTAAAACATAAACTGGCAGGGTTAAAATCTTTAAACCGGCAATAAGTGATCTAAGGGAACCGTTGGTCCATTTTGGTATCCCAATTTAAAAAGATTAAGGGAGTTTTAATTGAGACCAATAATGGTTTTAATTTACCTTATAAGCTAATTAGACGGTTTAGGATTTTGTAAAAATCTATCCTATTAGTTGACGGTCTATGTTTTGTAAAATAATTATATCTTTTGTAAAAGCTCATACCTTATGGTATATATATATATATATATATATATATATATATATATAAGTACATAGTGTATAGTAAAAAAATTAAATACGCAAATAGAAGGCTTTAACAAAAATTGAAATTGGGAATTACATTTTCGTCAATGAGGATCATCTCAATTGAGTAAACATCTTTAGGATTGCGACGATCGGGTTGACGCCAAACCCGAATAGTCTTTAGCTTTAATGCAACATCATTTCGGTTGACATCAATTTGGTTAACCATGGTAAACTCGTGTGCTTCTACGGCAGCCATTGATCTCTTCGACTGTACAACAAAACTTAAAATTCAAAGTATGGAAGACACAAATTGTCGAAAGCATAAGACTTATGGAAGATATACGAATTTATATTAACATAATAGGAAACAATATTAAAGTTCTATAATGGTTCGATAGAATTTAGTTTCAACTGAAATCTAAAAACAATAATGTTTCTCTTTCTATATATGCCAAAGAGTATGTGACCTAGTAATATATCTATCCCATGGAATGTTTATAAGTTTTGTTAAGTTAGTTAGTAACATAGGCTATTATCGGGAAAAACTAAAACCATACTAAACATATTTCTACATTAACATAATAGGCCACAAATTTAAAGTAAATTAACGGAACAAGCCATAAATTAAATTCTATCGAATTTATAGTAACATAATAGGCAACATATTAAAGCCAACACTAAATCAGTGTAAAAATTTAGTGTTGACTTTAATCAGACCATCCGATGACGCAATAATAGGCAACATATTAAAGTCAACACTAATGGTTCGATAGAAATCAATGTAAAAATTTATCATTTTACTATCTAAAAAACAACATGAATAGAATGAAATGACTGGCATACACTTAGGTTTTGTTATTATCTACTTTTATAGGTTATACCATCAACCCTAATACGCTCCGAACATGTCGGGCGACCAGCGGCGGCTGGATCCAGACGGATGGGAACAACCTCGTACTCGGAAAAGCAGAAGGAACGACAATCAATCTGAAGGCAGTAACAAGGTGATATCCAAGTTTTACGTATTGAATCTCCCTTCGAAGTGTTCGTCACAGGAATTAAAGGAGGTGTTGGGTAGGTATGGGAAATACGAAGGTTCTTACATCGCGAGGAAGTTGGATAAGTGGGGTAAGCGGTTTTCTTTTGTTTCGTTTTCAGAGGTTAACGATACTATACGTTTGGAGAATGAGTTATCGGACGTGTGGATGGGTTCGTATAAGTTGTTCATTACTATCGCTCGGTTTGTGGATGGTGATAAGGTATCAAAGCCGTTAGAGATCAGGGGAGGAAGACGGCAACACCGAAGGTGAACGTACATGCAAATCTTAGTTCAGGGGATGCAGAAGGGGTTGGGTCGGTACGTGCGACAGCGGGTAATGGACGATCTTTTGTGGACTCGTTGTTGAATAGGAACAAAGTGGACGTGCTTAGAGTGGATGATTCTGTGGAACGGTTTTCGCATTGGAGTGGGTGTGCTTTACGTGGGAGGGTGGTGGATTTGAATACGTTGACGTCGTTGAAACGGTTGCTTAGAACGAAGGGTTGGAATTCATTGGATATAAAGTATTTGGGGGGCCTCACAGTAGTATTGGTTTTTTATGACAGTAGGGATGTGGATCGTTTCTTAAATGACATATCTACATGGTTAGTATGGTTTGCAGAATTATAACCGTGGGAAGCCCGTGGTAGTGTGGAGGAGGGACGTATCGCGTGGTTACAAGTGCATGGGGTATCGGCGCAGTTGGCGTTAGATCAAGTTTTCGACATGATTGGTAGTAGATATGGCAAGGTCGTCCAATCGGCATCGTTATCAGGCGACGATAATAATCTTTCATATGCTTTAATTGATGTGTTGAGTAAGGAATGTAAAAGGATTATGGATCGGATGGATATAACGTGGAGGGGTATCACTTTTAATCTGTGGGTAGATGAGGACATAGGAGAATGGATACCCGAGTGTGTTGCGAAGATTGACGACGTTGAATGTTCAGTTTCAATAGAGGAGGAGAAGGCTGATGATCGGTTGTAGCATGAGGAGGTAGACAATGTGCAACTTGAGGAGGGAGAGGTGCCAAGAGTTGAGGTAGTGGGGAATGTAGAGGTTGGTGTGGAAGGGGATGGGTATAGTATTGGTGGTTCTCAAGGGGTTGATGGTACTGATGGTATGGAGGATTCTTCACGTGTTCCAACTGAGGTATCAACAGTTAGAAAGAAGTTTCGTCGTAAACAGTTGTTTAAAAATAGGAATGAGGGTAGTGGATCACTCGAACGACCGAAGAAAAGACCGAGGGAGAATAATGATTTGTTTGGGTTGGATAGATTAATTGGCATTTTGTCTGACAATTCAGGATCGAGTGATAGTGTGGAACCGGTTGCGGATGACATTTTTTTGACACCGGACTTAAATCAAAGAGCTTCATCCAGTTTGGTGGAGGGTGACGCTATTATTTTGGATAACGCCGAGGTGAACGTGCATGACAACCCAAATCAGCAGCTGATAGATTTGGAAGCAGACAAGACGGTGGAGTTGAGTCGTGCTTTGGGAGTGGAAAACATGGACGCTTTTGTTCCGCCTGTTAAGGAGGTGTTGCGTAGTGAAGGTTATCAAGAGGTTGTTCAATGAATGTTATTTCGTTGAATACTCGCGGTATAGAGAATTTTGGTAAAGCGGATTGGGTTCGTGGTCTTCGGGCTA
Organism: Ambrosia x helenae; assembly: GCA_030844895.1. Lineage (NCBI taxonomy): Eukaryota > Viridiplantae > Streptophyta > Magnoliopsida > Asterales > Asteraceae > Ambrosia > Ambrosia x helenae. The sequence goes on from CM061225.1 coordinate 11,172,607, forward strand.
TGAACGAGGTTAGTTTTGTCATGTTACAGGAAACACAATTTGGTTCTCTAGATTCGGTTAACTTGGGGCGTTTCTGGGGGTTTGGGGATTTCGCTCACGATTGGGTTCCTTCTACGGGAAGGTCGGGAGGTTTATTATCGCTTTGGGATCCTAAGGTTTTTGCTATGGATAGGGTGGTTAAAACGCTAACTGGTTGCTTGTTTCTGGGGTGATTAAAGGGAGTGGATACCCATGGCATTTGCTAAATGTATATGCCCCACAGAACATTGTTGCTAAACGTGTTGTGTGGGCAGAAATTAGCGGCATGATGAGTGAGGAGGGGGTAGATGGATTGTGGCCGGAGATTTTAATTCTTTTAGATATGCGGAAGAGAGATGGAATTCTATTTTTAATGCGGCCGAGGCTTCTGAGTTTAATGATTTTATTGATGCTTCGGACTTACACGAGTTCTCCTTGAAAGGGAGGCGGTTTACATTTGTTGCAGGTGAGAAATTAAGTCGCATTGATAGAATTTTTTTCAGTTGGGAGGTGTTCATGGAGTAGCCTTGCGCTAAGTACATTGCTTTGGAAAGGTATAAATCTGATCATAGTCCGTTATTGTTGAATACGGGTTCGAGTAATTTCGGACCTAAGCCTTTTAGATTTTATAATTCTTGGCTTGGTCGGGAAGGCTTTGATTCGGTTGTTAGAAGTTCTCTAGAAGACGGCTCTTTTGGTGGAAATCCGGATTCTAGGTTATTGTTAAAGTTTAAGATGTTACGTAAGAATATTACTGCATGGGTGCATAGCGTTAAAGCGCACGAGACGGAAGAAAGACGGGTTTTGGATGATGAATTTAATGTTTTAGATTTAGCTGTGGAGAGTAGATCGTTGTCAGAGGAAGAGGTATGGTCGCTGATGGAGATTAAGCAGCGAATTGGTGAATTAGATGAGTTTAAGCATCGTGATTTGAAGCAGAAGGCTCGATGTAACTGGGCCACTCATGAGGACGACAACTCGAGGTATTTTCATGGTTTTATTAATAAACGCAAGGCGTCTAATCATATTCCTGGGTTGGAGGTTAATGGGAGGTGGGAGATGAACCCGGTTATTATTAAAAGGGAGGTTATGGGATTTTTTTTTCGGGAAAATTTTAAGGAGACCTTATGTATTCGGCCGAAACTTGTTTGTTATGGTCTGTGCGTTATGAATACGGAGGAGGCTGAAGGTATGGTTGATCAGTTTTCGGTTGAGGAGACCAAACGTGCGGTTTTTTTATTGCGGTGCGGATAAAGCTCTAGGTCCTGATGGATTTAATTTTAGATTCATAAGGCATTTCTGGAGCTTGTTCGAGAATGATTTTATTGACATTATGACGTATTTTCATGAGGTGAAACGGTTCAGTCAGGGGTGGGGTCTTCTTTTATTACTTTGATTCCCAAAATTGGTGATCCTTCGAATCTGGGGGAATTTAGACCAATCAGTCTCATTGGGAGTATTATCAAAGTGGTTTCCAAGGTGTTGGCGAATCGTTTGAAGACGGTCTTGAGTCGTCTTGTTTCAGAAAATCAGTCGGCTTTTTTATCTGGAAGATATATTCTAGACGGTCCCCTTATGATTAGTGAGGTTATTACGTGGGCAAAGAAGAAGGATAGGAAGATATTTTTGTTCAAGATCGATTTCGATAAGGCTTATGACAACGTCAACTGGGAGTTTTTACTGTCTATTATGGCGCAGATGGGGTTTCCTACTGTTTGGTGCGAGTGGATTCGTGGTATTCTAGTGTCTTTTAGAGCTGCGGTTTTAGTAAATGGGTCTCCTACTTTCGAGTTTGGGTGTCAAAAAGGGATTCGCCAGGGTGATCCGTTATCACCTTTCTTATTTATTATTTTGATGGAGGCTTTTTCGGGGATGCTGAATCAGGCTAGTGATATTGGTGCTTTTAATGGGGTCAAGCTTCCTAACGAAGGTCCAACAATGACTCATCTTCTTTACGCGGATGATGCTATGATTATGGGCGAGTGGTCTTCTTTTAACTTTAGTAATATGAGACGTATTCTTCGTATTTTTTATTTATGTTCCGGTTTGAAGATTAATCTTCATAAATCGGTACTCTATGGTGTTGGTGTTGAAGATGCCAAGGTTGTGGACATGGCTGAGGAGTTAGGGTGCAAACAGGGTTCTGTGCCTTTTTCGTATTTGGGCATAAAGGTGGGGGCAAATATGAATAGAGTTACGAATTGGGAACCAGTAGTGTCCAAGTTCAAGAGTCGGCTCTCGAAATGGAAAGCTAATACTCTCTCTATTGCCGGTCGGTTGACTTTGATAAAATCGGTGTTGGACAGTCTTCCAACATATTATTTTTCTCTGTTTAAGGCGCCTAAGAAGGTTATTGGTGATCTTGAAGATTTGATGAGATGCTTCTTATGGGGTGGTTCGGACGAGGTCCGAAAGATGAGTTGGGTCGCGTGGGAGAATGTTACTAAACGGGTTAAGGACGGGGGCTTGGGGATAGCGTCGCTTGAGGTAAATAATAATGCTATGCTTGTTAAGTGGCTTTGGAGATTTCTTAATGAACCTAATGCGTTATGGAGAAGGGTTGTTTTCTCTATACATGGTTCGTCTAGGTGTTGGGGTATTACGCCGTGTAATAACGCCTTTACGGGTGTTTGGAAAAAATGTGTTACATTTTGGAATAAACACAAGGTCGAAGGGGTTGGTCTTAATAGTATTATTCGTGGTAATCCCGGGAACGGTCTCCGTATTCGGTTTTGGTTAGACACGTGGCTGGGGAACGCGCCGCTTAAAGATACATTTCCTATTCTTTACGCTCTCGAAAAGACGAAACGTGTGATTTTAAATGATCGGCTGAATGTACTAGGGGATAGCCGCGTGGTTTCCTGGGACTGGACTAGGGCTCCGTCCACTCCAGAAGAGGTTGATGTAAAGATTTCATTGGAAAATATGTTGCAGTCGGTGTCGTTGGACGGTAGTGACGATACTTGGTCCTGGTCTCACGGAGTTAATTGCGGGTTTGAGGTTGCTGCCGCTAAGAGATGGTTACGTGGTACGCCAGTGAGTGCACATTCATTCGAGTTTTGTTGGAGCTCTTGGGTGCCGACCAAATGTAATATTTTTATGTGGCGGGCGTTCTTGGATCGCCTTCCTACTAAGCTGGCTTTGGCTCATAGGAATATGGTGATTGATAACCTTTTTTGTGTGTGGTGTGATTCGAATGAAGAATCTGTAGAACACATTCTTACCGGATGCGTAGTGGCGTATGGGGTTTGGGACAAGATTTCTTCGTGGTGCAGGATCCCGAGACTGTTCGTGTTCCATGTTAAGGACGTGGTGATGTTGCATGAGCATAGTGGTATTTCGGGTGTCAAGAAAGCAGTACTTCACGGTATCATTATTATCACATGTTGGAGATTGTGGAGAGCTAGGAATGAGAAGGTGTATAATGGTAAAGATCCGAATGTGGTGAGAATGGTGACGGATATCAAGTCTTTGGGGTTTCTTTGGTACAAACATAGATTTAAGGGTGGGGTAGTGGATTGGAATCGTTGGTGTTCTTTTGATGTAACGTAATGTGTATGATTGTATTGGTTTTCTTTGGTTTTTGGCTTCTGTCTCTGACTTGGAGATAATTGTCGGTTTTGGTTGGTTTTAATGAAGTTTAATTTTCAAAAAAAAAAAAATAGAATGAAATGACTGAAAAAATATATAACTGCAATAATGTTTCTGTATCTACATATGAAGCATTAAATCACGTTGTAGAAATATCTATCCGATTGAATGTTTCGATACACTAATGCTTCGATACAATTCAATTTAAAATAGATTTAAAGTAATTAGGGTATAACGAAACCTGAACGTTGCAATGCATGAAAAAGAAAGAGGAATGTGTGGTAGCAGTATGTTATGAATGGGTATTGATATACTTATTATAGAGAGTTACTTGATAAGGAAGATTTGTAAAATGGAGGATAATTAGCACAATTATGGTATGGAATGCTCATTTACGGTTGTGAGGATTGATTACTTGATTGATTGATTGATAATATATTGGTAGGCGAGTTAATTTAGAATCGTTGACATACTTAGGTGGTATCGACTTGATAAGGAAGGTTTGTAAAATGGAGCATAATCTAATTATTATAGAGAGTCTCTTGATAAGGAAGGTTTGTAAAATGGAGGATAATTTGTTTCAATTATGGTATAGAATGCTCGTTTACGGTTGTGAGGGCCGATTGCATATTACGACAATTGCATAAAATTAGCAAATTGATGGCGTTCTAACATTAATATTTGAATACAATGTTTGACTTTATTAGGCGTTTCCATTTGTACCATGATGGCGGTAAATGCGATTGATATTGTATTTATGTACATAGATATTGTATTTATGTACATAGTTGCATTCATATAAGATGACGTTCTAAAATTTGCAAAGTAATAATAGTTGCGTTCATTTAGGAGATTTATTTTTGTCAACAATAAATTATGGGATGACGAGTAAAGCTTTAATATGTTAAATGGTTAAATTCGTAGCATGGTGAGGTAAAGTCACGATATTTTGTATTTGAAATTTGAATGTTGGCGTTTAATACGTGAAATACAATGGTAAGGCTAATTTAATTAGAATCATAATTTACTGCTGATGGTTTTTGTATTTGATGATAATATTGTAGTTAAATTAGGACACTCATTATGGTATAGCATAAAAGAAAGAATTTCAAATTAATTATATAAAGTTGAATATAAACAATAAACTGGGATTTTATTTCATTGATAAGCAATCGTGAATACAAAAAAAAAAAAAAAAAAAAAAAAAAAAAAAAAAAAGAGTAGCAATCAACCGTTTTATTCTGTCCGATTTTTTATTAGTGACCAAAATTTGTATCATATTTGGGTATGAGTAAGAGATTAATATTTGAAATTTGAAAAGCTTCCAACCATTTGTAAAACAAAAATTATCATCTATCAATTCTAATAGCACCAACCAAGATTGTCCTTTGTATGTGGCCACTGTAACGTTATTGTTGTGTATGTTTTTTAGAGAACAAAAATTTGTTCATGGCTTTTCGGCACTGCCTGTATTAACACGTAAAAAACAATATTAAGAAAGGAAAAAAATCATTTTTCTATAAAAACAAATAGCCATATGAAGATGAAAATAACATCCGTACCAAAACTCTTGCAGAAGGGTCATGCATCACCTTGAAGAATTGGTCACCCTTGTGATAAGCCATAATCAAGTATTTGTCTTCGGATTGAATTCTGGTATTCAAATGGCAAAACGAATATATTAAATAAATCTGATGTCTATCTATTTGTTAAAATGTATACGAATTGAACCAAATCAATTGCTTTAGATACAAATAAATCGCATGAACAATACGAATTGAAACAAATCAATGTAGAAGATACTAGTATTTGATAAATACAATTTACAAACATATAGAAGCATAATCGAACAATATCTTCTACATTCATTGAATATCACGCATGATTATTCAATATCATTCAATCACTTTCAACATTTACATTCAAATTATCCGTGTGTCATTTCTTTTTTGGAAATTAATTTTGTTAAACTTTTAAGAGTTCTGCAACTGCATCCTTTGATAATCAATTCATAGATAATGTTTTTATCTAGTCGTTGAATGGTATACGAATCGAAACAAATCAATTGCTTTAGATACAAATCAATCGCATGAACAAATCATTTTGTATCAAATAAATTAAAAAGACAATGAGAAATGGAAATAGAATAAACCTCGAAGAACAAATAGAAATGAGATCTCGAAGAAAACATGGAAAAGAAGAATGAGGAATGTAGGATTCAAGAAGAATTGTTAAGGAAGTTTGGAGAGTGATGGAGGAATGGAGGAAAAAAATAAAATAGGAAGCCTTATTTATAGGAAAGAAGTTGGAGCTCCATATTCAATATGGATACCTCAAACCCTCTCTAAGGCCTAGATTCAACCCAAGTGTACTCAATTATTATATATATATATTATTACATTGTAATGTAGCATACTTGTTTAATTACAATCATAAATTATGACATTACACCTTCTTTTGTTAAAAGGGAGGTGTTGACATATTATAGAAACTTGTTTAAGGAGGATTGTTTTAACAGACCTTCTATGTTTATTGATAATTTAAAGCAGGTTCCGGAAGACTGTATTGATGAGCTGATCAAACCGTTCTCTAAGGAAGAAGTGAAGGAAGCGGTCTTTGATTGCGGGGCGGATAAGGCTCCGGGTCCTGATGGGTTCAACTTTAGATTTATCATGCATTTCTGGAGGTATCTGGAAGATGATTTTATGAAGATTTTTGAAGAATTCTTTCATACAGGGTCAATTAGTGATGTCTGCAGCGCTTCTTTTATTACATTAATAGCTAAATCTAAAACACCGGTAGGTCTTAAAGATTATAGACCTATTAATCTCATTGGGGTGATAAGTAAAGTTATTTCAAAGGTTCTTTCGGTTAGATTGAAGAAGGTTATTGGGCTGGTGATCTCGGATTCTCAATCTGCTTTCCTGAAGGATAGGTATATTTTGGACGGGCCTTTAATGCTTAATGAGATTGTCGGGTGGGCGAAGAGGATGAAGCAACAGGTGTTTATGTTAAAGATTGATTTCGAAAAGGCCTACGATAATGTCAACTGGAGTTTTTTGCTGTCTATTATGTCTCAAATGGGTTTCCCGAGTCGTTGGTGTTTTTGGGTGGAGGGTATTCTGAAGTCGGCTCGCTCTGCTATTCTTGTGAATGGCTCTCCCACGTTCGAGTTTAAATGTCAAAAAGGTCTTAGACAAGGAGATCCGATCTCTCCCTTCCTTTTTCTTATTGTCATGGAGGCTTTGGCGTGTATGATTGTGAGAGCCGTTAATATTGGGGTGTTGGAAGGTGTGAAGGTTGCTAGTGGGGGCCCGGTTGTTTCTCATATGCTTTATGCGGATGACGCTTTGATCCTTGGGAAATGGAGTAAGGAGAATGTAGAAAATACAAATCGGATTCTGCGCGTCTTTTACTTATGTTCGGGTTTGAAAATAAATATCAATAAATCCGTCTTATATGGTTTAGGAGTGGGGGACTCGGAGATTGTTAGCATGTCGCGTGTCTTGGGATGTAGAGTTGGTAGCCTTCCTTTTGTGTATCTTGGGATAAAGGTCGGGGCAAATATGAATAGAGTTTCCAATTGGGAGCCGGTTTTAGAATCGATTCGTAATAGATTAAAGTCTTGGAAAGCTAATCTTTTATCTATGGGAGGTCGTCTTACTTTAATTAAATCGGTGCTTTCGAGTATTCCGGTTTATTATCTCTCCCTTTTTAAAGCGCCTTTGGCGGTAGTGGAGGTTATAGAGAGGATGATGAGAAAATTTTTGTGGAGCGGATGTAAGGATGGTAGATCTCTCCATTGGGTTGCTTGGGATAAGATTTCTAGACCTAAAAAGAATGGCGGGTTGGGTATTTCCAAGATCGCCGATGTTAATACGGCTCTTATTGCTAAATGGGCTTTTCGCTTCAAAAACTCCAAGGCTGGCTTGTGGAGCTTGGTTATCCAAAGTATTCATGGGGGGAATGGTCGTTGGACGTTCCTTCCTCTAAAAAGTATGTTCGCCGGGTGTTGGAAGAATATTGTGCGACATTTGGATAGATTGATGGTAAAAGACTCGTGGTTCAAGTATAGTATCAGGGGGAAGTTAGGAAATGGGAGTGATTTAAAATTTTGGAAAGATGTGTGGTTTGGAAACACCCCGCTAATGATGCGTTGGCCAACGCTTTATGCGCAGGAGATATGTAAAAATGCTACTGTGAGGGATCGTTTTGTGCAGGATGGTAATCAGATTGTTATCGCTGATTCATGGAGGTTGAAGACAGACTCGGTTGAAGCCATTTCTGAGTTCCAAGATGTTCTGTTTGTTATTTCTCAAGTTATGTTTAAAGAAGCCGCTGATAGTTGGAGTTGGGGGCCGAGCAAAGATGGTGTGTTCTCAGTTATGGAAGTTAAAAAATGGCTTTATAAAGATCGATATCCGTCTACGACGCAACGCATGAAGTGGGAAAGCTGGGTTCCTTTGAAGATTAATATTTTTAATTGGAGGCTGGAGTTACAGCGCATTCCAACTCGCTCAGCCTTACTGCATAGGAAGGTGAATATCCCTGACGCGTTATGTCCGATGTGTAGCTCTGCTGACGAAACGGCTTATCACTTAATGATCAATTGCGGGTTTTCCCATGGTGTTTGGAATTACATATGGAAATGGTGCAAAATGTACGGGTGGTGGCCGGGTTCGATAGATGAGCTGTTGGAGATGCAACTCGTGGCTAAGAAATCTAAATGGGAAAGGAAGATTTTGCGAGGTATTATTATGATTACTTGTTGGACGATATGGAGGGAGCGAAACAAAAAGGTTTTTCAAAATTCGAGACCTCAAGTTATGGAGATAGTTGCTACTGTGAAGGCTTGTTCTTTTTTCTGGTTGAAATATCGTTCTAGATTTAAGGATGTTGAGTGGATTGAATGGGTTAAATACCCTATGTATATATTGTAAGTGGTGGGGCGGGTCTTGAGTTGAGGCCTTGCCGTTTTTTTAATGAAATCTTTTGTTCAAAAAATAAATAAATTATGACATTACGCACAACACGTAAGGGTTCTTGTACAAAAGATGAGTTTTGTGGGAATGGTAAGAAGAACTCTTGTGTAGATATGTGGCAGGTATTTATTTAGAGATTAAAGGTAATAAGGTAATCTTAAAATGAGGAAGTGATCATGTAGTTATTTGTATGGAGTGTTTCCAGGGATTTTTTGTTAACCTTATTTCTAAATTCAAATGTTCGATAATCATATAATCGTCATTCATAACCGATACAAAAAACCAAAAAAAAAAAAAAAAAAAAAACATCGATCATTCAATTCAATCACGGCTTAGAAAAAAAATAATACATGTATTTAATTCATATGGTGCTACTTCATGTTTGCATGGTGTTTTAAAAAAATCTTAGTTCAATCCATGGTGTTTTATGACACAGCTATGTTGTTTTTTGTATTTTCAATCCATGGTGTTTTATATGTATCAAACTATGTGTTTTAACTTAAACTAATGTGTTTTATATGAGGCAGGCTAGTTTTCAGGGTATTTTAACTTAAACTAATGTGTTTTATATGAGGCATGCTAGTTTTATAGCAAACCTACTTTGTGGATGTGTTTTACATGAACCGACCATTTTATAGTGTTTTATAGAACAAAATGCATCTATCAAGTATAAATGTAACTTTTTATATGTGTGTGTATATATACACAACAATATGATATTCATACTAAAAATAAAAAAACACTCGTTATTAAAGTGTATTTTTTTAATGGTAATAGTAATTACATATTAAAAAGTTATTTGCGTTTAAGAAAGATAGGGAAAATCACATGTGCCATGCATGTGGTTTTTTTTTTTTTTTTTTTTTTAATTTAGAACACTCCAAGTTACCATTATATCACATCTAGTCAAGTTAGGCAATCAAAATTATAAAACATATTACAATTTGGCCATTGTTCAATCTCCACATTTCGTTTGTAGATCTAATGGCTAAAAACACTCTTACCATTCTCACTAAACACACTATTTGTACAATAACCCCACACACGTGAAACATATTAGATAAATGCATAAATTTGATCCCAACCTATTCAAATCTTGATCATTGAAACATGACGTGGTTAACTACAAACATTAATTTAGTCAGATATACTTGGTTAAAAGAAATCATCTAAATTTAAGTTGTATCTTAAATTTTAAAACCATCATTTCTAACCCCCAACACATACAACACATGGGTCACACACCATTTATGGCACCAACACATGCAACGCATGTGACGCACACCATTTTGACCCCAACACATACAAAATACATGTTACACACCGTTGTGACCTCTATATATACAATGTATTACTATCGTTTTCTACAAGTTTGTTTCCTTCAAGTTGTTATTCAACTAACTTACAAAGACTCATCCATAAGAAGCAGTGTTTTTAAGACTGGACCGGTTGAATCGGGGAACGGTGACGGCAACAGTCTGGTTCTGTATAGTTGGCTCGTTTTACATAGAACCGGCCGGTTTTTAGCGAATGGCGATATGCAGAAAGCTGCTAACAATTTTCATGTCTTTGGTGGCAACATAGATTCGATGTCTGGTCCGGTTATGAAAATATCGATAAGAATATTTGAGGTCATGTTTGTTTCCTTCAATTAAAAGATTCGCCGTTTACAGACGGTACTTTGACCAACCACTCATAAGTCGCCACATCATCAAACCCCTTCTCCACGCCCATCAAAATCTCCATGGCTCTTGCCCCACGCTAGACTCCACACCATAAAGAGGGCGGTATTGGTGGCATGAAGGGCTTCACAAACAAAAAAAGCTCATGATTTAAGCTTTTATATATACCACATTTCATTTATCATTACATCATATAGATTCTTTTATTAACAAGATTTTCACATTGGATAGTTACCATCTTAGGCAATGATTTGAAGACCAGATCTGACCTGTACGACTAGGAATTGTCCACATTGGTGCTCCAGTTCATGGTAGATCAGTATTATGGACTTTAGTGTCCACTATGTATCATATGATAGTGTTAAAAAACAAAGGATACATTTAAGAGATGGTTTGGACATTCCGAGGGTCAGCTCCTTGTTACTTTCCACTCGTATGGTCAACATGAACCACCCGCTAGAATGGGCCAGAGACCGGGGTATTTGGACCACCCTTTGACGCTCAACATTAGTGATTTATCTAATAAGAGTGAATAAGCGGTAAACGTAGATGTTTATATAAAAAGATATAGAGTATGTGACGAAAGGGTGGTTGAACTCGGCGGTTAGCTAGCATCTTAGGCGCTTCAGGCTACTGAGCTCAATGGTTAGGAGTTGATTGTTGGAATTAGTGAGGTTATGAGCTGCTGGCCTGATACCTCAACATTTATTGGGCTTAATAGGATAAGCTTAACAGCTCTGTTGTGATGAGAATAATTCTAGAGAGAAAGAGAAGAAATAAAAAGATAAGAAGGAATAAGATGTCTTACATTTACATGAGACAAATGGGATGGGATGAATGAGGGTGTGACCCCTTTATTTATAGAAAATGGTACACAAAACCCTAATGGGCTTTATTATGATGGATCGGGCTGGCCCATTAAGTTATTATATACCTTGTGGAAAGAAGTTGTTGTGCTAGGGAGCTGACAATGTATAGCTTTTTAGCTTTTTATCTTCCTAGTTAGTTCGTAAAGTAGGGTTAGACTACCCATGTCATTAGTTAGCAACTTGCTAGTTGGTGTGAATACGCTTCCCACTCATTTGGCCCATTTTCACTTTACTCTCTTTTTCTCAGCTTTATTTTATTTATGATATATTAGGGGCAATCCACACCCGGTAGTGGGGTTATTATTTTTTTGGTCGGTGTGCCATAGAACATATGTACTGTATATATACTAGTATTTTGCTCGCAGGCGTTGCCCCGCAAGCCTGAGCGTAAAACATAGAAAAGAATAACAAAGTCGATCTAAGACCCTACGCATTGCGACAAACCTATCATACAATCAAATGCAAAACCATATTCTAATTTACAAACAAATGAGATCACACACTAATCTGCCTAAAACTTGAAATCACAATAAAAAAAATATACTGATCGTAAGTGTTATACATCCACCGATGTATCATCATAATTTCTATTTGATAATGGTCGACACTTGTTTCTTCAGAAGCCAATAGCAAGTGCTCAACGTTTCCAACATCATGATTCATGTCCATCTTTAGGAAGCATAATATTGTAAGGGCCTACTGGACAACAAAATAATACTTGCAAGTTGCTACGATAGCTACCGTTTGTTTTTTATTATTTAAGCCCAAGGAACTATAATCAGATATTAAAGTTGTGACTTGGAGTGCCCTAAAGCTCCTTTGCAATTAAATAGATGCACATGGAATGATGGAAATCCTGGTATATACTTGAAATCCCATATCGTCGTAATTGCAAGAAGAACTAATAGAACTCCCATCATGTTGATTCCATTCTCATTGTTCTAGTACCAATAAAACTTACTTGTATGATTCGGCTACACACACTCAAATTAACAAACAAAATAACGAATTAACAGAATTAGTAGGTCTTGTTAAAATGATTAAAATGTTGGCAAAGGTTTGTAAAACAAATAATTATTTATAAGATCCAAAGGTTACATGTGTGCAATGGCATCAAAGTAATATGTTAGTTACCATGTTTGGAATCACCAAAGTGTTTGGTCACTCCTACCACCAGAAAAAGGAGCTCTAAGTTTCACCTTTACTGCAGTAGCTTTGGATTGTGAAATGATAGAATCAACAACTCCAAGTTTAGCACTTATCTTTCTAATAAAACCTTTAGGCCTATTTACTCGTTTATTCCCATCTGAACCACAGCATGAAGCCATGGACCATGAGTACCATATATCCTTCAATATTGGTAGCATCGTTCTGCAGATATATAAAAGAACTAGCTTTTATCCCGGGAGCGTCCTGGGGTTGAAAAATATAACAATTCTAATAATACTGATACTAATAGTAATAAGGGTTGGGTTATTCTACAAAGGCTACAAAAAATGAGAAGGGTGAGAAGCCACTAGAAAATGACATGTGTCTAAAGGATTAACAAGTGGGAGGGGCAATTTTGTCAAAAACATATGCACATGCTAGTCACATGCCATTCCACCTTCATTTTTAAATGCCCGTAACTTTTTTATACGTTATCCGTTTTTAAAAAAAATTATACCATAAAATTGAGCGTCGTTTTATCTTTAATATGAGTACCATATTGCTATACTTTTGAAATTTTTTTTCAAAAACCACTTGCATAAGACACAATGGAAAGTAAAACACAATGAACACCAATTAAATATAGGGTATAAAACATAATCAAGAGTCTAGTAAAACACAATGGACGACATACTAAAGACACAATGAATAGAAGACTAAAACACAATGAATACTTTTGAAAAAAAAAAGTTGAAAACCCAGTTACGTAAGACACAATGGATGACATACGAAAGACACAATGAACAAAAGACTAAAATACAATGAATACTTTTGAAAAAAAAAAGTTAAAAACCCAATTGTGTAAAACACAATGGACGACATAATAAAGACACAATGAACAGAAGATTAAAACACAATGAATACTTTTGGAAAAAAAAGTTGAAAACCCAGTTGCGTAAGACACAATGGAGATAACGTAAAACACAATGAGTACCTATTAAATATGCAATGAATAATATGGTATAAAACACAATGAACAGTCTAATAAAACACAATTGACGACATATAAAAGACACAATGAACAGAATACTAAAACATAATGAATAATAGACTTAAACACAATGAAAAACATAATAAAACACAATGTACGCCTAAATACAAAACTCATTTGCGTAAAACACAATTAAAAGCATACGAAAAACACAATGGACAAAGTTAAATCATGTGTAGACTAAAAAAACATAAATAACATATTTATAAAGCACACATGCATACTATAACACAATGAACGTGCAGAAGACACAACGGAGAAAAAAAACCATTTAGCACGAGTTTTTTTTTTTCAATTTTAATGTAGCAATGTGGTACTCATATTAAAGATAAAAAAACGCTCGTTAATATGGTGAAATTTTTTTGAAAAAAAAAATGTCGTATGAAAAAGTTATAGACGTTTTAAAATGATGGGGGAATTGACATGTGCATTGCATGTGGAGAGAGAAAGTCAATAAATGTGGTTTTCCTTTTATGCCCTTTCTCTAATTTATTATTTATTTTTTTCAAACAAACTAATCTCAACCCTTCAAATATATGATCAATGGATCACAATCCTTTTCACCCTTCTTAGAAAAAGTGTCTTGTGTATTTGATCCTAACCCATAGTAATAATTATTACCCTTGTAATTAAATAAATAAAAAAATAACCTTGCTATAAGGTGACACCATGTGTTGCAGTGTTGCGCGATTCTTTCTCTTAGCTTCTCTTGATAAAGTATACCTATGCATCTTTAAAAGAGTAAAATTCCAATGAAAGCATGGCGATTGAGCTGAATTTCAACATCGTAGATAAGAACCTGGTTTAAAAGAAAAAAATATTATTAATGAATAACCTGAACACTTTGTATTTTTTTCCTGTATGAACGAAACCCCACAAAAAATAGTTGTTTTTTTCTCCGTTTTTTTATATAGAACTATGGTACTCGTTGGAAAGATAATAAAACGCTCGTTAATTTGGTGTAACTTTTTTCTTTAAAAAATATCGTATATAAAAGATATTAACATTTAAAAATTATGAGAGGAAAATAAGAGAGAAAAAAATTTAAATTTGTTTTTAAATTCTTTTTTTCCTAAAATAACTCAATTTAAATTTAGTATATTAGGTTTTATATTATTATTTATTTATTTTTAATTTGCCATATGGCATGACACATGACACACTCAAAGAGGAGAATGACTTCTTAAATGCCATGTCATTAATATGGCTTTCTTATGCCTCCATTGAATGTCAACTCATCAATATTCAATTCTTTTATTATAAGTTATAGATATAGATATTGGGTATGTTTGGCAAGGAGCTTTTAAGAGCTTTTAGGAGCTTCAAGCTTCAAGCTTTTAAGAAAAAGCTCATACATAATAAAAAGTCTTGTTTGGTTGAAGGGGCTAGAAGCTTTTATGTTAAAGAAAAAGCTCTACAGTGAAAAAGCTACTATTAGTAGCTTTTAAGAAAAAGCTCTACTAGCTACAAGCTTTTAGTTAGTACATGACACAAATACCCATTCTATTTTAAAAATAAAATAAAAACCTTCTTTACAATCTTTTAATTATGACCATTTCGGTCATTTTATACATTTTATTAAAAGTTTCAGCTACTCTGCCAAACACCAAAATATATTTAAAAAGCTTCCAGCTACCAGCCTCCAGCTAGTTTTGCCAAACATACCCACTTTATAGCATTACAATTTATACTACATAAATGCTGTGAAGAAGCAATAACAACCTTCCATTCCTTACACAAATTCGTAATCAAAACGAATTTCTTTTCGGATTTGTGAATAGAAAATATATAACAAACCTTCTAATTGATGAAGTTCATATTGAAAGAGAATTACCAAGGCAAAAGTTGTATCCCAAACTCCAAACATAAAGAAAGAAAGTCCCAGGGACGAAGGATAAGAAGGGCTAGGGATGGCTCTGGCCCTCCCTGTTTTCTGGCGCAGTGGTATAAATTTGTGATTTTCATAGGTAAATTGAGTCTGGGTTGAGTTCGGCCCTCACCGATTTGCCACTACCGATCAAAAAATTTGAGTCCGGCCCCCACCGATTCCGAAACCAAGCTTCGCCACTGGAAAGTCCTGTTATAATAATATTTTGTATGTAAACACAAATACCTCTCATAAATTTTAATTGCCATGCTCTTAATAATACTATGTATGTAGCAAAGTAAGAATTATTATTTGAAAAAGTAAATTGTAAATGGCGTAATAGACATCAGTAGAAAAAAATATATAGTAAATTATATTTCCCAAATTATTGAAACACCCGTAGTTAAAATTTGCATTATGCCAAACAAAAAAAAATATCGGACACTGAACTTTGACGCGTTACCAAAATGACTTCTAAACAAACTTGTACTTAAGTTTAACCCGTATGAATATGTTGCAATTGATTTGCAACAGAAGCAAAAACGAAAAAAAAAAAAAAATTAGGTGCCCAAAACACCCTTCGACCCGTTTGAGATTTGCAAAACTTGGTTTATTCTTTGCTTTTCTAATGAAATCCAAATGTCTTTGAGTTTGTAATTTTGAGCGGTTTCTAAGCAGTGGCGGATTCAAGAAATGTTTTCCGGTGGTGCGATCTGGAGGTTCAACCAAACTTTTAAAGGGTACGATCAGGATTTTAGTCAACAAATTACACTAATTTTTTTCTTTTAAGGGCGGCGCCCGCTCCCCTTGAGATGTATGTAGGTCCGCCACTGTTTCTAAGTCAGGCTCGGCTGTTGTGGTTTCGGACGTGTCGGGTCTGGTTTGGTAAACCGTGTTTTTGTGGGTTGTATCAACTATGGTTAAAAACGACAGCAGATTAAAATAAAAACGGAAAAAATTAACTCATTTTTGTTCTCGTATTTTGGTGGTTCGGGTTTGGTTAGAAGATCTTTTTCTAAACCTTAATGAAAAAGAGCAATAACTCCATATAACCCATTTGAAGTTCATGATAATGTTCTATAAAAGCCACACGAAAACACTGTATTGAGATGAAGGCAAATGTAAACAAATGATTGTTAAGTATCGCGTGGAAACTACAAAGGCCATAATTTATTACTAGTGGGTTTACCCGCGCGTTGCAGCGGGATCTACAAATAGGTTGCAATACAACATTATGATAGTTAGATTTTTTGCCGCAAGTTATGCAAAAATAATAGAAATGTGCACATTATGTTTTAACAAGTATTCGTAGAAAGAGAAGAAAAGAAATGTGCACCGCCACTTACAACTGATTGCAGTTCACCCCAAAAACCATGTACTCGTTATTGAACAAATCTTAATAAACCAAAGGTATGTTACTGTAACAGACCAATATGAACATAAACATCACTCTTGTGTAAGTTATCCGATCATTGCTGTAACGCCCAGCTTTTATCTAATATTATAATATTAATATTTTATTCATAAAACGATTTTAATTCGTTAACAAGAAATACATTCTTATTCATTAATAAATTTAATTATTTAAATTCGTCAAATAACGCGTTTGTAAGTAATAACATATTGGTAAACCGACCTGTATCCTTGTAAATTTCTAAAAATGACTAAAAATATATTATAACAAATATATAGTCCAACCACTCGTTTTAAGTCGGTTTATATAAATAAATTTAACAAAATATCTATTTTAGCGGTTAAACAAGTTACGTCATTTAAATGAGACCGAGTCAGTAACTGGCTCGTATACGCGGTACCCAACCACTTAACCCACACCAAAACCCTAACACTACTTAAACACTTTATCTCCTCCTCATTTCCTTACAAATCAAACCCTAGCCACCATTGCTCCTCCATCACCTCCCTGCTTACTTCTACTCTCCACACACCCACAACAACAATCACCTTTAACCCTCAACTCCTCCCTCACCCTCTCTCTGTTTTCGGTTTTTCCTTTCCGGCGTGACCAGTGCCATTTGTTATTAAGGTATTCTTTACATTTATTTAATTCTTGTAGCATACTACCAATGAAACATTATTTAGTCAAGTTAAGTTGACCAAATAATTCTTATACATTCATGGTTCGAAGATAACAGATAGCTTTAGAGTTTAATTCCATTTGTTATTAGAAACCATTTATACATACTTTTCTATGCTAGCAAGTTATATTGAATAAAAAAAGATTTTATATTTATGAATTCATAATAAAAAAAAACCTACAATCGATGTTCGAAGTATCGAACTACTTTTATAAATCCAACAAGCTAGTATTTAGCGGTTTAGAAATTGAGTTTTTCTCAGTGTCCATTTTATTTTAATTTATTTATTTTTGTTCTAAATACAATTTTATAAGAATTATTAAATTTCAATCAACAAATATTTTGTACTAATTTCTTTTAGCTACATCGTCATCAGATGAAATGGTTTCTAATATTGACATTAAATGGATTGTCTTTAAGTTTAGGAGCGTTTAAAAAAACGCTATTGTATTTGGCAAACTAGATCTAGAGAAAACTTTGGTCAAAATAAAAGGATTATCGATATATTAAAATACGAACAATGACAAAATCATGAAACGTATATATACACACACACATGCTAACCAACTACGAAACGAGTTAACGTTCGAGTCAAGCTACGCAAATATTATTTCTTTATCCAGAATTTGTTTTTAACAATAACTTCAAGTCGATACATTGAATGATATATTAAAGCATTATTTTAAGCAACTATACATACGTATATATTCTTGAGAAACCAAACCAAGCTATTATCGGTTCGTTAAGTTATACACATTAAGACACGTATTGTTTACAATACGAGTCTAGGTAGTTGAATCAACTATCTTTACAACCAAGAAACGAAACACGCTTATTTGCATTAGAATTTAAGGCATCATTTATTTGTAATAGGATACAAGATGTTCAATTAATTCAAGTTCAGACTTTTGTTCTGCTAGTACCTACACGGTGAATTTCAGGTGAGTATACTTGACCCATTTTACGTTTTAAACCACTTTTCGGTTGTAACATGTACCATATTTAAACTCACACCAAGCACACAATCATTCTTATTCAAATACTCAATCTATATACATGCTTAATTGTTATGCTATACGTGTTAATCATGCTCTGCCTTTTATGCTTAACTGTCTTGCCACCCTTAACATGTATAGCGCTATAGGAGTAGCACACCGCCCTCTTTATGGGTCATTGTTAAGGCATACATACATACTCTTACGGTCTAACACTTCTGTGTTAGGGATGCAATTATATTATACATAACGGTCTAACATTTCGGTGTTAGGGATGCAATTATATTATTCTCAGTCTATCACCTCGGTGATAGGCACACAAGCTAGTGGACACTTTGGCTTGACTTTTGGTTAATGCATGCTAGTATGATTCATAGTTTAGTATACATTAGCATGTGGATCTGAGTTTTATTCAATCTTTATACTACGTACGTATTCAAACTTGTATACTCGCCAACATAATTTGTGTTGACAGATATTTTATACATGTTGCAGGAAAAGCTTGATGAGACGATACAAGAAACATCACTTAGGATTCGCCCTTAGAAACAAACGAAACAATCTTTATTTTACTTCATGTTTAAGTTAATGTATTTTTTCTCATGAACAAATTGTATACTTGTTGAATCTTAGATACGAATGAAATCTATTTTAATCTATTATCACAATTTAGTGTTATGAAGTCTTTGAACAATCTATCACAAGTCTCACCTCGATGTTTCCGCCATCGGTTGGGGTGTGACAGATTTGTATCAGAGCCATAACTATAGGGAATTAGGAAAATTGCCATGATTGACCTAGTCTATAATTAGGAACCTTTATTTGACTACTTCCTTTACATGCTTGAAATACTTGATTTTCCTACTTGCTTTTTATCAATTTCATATCAATTTCATAAACCTTAAAGATGCATGCCTTTCCTAAGGCAACGTATACTCCAATACAAAGACACTCGTATTTCACTAACGAAAGAAACTCACTAAAATAGGCGTGAAACCCTTACTTTAGTGACAACTTTCAATCCGTTTTATTCCTTTTTAAATTTTTGAAATTTCATCATCGAGATAGGAGTGATTTCCTTATCTTGATGGCAATTTCACTCATCTCACTTTAGTGAAATCTCACCAAAGAGTTAGGATTAACTTCCTTTACTCTATGGGTAAGTACTAATCCACATTTTGAAAACGAAACCTTCAAGTTAAGAGTGATATCCACATCTTGATGACTAGTTTCATATTCTCTCATTTTCGTAAAAGCTCTACTACCAAGTTAAGAGTGAATCCCTTTATCTTGGTAGCGCTTCATTCCTATACATTATCATAGAAACTTTATCATCAAGCTAGGAGTGATTCCCTTTACCTTGATGATTAGTTCCATTCCTTGAATTTTTCAATCTCTCTAAAATCTTAAACTTTCGATTGAGAATAGACATGTAGTAACTGGAAGGGTGAATACCGTTAACCGAAATCTCGGCGAGAGTATTTCCACCTATTAGGCCAAAGCATGTTTCCAAACTCAACGGTAAATTCGAATCACTTTGGTTAGTCGCAGTTCCGTTCAGGAACAATTCAAGTCTTGTGTAAATCTCTCTTACGTTATGCAGCGAACTTCAAGTCCATTTTACTAGACACAATACTTAAACCTCTCTCACTTCGGCTTGATCCTAGATTTGAATTTCTCAAAAGTATCGATAAACATCATTATTTCTGAAAATATTTAATTTTTAATATCCTCAAATATTTTAATCAAATATTTTATAATAAATCTGGTTTCATATTAAAACATTTTATTATCAAATATTTTCAATTATGCGTCTTAGAAAGTTTTCTCCAACCTTATACATCGATTTGCAATTGATTCTATAAAAGTTATATTTTAAACAAACCGAAATTTTAACATTTATGACATTTTGTTCAAATAAAACATCGAATAAATATTTTCGAGTATTATAAATTATTGTAAATATTCAGCATCATGCATCAAAGCCTTAACATCCTGTATTTTTATTCATATTATCATACTTCCACATTCTGTTCTTATTTACGTTACGTTATACCAAATTACTTTTTAAAACAAATTAATACTTCAATTATTATTTTTATACCTTCTAACATTCGTTAACGTCTAATTTACTGAAAAGCATAATACCAATTATTATTTTACATCATCCAACTTATGACATTTTATCCAAATCATATGGTTCTTCTCACAACATACTCAAAATTTATAACAAATATTTACCTATACCTTACGATTTCATTATCGATCGTACTTTCTTGTTACCGTTCTAAATCTCCCATGTATCTTCTAAAAACAATCTTGTTTGAAACAGGTACACAATTATTTTCGTTATGTGTGCTTTTGTAATGTTAATTTTTTTTTTTTTTTTTTTTTTTTTTTTTGCAAATATGATTTTTTCTTTCATGAAACATGAAGTCCTTTTATTTACCTAGTTCACACCTGGTTTACAATTGAAAATTTTTGATAACATATGAAACTTGACCTTCTCATATATGGGTTGTAACAAGAATCATAAGCTCCTTCGCAAGCAAACGTCTACAAATTATTAATTCTTATTTTTGTAAAACCGATCATTTTCATAAACTTGATTTTGATGTCAACTAGTCTATACCCCCCCCCCCCCCCATATAGCTAAACTATTTACCTACAACATTTTCATTTTCCACAACCAAGGGTTAAATTTCAACTGCATTCCATATGCATCATTCCCTACGATATTTGATTACTTATCAACCAAAGCTACATTTCTCATTACCAACATTCCTTATCGTCATCCACTTAATTATCTATATGTCCTTCATTTCTACAATCAAGATTTACATATCGTTAATATCCTCCAACAGATTCTATACCTCCATCTCCTACAAAGCATGATTACTCATTAATTACTCTTGTCAAGGGAATGACTATTTCAGTTTCAATAAACTCAAACATGGTTTTCCATCCCGAGTGTCCGTAGACGTTTATCTATGTACGATACAATCAGAACTACCTCTACACATACTTTTACAATTGCAACTTAAAACTTTTGCAAATATACTTTCAATTTTAGTACAGTTATCTACCCAATAACTAGTAGAGGTCTATATGTCCTCTCGACAGTTGGATACATTTCTAGATATGCCTTCTTAGATACAATTATACCTATAATACATTACTTGATATGTTGTGATATACATACATCTTTTCATAAACTATGAAATATGATACTTGAAATTCAATACCTATATATTCTATGCTACTCGCAAACTTGATCATACATGAAACTTGTTTATCCATGAAACTTAAGACTTGATTATGCGTAAGACTAGGTTTTTCCCATGATATTGAAAATTAATATTCTATAATACTTGTAATATTCTATAAACTTAATTTTTCACTTAATGCATATAAATCGCCATAAAAACATTCTATCCCAAATTTGAACTCGCTTATGCTTAAAATTCAAAACATCCTACTACTCATGTTGAATCTCCTTTGAACTTGGAATAGTAAACGATCATTTTCTATTTCAATAAATGCATAAACATTACTTCATAGATTACACTTACAACAGTTATAGGAATACATCTCGTTGGGATGTAGCCTTCCAGACATCCAGTTTTGGTTGTAGCCTATACCTAAATTCATACGTGTTTATATTCTTAATACTTACTTGCGTACCTGCATACATCATCACTACGTTACTAAGTTGTCAGATATCATCGTGTTCGTTCCACAAATATAATGACTAGCTCTTAGAGTTAGGACACATTTACGTCATATACATAATTTTATTTTGAGTTTGTGTCATAGAAAGACATAACACCCTAATGTAAGGTAAATTGGCGATTGCGGTCCGGAACGTAATCATGAATTTACAGGTACGTTAAGGTGAGATGAAATTCTATATAGGGTTGTTGGTAGATACTCATTACAAATTCGAAATGCCTAAGGTGTGGTGGGTTAGCTGCGGTACACCCTATATATAAACACTAATGGTGTATCGAAGATGTGACTGAGGGTCGGACCAAGGACCAACTCTACTCAATTTGACCAAATCACAATAAGCCTTAACCTAAGTCTAAGAACATTTAAAACAATCCCAAACAATCCCATGTTCTACACAAAAGCTTGCTACTCATCTAAACTCGATAACACAAACTATAGCTCTTACATCTCCATTCTTCCTAGTGTTGCAACAACACCTAACAACCATTCAGATTAAATTTCGAGGACGAAATTTTCTAAAGTAGGGGAGACTGTAACGCCCAGCTTTTATCTAATATTATAATATTAATATTTTATTCATAAAACGATTTTAATTCGTTAACAAGAAATACATTCTTATTCATTAATAAATTTAATTATTTAAATTCGTCAAATAACGCGTTTGTAAGTAATAACATATTGGTAAACCGACCTGTATCCTTGTAAATTTCTAAAAATGACTAAAAATATATTATAACAAATATATAGTCCAACCACTCGTTTTAAGTCGGTTTATATAAATAAATTTAACAAAATATCTATTTTAGCGGTTAAACAAGTTACGTCATTTAAATGAGACCGAGTCAGTAACTGGCTCGTATACGCGGTACCCAACCACTTAACCCACACCAAAACCCTAACACTACTTAAACACTTTATCTCCTCCTCATTTCCTTACAAATCAAACCCTAGCCACCATTGCTCCTCCATCACCTCCCTGCTTACTTCTACTCTCCACACACCCACAACAACAATCACCTTTAACCCTCAACTCCTCCCTCACCCTCTCTCTGTTTTCGGTTTTTCCTTTCCGGCGTGACCAGTGCCATTTGTTATTAAGGTATTCTTTACATTTATTTAATTCTTGTAGCATACTACCAATGAAACATTATTTAGTCAAGTTAAGTTGACCAAATAATTCTTATACATTCATGGTTCGAAGATAACAGATAGCTTTAGAGTTTAATTCCATTTGTTATTAGAAACCATTTATACATACTTTTCTATGCTAGCAAGTTATATTGAATAAAAAAAGATTTTATATTTATGAATTCATAATAAAAAAAAACCTACAATCGATGTTCGAAGTATCGAACTACTTTTATAAATCCAACAAGCTAGTATTTAGCGGTTTAGAAATTGAGTTTTTCTCAGTGTCCATTTTATTTTAATTTATTTATTTTTGTTCTAAATACAATTTTATAAGAATTATTAAATTTCAATCAACAAATATTTTGTACTAATTTCTTTTAGCTACATCGTCATCAGATGAAATGGTTTCTAATATTGACATTAAATGGATTGTCTTTAAGTTTAGGAGCGTTTAAAAAAACGCTATTGTATTTGGCAAACTAGATCTAGAGAAAACTTTGGTCAAAATAAAAGGATTATCGATATATTAAAATACGAACAATGACAAAATCATGAAACGTATATATACACACACACATGCTAACCAACTACGAAACGAGTTAACGTTCGAGTCAAGCTACGCAAATATTATTTCTTTATCCAGAATTTGTTTTTAACAATAACTTCAAGTCGATACATTGAATGATATATTAAAGCATTATTTTAAGCAACTATACATACGTATATATTCTTGAGAAACCAAACCAAGCTATTATCGGTTCGTTAAGTTATACACATTAAGACACGTATTGTTTACAATACGAGTCTAGGTAGTTGAATCAACTATCTTTACAACCAAGAAACGAAACACGCTTATTTGCATTAGAATTTAAGGCATCATTTATTTGTAATAGGATACAAGATGTTCAATTAATTCAAGTTCAGACTTTTGTTCTGCTAGTACCTACACGGTGAATTTCAGGTGAGTATACTTGACCCATTTTACGTTTTAAACCACTTTTCGGTTGTAACATGTACCATATTTAAACTCACACCAAGCACACAATCATTCTTATTCAAATACTCAATCTATATACATGCTTAATTGTTATGCTATACGTGTTAATCATGCTCTGCCTTTTATGCTTAACTGTCTTGCCACCCTTAACATGTATAGCGCTATAGGAGTAGCACACCGCCCTCTTTATGGGTCATTGTTAAGGCATACATACATACTCTTACGGTCTAACACTTCTGTGTTAGGGATGCAATTATATTATACATAACGGTCTAACATTTCGGTGTTAGGGATGCAATTATATTATTCTCAGTCTATCACCTCGGTGATAGGCACACAAGCTAGTGGACACTTTGGCTTGACTTTTGGTTAATGCATGCTAGTATGATTCATAGTTTAGTATACATTAGCATGTGGATCTGAGTTTTATTCAATCTTTATACTACGTACGTATTCAAACTTGTATACTCGCCAACATAATTTGTGTTGACAGATATTTTATACATGTTGCAGGAAAAGCTTGATGAGACGATACAAGAAACATCACTTAGGATTCGGCCTTAGAAACAAACGAAACAATCTTCATTTTACTTCATGTTTAAGTTAATGTATTTTTTCTCATGAACAAATTGTATACTTGTTGAATCTTAGATACGAATGAAATCTATTTTAATCTATTATCACAATTTAGTGTTATGAAGTCTTTGAACAATCTATCACAAGTCTCAC
The DNA here is from genome assembly GCA_030844895.1 of Ambrosia x helenae. NCBI lineage: Eukaryota > Viridiplantae > Streptophyta > Magnoliopsida > Asterales > Asteraceae > Ambrosia > Ambrosia x helenae. The sequence goes on from CM061225.1 coordinate 11,197,496, forward strand.
CTCGATGTTTCCGCCATCGGTTGGGGTGTGACAATTGCATATCTATATAACCGTGCCATTGAAGACACCTTGCTAAATGATAAAGTTCATTTTCATGACAAAAGCATATAGTACTAATATGATATTGTATAAACTATCATATGAAGGTCATTCTCCATTTAGAAATTAAAAGTTGTGATTTGTAAGTTTGTAATAGACTTGCACAACTTGACCCAACAGCTAAAAATTGCCCAATGTAGCTAGTGAGTTGAACCATCCCGTCTACTTTGCCGCCGGGTAGATGCATATATATGAAAAAGGATTATAATATAAGTATTATTATGACAAAGTTTTAAAATTCATACAAGTTTAGCTGAGATAAGATTATTCATTGTGGTAACATAAATTATTATATTTCATCGCCATTATATGAAATTTGTTCAAAAATATTGTTATCCCGTGTGTTTATTTAGTTTGGATGAGTTCTATTTTTATATAAAAGTTAATTATCTAGGAGCATTTAGAGAAGAAAAGTGGTAAAATTTAGAAAATTGCAAAGAAACCCTTGGTATGTCATCTTAACTTTGGATATATTTGTCCGTGCCTCCTCCTTTATAATGTAGTATAGATTATAGACATATATTATAGACAGTATGTAATTAAAACCAAATAATGTCATAGAAAATTTCAATGAATACAAATAATAGCAATAATTTAAATATATAAGAAATTAAACATATATTTTTAAAACCAGCAAAGTATGTAAGTAAATGCATTGTTTATGTGAAAGATGTTAATATTTTTTCTTACACCATATATAGTAATTCCACTTTAAAAACATTTTTTTTTAAAACATGATGTGTGGTCATATGGCACAAGTACGTCTATACTACAACCGAAAACTATCTTTCTAAATAAACATGAAATTGTGGTGGATATCATCGTGGAGGTGAAATCGTGTAGCTTTTTGTGGTATAAACATTGACATAGGGATACTATAGATATAGATTAATGGTAATTGAAGGTTATGATAAAAAAAAATATGTTCAAGTCAGTGTTGTAAAAATCGGCCTAGGCTCTAGGCGATCGGAAATAGTGTAATTTCGACCTAGGCGAGATGGGGATTAGGCGGGACATAGGCGGAGTTAGGCGGAGCTAGGCGATCATCTGGATGGCTTTGTTGCTAAGAAAAAAAGAGTAAAAAAGGAAGATCTTGAACAAGCTCCGGTGGCCGACGGTCATCTGGTTTTCTAAGAACGAAATGTTGATCAAGAAAGATGGAATGGTTTTTAAGTTAATAAAGAAAATAAAAACTAATACTTTAATTATAAATGTTCGGACTAACTTCAGGCACTAGTGTAGGAGCTACAATTAAATATTCAAAAAAAAGTAGAGCTACAATTACATATCACTGACCCTCTCTCATGACCACTCATTTATTTCCTTCTTTAATTGTTTATTACTTTAATAAAAAAAAGTATATTAAGTTTCATTTCTTCTTTACTTGTTTATTAGTTTTGATTTAGGATTTCCTTTTCATATAATCTTGTAAAAAAAATTCGTTTTTCAATAATACATAACTAGATAACATTATTTTTCTTTCACGTAGGAATATCTTTTATGGGTTAGGTTCACGTACAAACACCTTTTTCGTACGAACTGTACGAATCAAAGGAAAAAACACGCGGGGTCGTGTATAACTAGAGTAATTATATAATTACTCTAGTTATACTCTAGCTATATAATTAGAGTAATTATATAATTACTCTAGTTATATACGGCCCGCGTGTTTTTCCGTGTTTTTCCTTTGATTCGTACAATTCGTACGAAAAAGTTGTTTGTATTTGATCTTTTGTCTATCTTTTATATAGATAATTAGTTTGAAAAAAAAACCTCAAACCAAACACAAGGGTTATTAAACACGTTTACAACCCATTAAATCATTTACCAACCTAATTCCGTCAAATAGGCTTCCTGGTTAAAAAAAACACATGAATTTCTAAGTATTATGTGTATGTATCTTAACATATTTAAAAAAAAACACCTAAATCTGTTTATATATGTAGAATATGTATAAAAATTCCAAAACGCCTAATTCCGCCTAGTCCCGACTAGTCCCTAGGCTAGATCCCACCACCTGCCTAGCGCCTAGCGCCTTCTGCAACCTTGGTTCAAGTAGGTTTTGCATGATGGGTAGAAAGAAAAAAATTGTACGACATTTGGGTTTTAAGCATGATACTTTTCCTATGTCATCTTAAATTTCATGTAAAATGATATGTGAAGAGTGAAGGCAATGAATGTACAAGTAATAATACATCAAGGGGTAATATGGGAAAAATTTATATGACATTATAGGTTTAAAACATATGTATTTTCAAATGTCATCTTAACTTTGACAATTTGGACATCTTTGCCTATGCCTCCCTCTTTATAATGTAGTATAGAAGTATAGAAGTATAGATATAGATTAGATTAAAAATCATTACACGCATTGTTGGAGAGAAAAAATGGAGTGACCACCATTATATAACCGCATTCATGATTTTGGTTAATATAAGTAATATCATTTTTGTAGATAACATATTAATTATTAATTAACATGTATAAAATAGACTATTTAAGGTGTTTAGATAACAAAAATGAACAGGTTAATAATAATTAAATAAACTGCTGGGAAAAAATGCAGAGACCACCATTTGTTTTACACTTTTTACATGTCGGTAAGGAACAATATGCAAGAAAATAAGCTAACCGATTCACAGAAATGTCAGCAAACAGCAAAAACTGTATGCCGGAGCTAAATAGGGAAACGGAAGCTAAAACTTACCAGCATGAAGCTAAAAAATAGTTGGATCCTCAAGAATAAAATCACAAAGTTCCACTTGCCCAAACATCGATTCGGTTAATCGAAGATATCATCACCTACCACAGTCTCTAAACCTAATTCAATACCTACCCCATATACAAATGCACACGAATCAATTAAGCTTCAAACTATGGACACATCAAATTAGGTTAGGTAACAACCACGAAAATCGAAGCTAACATAAGTAAAAGACAACAAAACGGAAGATAAACTAAATTAAAGTTGTTCCAAATCATAACCCTACAACAACCAAAAGCGAAGCAAATAGAACTATCAGCCAACAAAGTTGTACAGAAATTAAAACATTACCCAACACCTGCAAACAAAGCAAGAAACAAAAACTAACAACGATATAGTGAAAGTCTCAAAGGGGCGGCCTAGTGTTAATACGTGATCGTTGCTAAATGACCGACATGAATACCCACTGGAAGGCAAAACACCTAAGTTGCAAAGTCTGCAAACAAAGCCAGAGGTCCAAATAAAATAGTAGGCGTTAATGATTAGAAAGCGAGAAAGACTGTTACCTGTCCGAAGCCAACACAACGACCGGCAACAGAAAGTGAATCGTCGGCTGTAGAAGTTTAAGCGGCGGGATTCTGGTTGATGCCGGTGGTGAGCAGTGGCGAAGCTTGAAAAATTGGTCCGGGGGTCGGAAATCACCAGTCACTGGACGTGATCTAATTTTTTTTTTTTCAATAGCTATGTTTCGGATTATATGTTTGGGTTGATGATTCGATTCGGGTCGAGTCAAACATTAAATACAATAATATTAAAATTCTAAGCATTGTTTAACAAAAAATTGAACAACGTCCAACAATTATAAGAATATTTATGCTAAAGAGAAGATGATAGATATAGTTATCTTGTGGCATTTGAGTGACACATACATACACAAACAAACTGACCCCCATTTGTAAATATTTTATTGGGTTGGTTTAATCAACATTCAACAACACAACAAGATAACAATATATGAATCTATAAATTAGTACTTTGAATGGAGACTTGAAAAATGAAAGTATGAAACTACCCGGGTGAGATCAAGAGACATAGTACAGAGAGGGTTTAAAGTTTTATTTAGGTTTAGGCTTGTATTTGGGTTTTTTTAATGGGATTTTCCTTAAAGAAAAAAATAGGCAAAATCAAAATATTAGGTTGTACCTCTCAAAAAGGGCCCAAATGAAAAAAAAAAAAAAAACCGATAAACTTGGTAAAACAACCGATATTTGGGAACCTTGTATCATTCGATATAACGTTAGTTTTAGTTTATATAATATACCTATTTTTTTCAAAAAAAAAAAAAAAACAAAAAAAACCGGGAGGTCGAAACCGTATATACCTAAAAAATTCTATACGGATACTATATAATCGGAACTTCTGAACGAAAATTCGGGGGGGTCGGCCGCCCCCTCCCGCCCTTTGAAACCTCCGCCACTGGTGGTGAGGGCGGTGTTTTTTTTGGGGATTTTGATGATGATGAACGATGTTGGTGGGTTGTTGGTGTGGGTGGAAACTGGGTGTGGCAGATGGTGTAAAGATGAAGATGGGATGGAGCTAATGGTGATAGGATTATGGTAGGTAAAAAGAATAAAAGAAGAAAGCATGTTTGGTAGGCAAAAAGAAGAGAAAGAGGATGCATTAAATGTTTGTATCTTAGAGTACAAAAAATGTTACATATACCGGTAATGGGAATGGTTCTAGAGAAAACCCTCCTTATTTGGTAAACTCTGGAAACTCTGACTTCCCAATATTTTTTTTTTTTTGAAAAAAATAGGGCAAGTAATATACATGATTTTAAGCATTTTGGGCCAAAAAAATTAAAAAAGCGCCGAGTATTTTTTTAAAAAAAATAAAATAAAATTTTGACTAACACATGTTAAGTGCTAATAACAGGTGTTAACAATGTGTTAACTATATGTAAACAGTAGACGTTTTTTATTTTTTTAAAAAAAAAACCGTTCGGCGCTTTTTCGATTTTTTTGGCTCGAAATGCTTAAAAAAATGTATATTACATACCATATTTTTTTCAAAAAAGAAAAAATGTTGGGAAGTCAGAGTTTCCAGAGTTTACCAAATAAGGAGGGTTTCCTCCATATACTTTACCTACCGGTAATTATATATATATATAATTAGCTAAACAAATCACAATCAAATGAAACAAGAAACAACTAGGAATTTAGGATAAGAACCATAATGGGAACGGGACTAGAATTTGAATATAAAATGCTCTAACCACCTTCTTAAGGCTTGTGGGTACACAGACGACACATAGCCCCCGTCCCCCAACCTTACCCCGTCTCCCAACCCAACACCACCCTGCCACTCCCGTCCCGGACACCCCCGTCCCTCCCGTCTCTCCGAGGACATATGGGACGCTCCAATCACAATTTTTTTTTTTTTTTAGAAGGTAACAAGTCAAGGAAGAGACATGAATCTTGTGGGTGTCTCCACACCCCACCCATGTCTCAAGTGAGAGAAAATTGGACCTTGATGATGTGGCATCCTAGTTGGCTTGAAGACATCACATTTTTGATGTCTGTGTACCCACTAGCCTAACTTCATGTCGAGCAATATCGTTTTGATGAAGAGGGTCAATGTCAATGGAATTTTGGTTTATTAACTCAAGTAAAAAGTTAGCAGCTAACAAAATTCAATTTTTTATTTTCTTGTTTCACTTTTATTGGTAGCATGAGTACCTATATAAAAACTCATGGTCTCGCTAAGGGGAGGAGTGCTTCTAGATTTATTTTTCACTTTACTGATTTACACCAATCCTGCACTGTCACATTAATTCACTGATTTAGTTCACTAAAAAAGTTTTTTAGAGACAACACTCCACTAGTTCTTTACCTAATAATTATCTACCTTCTACCTCTACTAATAAATAAGTAACTAGAGGACACATGGCCTCTTACTAGGGCATCCACCTATGCTCCACATAGACTCCAACCAGGAAATCCATGTGTCCACTTCACAAACCATCTGAAAAACTGCACGCGCCCGACCCGGATATACATATGACCCGCCAAACAAAACCCCTACTGTTCTAGCATACCCCAAAACTCCAAAACTCCCCATTCTCTGTATCTACAATCATACCCCAGTCCTCAAGGTAAAGATTCGCCTTCTTTCTTCTTCAAACTCCTTTTTTTTCTACCAATAAACCGTAATTATGAAACCAATCGGTCTCAATCGACGCTGCAATCCCGTTTTGAGTTCTGCATCCATTCATTCGATTTCAGCAGGTATGTTCTTCATCTCGCAAGCGCAAGGTTCGATTTATGTTCAATCGCACTATTGTTTGTTTGTATGTTTTTCTTTTTTGTATCTCAGTTTTTGTATTTTGTGATATGGAATTCAATCGAAACCCTAATTATTTGTTTTTTAAAATCACTTTGATTTTCACGCTGATCTAACTTGAGATCACTTTTTTCATTATTTTTTTAACTGTGATTTATCTCACGTAATAGGTTTTTAGGCAATATTTTATGGTTGTTGATAAAATTGATTGTTGTTGTGAAATTTTTGTTCAATTGTTAATAGCTTGCTATAAATATTGATTGTTGTGAATAATAGGTTTCTAAAATTGAATCGTGTACAAATTTTTTTTGCTGGTTGTTGAACCATATGTTACTTGAATCGTCAAGAATCAATAGTTACTGTTGAATGGTTGATCATTTGTTCACTCATCAAGAATAAATTGTAGTTGTTGAATAGTGTCGCATCTTTATCATATTAAATTTCTTATTGCTACTAATATTATATTCTTTTTGAATATTGTAGAAGTTGGATTGTTGATGGTATAATTATATATTGCAAGAAAGTTAAAACTTGTAGTCTTCCCTTGGTTAATCAAAACGAAGACTGTGGAGCGATTCATTAACTATGATTTGACATAGTTAGACGATGCTTTGTGAAGGAGAAATGCAATCTATATATATTTAAAGATCAAGTATGAATTGCGGGTTTGCAATTGAGTTTCATTTTCTTTTCTTTTTTTCTAGATCGTGTCATCTTTACTAAGATTTTCATTCTACAATTGAACTTTGCAGGTTTCTAGATGGACTTATTTCTTTTTTAAATTTTTTTAATTAAATATGAAGAATACCACTTGTATTCTAACATTTAACCAACCACCATTTTAGTTTTTTTAAGGGGCATAATATAACTGTGGACCAGAGAACGTCTTTAAAATTGCATTTCATACATATAATTACTATGCTGCAGTTGAACTGCTCAAGTCTGAACACACTGTAAGTATTTATATACTTTGAAAATTTGGGAATCTTTTAATTTCTAATATCTTTTTGATTAAATGTTATCTTTTTAATCTATTTGTGCTGCAAATTGAGGTCACTGCTTCAACTGGAACATGAGAATGCAAAGATTTATTCAAGTTCTTGACCAGTTAGGGTTTGTTTTTTGGTTTTAGCCGTTGAATCTACAATTCACATGTGTATATCAGATTGCTTGTCATAGAATCTTAGGGGTTTCAAAGATTATAGTTTTTCGTCATGTTAATTATAGACATTAAGTATTTTTGTTTATGTTTTCAGTTTTCACATTCGTTGTATTTTATCCTTTTTCCATTGTTTTCCTCTTAAAGTTAGTGTACGCTTAGTTTTGTTCGTCGTTTTTTTAATTTTGATTGTTGTTATCTGTTTTGTTTGTTTTGATTTTAATTGTGTTATGTGTTATAAATGTAGATTCGTTAGTTGTTTTTTGAATTTTGATTATGGTTATATGTTCGCTTTTCCTCACCATTATATGTACAGATAACTTCCCTACTGAAAAGAAACTACAGGAAAGGAAAAGGACTTTCATACCAGTTGAAGCTTATATGGATAAGAAGAAATGGACTTCCAGGCCCGCAGGCCTGGACTTCATCTCTCTACAACAAGCTTTGCACATCACAACTCTATTATATCGCCAGTTGAAAAATGGCCATGAGACTAATTATGATGATGAAGGTTAGGATTCTTTTAAATTGAATACACTAGATATTCAAATATTTGGTTCTTTATGCATATTCATGCAAATCTTGGGTATGGTTAATGATCATCTTATATCATGTTTTAGACATGTTGAGTCCAATAACCTTGCTAAAAAAGTTCTAAAACAAGTGTCTAAACACAAAACAAGGAAATGGCAATATAGAGAAACTAAAGTTTTCTGCGAGTGAACATATTGCTTGATTTAAGAGTAGCATGGGTTCACATAGCTTTTCTACTTTGTATCTCATGCATATTTTTTTTTACATAAGTCTGTTCTGCCACATATGTTTATCAATACATAATAAACTAAAGTCATTGCATGGAAGTTTGGCGGTTGACCGACTAAATGTGTTTGTTGGTAATGTGTAGCAATGGTGAGTTGATGGCGATTTCGGCAAGCTTTGGCGAAGCACCAGTGACCATGCTCACTTCTGCATTTTCTCTTGTAGGGCATATGCATGATTTTCCAAGGTTGGTTTGTGGGGCGTAGGTACACTTGGTTTGTTTCAGTATCATTCTTCGATCATTCAAGTTAAGCTGATGTCTTTTGTTCAATTTTTAATAATCTGGAAGTTGTTGAAGTTGTGCGTTTATACCTATCGACAACATGTTAGGGTCAAAAGGGATGGGTCAGATTATTTGCCTTTTAATCTTCATAGTACCTGTTTGTACTTTGTTCTTGCCTTGAAATATGGCAGTTTGCTTCTTTGTTTGTGATTAGGTTGAGTATGGACATAAATAGAATTTAGAATCATGAAGTATTTTATGGTTTTTTTATAGCCTCTTATGGTAATTATCATTCCTAGAAATAGCAAGTTAGTACTGCTCCCTAGAATTATAAGAGAACTAACTAACTTTCTTATAACACCAATTGAAATTTGAAGTTTAGTATTAAGGGCTTTGAGCCTCTGACCAACCAACTTGCTTAGAATCGTTTTGAACTTAACACTTTTTTTCTGTATACAACATGCGTTATTGGTGAGATTTCCGTGTAAGTATCTGGGAGTACCGGTAGGCGTAAATATGAACCAACTGAGATTCTGGAACAGTGTGGTTGAATGCTTCAAAAACAGACTGACGAGATGGAAAGCAAAGAAGTTGTCGTTTGGAGGAAGAGTTGTGCTGATAAAAGCAGTTCTGGACAGCGTGCCAAACTATTTTTTCTCACTTTTCAAAGCCCCTAAAGGGATACTCGAATCATTGGAAGCAATTAGAAGACGGTTTTTCTGGGGTGGTGATGAAGATAAGGCGAAAACGAGCTGGATTGCGTGGGAAAGAGTCATAGGACCGGTGGAAAAGGGAGGATTGGGGTTAGGCTCATTAAAGGTAATGAACGACATTTTATTACTAAAGTGGTGGTGACGGTTTAAGCAAGAAAAGGGGGTATTATGGCGCCGGGTGGTCTCGGCAATCCATTACAATACGAATCAATGGTCTTATATGCCGATCAAAGCTGGACTATTGGGCATGTGGAACGCTATTGTTAGATTGGATAAGGAATTGACGGACAATAACGTGGGCGTTAAATGTATAATAAAGGGCAAGATTGACGATGGCGAAGAAATACGTTTTTGGGTGGATTGGTGGTCGGGGGACTGCCCATTAATGTACAAATATCTAGTCTTATTCTCGATCGAAAGCTACAAAAATGTTTCAGTCAGTAGCAGACTTCTGGGCTGGGATTGGAAAAGGACTCCGTGTGGCGAAACTGAGATTCAAGAACTGCATGAGTGCTGCAGTCTGATCAGTGGAACTGTGCTGAGTAATGACCAGGATAAATGGGAGTGGACTGCTGGTGCGGATGGCTGTTTCTCGATGGCAGAATGCAGAAAAATGATGACCAGAAACGCTGTTCCGTTTATCCATTTCAGTGGGTACAAGGGGCGCTGAAAAAAGTAAGCATCTTTGTCAAATACATCATCTTTTAGTTTTGACATCATCAACCTTTAGGCCCATTTGTGTAGAGATAATTTGTTGGTAAAAGTTTTTATATTTTCCCTTTTTGGACGTGGTTGCTACCAAACTAATTCCATTTTAGTAGTAATCTGGATGATGTCTTCTTGATAGGTCACCTGAAGGCCAAATAAATCATGTGTTGTTTCTCTTGCATTAATTATGATGGAGTATTTTTATACTTTTTAATATTTGCATTAAATCGAATGGTTGTGTGTGTGTGTGTTTTTTTTTTGCATTGCAGATGTTTACAAAGATGGGAGTTAGATGTTTCTTGGATGTTCTCACCATGTGCCACTATCACTTGCAGGGAAAAGTGGTTGTGAGTCTAGTCCGTTGATCCAACAAGGTTCATTTTGTACCCACCTGTCTTGCCACCTCTACCATTTATCTCCACATCAGGTAAGCAGGGTTGTCAATCGCATTTTGTAGAATGCATTTAATTTCAGGGGGCGGTATGTATAGCCTCTTATTATTTACCCCCATCGCCTTTAGACATTCCTTCCTTTTCAGGCGACTTATCAAACCGAACTTTATGATTGCATATGCTACCACCAGTGGCGAAGTATTAAAGGGGCGGGGAGGGGCGGCCGACCCCCCGAATTTTCGCTTAGAAGTTTCGAGTATATAGTTTTTGTATGGAATTTTTTTGATATATACGGTTTCGACCCCCCGTTTAAAAAAAATAGTTATATAAACCAAAACTTTAACCCAAAACAAAGAAATGTAAAGCTCAAATCCTAAAGTACTAAGCACAACAACTACATGAGCGGTATAGTAGATTCAATAAGCAAGCGATTGAATTGTTATCTCTTAGCTACTCGAGCTTGGCTAGGTAAAAATCTCGAAACGAGCCGAGCCTTATCGAGCCCGAGCTTGAGTTTAAAACAAAGCTCGTTTACTAATCGAGCCCGAGCTCAGCCTAGCATGTGAAGTTCGCCAGGGTCGTCAAACCTTAGTGTAATATTAGGTTTATTAATATTTAATAATGTTTACCCACTCATTTAAGTTGTTTACTAAACGAGCTCGAGCCGAACTTCATTTATCGAGCTCCGAACCAATTATTTATATTACTTTATTTAAAATATTAACTAATAGATAGTAAACGAGCCGAGCTAGAGATCTCATAAGTCTTTTGAGCTCGAGCCTGATCGAGCTCGGGCTTAGCTCGGCTCGTTTGCACCCCAATCCATAGTTGAATAATTCAAAAATCTTAAAGGTCGACGGAATGAACTGTAATTCTTCATTCAAGTACCAACCATTTGTCTCATTTTTAATGTTTTAGTGTCTTTGTTCAATTGTTTGTTAAAAAATTCTTAAAACTTTTATATTTATTGTATTTAATGTTTGACTTGACTCGACCCGACCCGAATCGAATCACCGACACGAACATATCACCCGAACTGTAGCTACAGAAAAAAATAGGTCCCGTCACGTAACCGCTGACTTCCGACCCCCCGGCCAAATTCTCAAGCTTCGCCACTGGCTACCACTATGATTCCCAACAATATTTATGTGTTTTATTTAGATGGTATTATTTTAAATACCTTAAGAGAGAACAATTTGTATGAAATGTTCATTGTGATGTGAAAAGCGTAGAATTAGACGACCAATCTTTGACTAAAGATCTGACTCTCAACCGTCAAAAAGATAGTTAACTTGTGTGTATTTGTGTATGTCACTGTATGGTTAAACTTTTCTAGCATAATGCGGGATTCAGAATAGTTAAGAGCAAATCTACACCAGTGGTTGGATGACCAATTCTATCTAGAGCCAACTAATGTGGAATAAATAAGGCGAAGTGTAAATAGTGTTGTAGTTTTTATTTGTTAAACTACTTATACAACATGCAACTACAATACCCAACTATATAAGTACAAAAATGGATTTTTGAAGGTTTTTATACTGTGCACACAATTGAGTAGAGGCGGAACAAGGATGCAAGATTTTCATTATCAGCTAAGGTATTGGTGAATGGTTCATGATGGTTCATAACACGCATTGTGGTCAAGTAATGTCATATATTTGATCCAACTTACAACGATATGTTTTTTTTTCTTCTGAACATCAACACCAAACATAATATGCATCCTCCAACCCACCATGCTCATCAAGAAGCTAAGCAAAGGAATATGCAAACAAACCGTAAATTCTTGACCACCACTATCAAGTATCAACACAGAAAAAACATACCATGGCTCCACATAACTCATACACTGGGCGCTAGGCCTAATATGTTGGAAATATGGTGAATGGATGATATTGAAATTATAATTTAATAAATTATAATTATTAATAAGTCCTTAATTTGGTGAATTAAAGACTAAAACTCTCGAGTAGAGTTTTATGTCTTTGATTAGAGGGTTTCATTTGTTTTAATTAGAGATTTGTCACTTAATTAGAGTCTTTATGTCTCAAATTAAGTCTCTAATTATGAAGACTCTTTATATATACATGTTCTTATATAATGGAAGGCTTTGTGCCTCATTTGGATATATAGAAAGAAGATACATGGAAAATTACACCAAAAACTCTTGCAACACAATAGAAACATATTCACTCGCATACATTGTCGATTGCTGCAGCAAAACTTTTTCAGAAGCAACCTTGTTCCAGTTTCTTTTCAGGCAAGTGGGATAGTCCGGCAGTGCACCATCGTCACTGTTTCGAACCGGTGTACCCTGGGAACAGACGACGAATCTGTTTAAGGGAATTGTGTCAAACACAAGCCCGGTTCCTTTTTCTTTGATTTCGTTTTTGTTACAGTTCATTGCAGAAAGTACAAGGACTTGGAAACATGTGAGGTTCATGTATGAAAGGCGTTGCGGTGATTATTATGTAAGTGTTCCAACAAACTTAAACAGATTAGTAAAACAGACTTTCGTGTAGATTGGGAACCAATCTTTAAACCTTCTTCTTAAGGACTTTTTGGTTCGCGAAAGTTTGTAAATAATTTTCTTTTGAAATATGTTGTGGTACATCGAATCGGATTAAATTTGAGATTGGAGTGAAATCTTTAATCCGAATATTCATGGTTTTTCGGGTTCATGGGTTTTGTGTCGTGTTTAGATAAACCGGATTATTAACATATATTTAGACGTTTTTGAAATACTAAAATTCTAATGAGAGTATTAGAAAAGTCATAATATTTGTAAACCCATGAAAAACATTTGATAATGTTTTTTTTCTAGTAAGCATATTAGAAAGATAATTTCAAAGCATTTGAAATGTTTACATTTTCTAATAAGAGTATTGGAAAATTAAAAGGTTTCGAAATAGAAGGTTTTGAAACATGTATTTCTAACAAGCGTGTTAGAATCGACGACGTTGAAAGAATAACGTGTCATGAAAAATTTCTAATAAGCGTATTAGAAATAATTATTTACAAAATCAAAAGTTTAATCTTTAAACTAATATATTTATTTTTCTAACGAGCGTGTTAGAAATTGATGATTTTGTAAAGGCAAATAAGATGTTTATATTTCTAACGAATGTGTTAGAAAAGATTATTGTACAAAATACACAAACGGGTTAGAAATGATTATTTTGGAAAATAATCAACATTGAACCAATTTGGTTTAAAATGCGACGGTTTTGAACGAGCGAGTTTGAAACGGGTATATTTTGGAAAATCCGAAGTTAATACCATTTATGTAGATGGTTTAATTGTCTAACGAGCGTGTTAGAAATGGTTTATTTTATTTAAATCAATAAGGTCTAAAATGATTGTCATAATCATGTATTTCTAACAAACATGTTAGAAACGGTTGAGAATATCAATGATATTTAAAACGATTTTGGGTAATCGTTTATTTCTAACGGGTGTGGTAGAAAAAGTTTATTTAACCAAAACTCCATATGATGAAACGTGTAATCGTTTGTATTCTAACAAGTATGTTAGAAATGGTTAATTTTGAAACCGTATATGTTTATATGGTACACGTATAATTTCTAATGAGCGAATTAGAAATGGTTAATAATGAAAACCATATACTCTAACTAGTGAGTTATGAATGGTTTAAATAATAAAACTATATTAGAGTTTATGGTTTTGATTTGTAATCAAAACATAAATATGTATAGTTTATGGAAAATACTTGTAAAAGTAGAAATGTGTTGTATGAGTAAAACATGTCTTTTACAAATTATATATGGTTTGATACTTGTATGAGAAGTATGATGACTTGAACCATATAATAGTCTAGAGAGACTATTTAGTGTAAAACAACTTGATGTTGTTTTTGATATATTTACTGGTTCGACTACTTGTGAGTAGTTAAGTTTAAACAACTGTGTTGTTTTAAACAGTGTATTGAGGGGGTACCTCGAAACATGCCACGAGACTATATAATTGGTATTATTTCGTCGAACAATAAAGTGTTAGAATAACACTTTGAGATTTGATGTTTATATATCCTTATAATCCATTTAAATATATATATGTAATATGTAATATATATTTTGGATTATATTAAAATTATAATTTGGTAAATTATAATTATTAATTGGAATCTTAATGTGGTGAATTAAGAGTAAACTCTTGAGTAGAGTTTCATGTTTTCTAATTAAAGTTTTATGTTACTTTATTAGAGCTTTTATGGCAATTTATTAGAGCCTTTATTTTAAATTAAGTCTCTAATTAAATTAAGTGACTAAGAAGAAAAACTCTTCATCTATTCCCATTAAGATAATCATGATCAACGTGGCAAGGGTATTTAAGTTAAATGCACGAAAACGAGATATGTCATCTAATGTTGAGAGCATTTACGTAGCAATGCACAAATGTAGTTTTGATGACTATAACATATGATAGAAATATATGTTATTATTCATAAGTCTTTGATAAATATTGCGAGATTTATTATAAAAGACTTAGAATAGTGATGGATGTGTAGAGTCTCTACAAACCATCAATGTTAGTTGAATTATATGGAGGATTCGTGATATATTTTGGGAGAGTTACCCAATAAATAGTTTCAACAAAATATATACATATCATTTAGGCATATGTGAATGTCATGTCGTTGAGTGTCAATCTAATTGACTTGTTGATGATGAATATGTTCATCAAAGTGAATTATATTAAGACTTATGTTTAAGTCCTAAAGAGTCAATGGTGAAGCCTTGGAGATTAAAGGTAACCGAGTCGTGATCCTAATGGATGGAATTAATTATGGTTTTGAAGCATTCTTTAAACCAAGGTTTTGGAATGGTAAACAAAATCTCATTTTGTGTCTAAACTAAGACGTGAATGCTAGGAAGAGATAGTGAGTTATCTCTTAAGGCTGTGAAGAATCAGAATGATGCATCTTCTGTTCACATGCTAAGTATTCGTAGTCTAAAGCATGCTAGACTAATACTTGTTAATTTAGATGCTCCACGGAGAATAAATTAACTTTGAACATTCAAATATATGTGACGACATAAGAATGAATTGTGTAAAAGCAAATATATAATTCATTAAAAAGGATGACTCGAAAGGACCGAATAAATAGTTCATTGGTTATGATACTATTTAGCTTAATATGAGGAGAACTCATATAGCTCAGAAAACGGTTCGTGTGAGAAATATGGGTTGAGTAATATAATGGATGACCTAAATAACACAAAGATATAGATAGTCGTTATCTTATCACGGGTGTCTAATATCATCACGAGTGATATTACTCGAACTTAATCAAAGTGCAAGCAATGTGGGGGGGGGGGGAGCCATTTAAAAACAATCCGTAGGGATGCAAAAATGGTACTTAAGAAGTTTTCAAGCTACATATGAAAGGAAGAAACTTTCATAACCCTATTTGGTAGTTATCCAATAACACTTAAGTGTGGAGGTGACTTGCATTTGAAAATAGAAGGTTTGATATGAACGGATGTGATTTTGGGAAGTACAAATCACACGAACCTAGAACAAAATTCTTGAGAAGTTCAATGGAAATGACTCTAATGTGGCTAGAACTTTCATTGACACAAGTCAACGTCTAGCTAAGAATCGAGGTGAGCCTGTTAACCAATTAGAGTACTCAAGAATTATTGGCAGCCTGATGTATCTGATGAGTTGTATCAGACCAGACTTAGCAAGCAAGCTAAGTAGATACAAGCAACCTAAGTTCAATTCATTGGAATTGTGTGACACAGTTGCTTTGGTACTTAAGATACATACGAGATTACGGGCTACAATATAAAAAGATATCCAACAGTTATTGAAGGTTACTGTGATGCGAATTGGATATCTTACACGAATGATTCCAAGGCAACAAGTGGGTATTTGTTCACACTTGGAGGTGCTGTGATAACATGGAAATCATCTAAGCAAATGGTTATTGCTAGATCCATGATGGAATCAAAATTCATCGCTTTGGATAAAGAGGATGAATAGGCAAAATGGCTACGTCAATTTGTTAAGGATATACCTAGGTGGCCGAAGCCGACATTGGCCCAATGCATATGCTGTGATAGTCAATCGGAAATTGGCAGAGCTCATATCACAATGTGTATTAGTAAGAACAGGTATATAAGACGTAGGCATAATACGGTACGACAACTAATCTCTATAAGAGTTATCACTATTGACTATGTGAAGTCAAAGGATAACACCGCGGATCCGCTAACAAAAGGCTTAAGCAGAGAGTTAGTACAGATGTCGTCAATGGGAATGGGACTAAAGCCCATGAAAGGCTAAGTTTATGCGAAGGAAACCTAACTCATCTGACTGGAGATCCCAAGATCTGAGTTCAATTAGGACAACCTAATTGTATGAACTGGCGAAGGTCACTATGGGGGAGAGTTGGTGAAAACCCCACGTTTTGAAAAGGGAGCTTACTATAAATTTAATAAGCTTCCTAGTCCATTCCTAAAAAGTGACAAGGTTGAGGTTAAGCTTATGGCTTTTAATGATTTGATTGAGGTAACCAGTCCCAGTAAATCACCTATGTGAGAGAGAAGTGGGGTCGCTTCGAAGGGTATTGTTGGGGCACAATACTTAAGAGCTCTCGCAGAACCAGGCACGTGTCCATGACCATAACGGACACAACTATGAGGACTTGACGTTGTCAGGGAGAGTCTTGTGTGAAGCGTATTGTCGTCCACACAAACGGCAGACGAGTTCAAAGACATCGCGTTCTACTCAGAGCCAGTGGGCTAAGTGCGTTTCATAAGCGAAGGTTCAAAGGGTTACACCTACCTATCGTATGCAAAACTCAACTGTTGAAATTTAATCGGAATGAGGTTGCTTCTCAGAATGACTTCTATTCATGTGGGGGTTTGTTCGAAGTATGCGTGTTTTGATCAATCTCCATTCATGTGGGGGATTGTTGGAAATATGGTGAATGGATGATATTGAAATTATAATTTAATAAATTATAATTATTAATAAGTCCTTAATTTGGTGAATTAAAGACTAAAACTCTTGAGTAGAGTTTTATGTCTTTGATTAGAGGGTTTCATTTGTTTTAATTAGAGATTTGTCACTTAATTAGAATCTTTATGTCTCAAATTAAGTCTCTAATTATGAAGACTCTTCATATATCCATGTTCTTATATAATGGAAGGCTTTGTGCCTTATTTGGATATATAGAAAGAAGATACATGGAAAATTACACCAAAAACTCTTGCAACACAATAGAAACATATTCACTCGCATACATTGTCGATTGCTACAGCAAAAATTTTTCAGAAGCAGCTTTGTTCCATTTTCTTTTCAGGCAAGTGGGATAGTCCGGCAGTGCACCATCGTCACTGTTTCGAACCGGTGTACCCTGGGAACATACGACGAATCTGTTTAAGGGAATTGTGTCAAACACAAGCCCGGTTCCTTTTTCTTTGATTTCGTTTTTGTTACAGTTCATTGCAGAAAGTACAAGGACTTGGAAACATGTGAGGTTCATGTATGAAAGGCGTTGCGGTGATTATTATGTAAGTGTTCCAACATAATACAACCCCTACTCTCTCTCTCTCTCTCTCTAACATCCATCAGTACATCGTTTCTTTGATGTCCTCCATCAATCTTTGAGTAGAAAAGTTGACACCGTTAAATACTTTCTCATTACGGCTTAAACCATATCCTCCTTATCGTCATTAGAAAACTGCGTATATGGTTTCGTTCTTCTGATACACATCCACTCCAAGACAACAATTCGGTAATTAAGCTAATGAATCAAGTTTGGGGGTATTGGTATTTTGACCCATATACGCACTTGCCACCATATAAATTTTTCACCCACGCAAGACGCCAACTGATTTTGGATGAATCCCGCGCAAATCGGCCATAATCCATCGCCATGAGAGATCCCTCTAACTGCTAAAGCATCTGTATTGGAATCCTTTTATTTACAGCTCTCCATACAAAATAATTCACCAAATCATCTGCTATTGGAATCAAGTTTAAGACGGTTGTTGAATGGTTTCACACTCAAACCCTTTATCCCCATAAAATTTCTTCCATGACTACCCATGTCGCTTCAAATTGTCAAACTTTAATACCCTTATAAGACCCTCATTAATCTAATCAAATGCTTTGCATCTGTGGTTCATAAAAGACATTATTTTCAATATTTATAAAAACTATATTTAATCACTTTGAATGTTCATATTGATAATAAATCTATTAGAATAAATACAATATTATTCATTTGATTTCATTCTTTGTTTATATTGTTTTCAAATTAAACTTTACTTATTTTTTGAACAACTTATGAGGCTTAAACCCAGGGCCGGCCTGAAAATTCGGGTGTCCGGGCCGAGCCGGGAAATATGTGCCCCTTGGTCTTAGGTCTTTTAAGCAATGTTTTCATAACCGAAGCGAACGTTGAACCGGTGTCCTTACCGGCTCCCTAGTCGGACTGGTCGAACCAGATATAGAACTGAAAGTGTCGTAATAATTATAAAAATTAATATGTTTGGCTAATTGGCTCATAAAAAAACCACAATTTCTTAAAATTCCATAATAATCTGAACGGCCATTATTTATGTGTAGACTTCAAAAGTTTTTTAATGAAATGAATTTGACTTGAATCATGTGTATAAGCATAAGACAATTACTGTTTTGTAGTACTACTATATATAAAAATTTACTGCAAAGGCTGCACAATTACTGTACCACAATACAAATCTCAAGTAACACACTTCAACTTTTTTTTAATTTTGTCGTATCCTTCAAAAAAGAAGATGAGTCATCTTCTTCCTTATCTACTTTTCACCTTCTTGCGTTTATAACCAGTGATGTTTAAGATGAGATCTTTTTTTGGGTTGAAAACAAAAAGAAAATACTTGCAGAAAAAATACACTATACACTCGTCGCCGCTCAAAGTGCCCCTTCAAAAATTAGGCCCGGGCCGGGAGTCCTCCCCGCACCCCCTCAGGGCCGGCCCTGCTTAAACCACTAACCTCTCTTTTGAAACCCTAACACTTTTACCACCACACCACAAGGGGTGGGGTAATTAAAATTAGCCAATATATCCATCATTTCGTAACATTAAACTATTAGATGACATTTTGCATTTAACATCAAAATTCATACATCTTTCATTATCAAACATTTAGTAACCAAAACAACTTACATACTACAATTCTTATTTTTTCTATTTTTTTTTCATTTTACTTTTGGATGAACCGTGAGTAGCCACAGGTCTCTAACCTAGTTTTCACACATATAGTAATGATAATATTAATAATACATTTCCCACTCTCTCTTTCTCTCCTTTAGAACTCACCTACACAACTCATTTTTTTAATAATACGTTTCCCACTCTCTCTCTCTCCTCTAGAACTCACCTACACCACACATTTTTTTAATAATACATTTCCCACTCTCTCTCTCCCTCTAAAATCAGCACGGTAAGAAGAACCCATATTTGGTTTACGGGACCCCTACCAGCAATGGTGGCGACGGTGTTATCGTGCTGATAGTTGGGTACCCACGACCTTTTCTGATGGCGCCACGTCCCCCTAATACCACAATCAAATGAAACCAGAAACAACTAGGAATTTAGGATAAGAACCATAATGGGAACGGGGCTAGGAATTTAGAAAAAAAAATCAATTTTTTTTTCTTATTTCACTTTTATTGGTAGTACGAGTACCTATATAAAAAAACTCATGGTCCCGCTAATACCTGTTGGATATATAGTATGTGATACCCCGCAATTTCAGGTTCTCACTTTAACTAAACTCTAATTACATTCCTTGCATTCTACTTAACTAGGGTTAGCTAGATAGGTCACACGTTGCACAATTATAGGTTAATAACTGCATGAAGTGGTAATTCGGGGAATTACCAGACTATATACATGAATAGTGAACCTCGGACGTTGGTGAACGGTGAAATTAGATAATTGTGAATTAATTGATTGATATTGATTGCAATTACGTGTTTCTATGAAACTATGTGCAAACTATACGTGATTACGTGAACTTAAACCGAAAACGTTAATAAAAATCGTAATAGGTGGACCATTAGGATGATTGGGGTCTTAACACATGGGGTTACACTTATTATGGTCCAAAATAGCGAAAACATTGAAGAAAACACGCGGTACAACGAAGCAGGCCACCCGGAGCGGGCCGGGGAGGAGTGAGCGCTCGCGGGGCTCTGACGCAATTAAACCGGCCTAATGCACTATTTAAGCAATCTTAAGCCTCTTGTATCCCCTAAACTCAACCCTAATTGCCCTCTACTGCCTAGTTACGAAAATATTAACCCCAAACACCTGCTAAGGCTCAAGAACATCGATCGGGAAGCTTAGAGAGCTTTCGGTTGATAGTTTTGAAGTGCTTGCGGTATAACATTCAATCTCTTGTGTTTTAATATTCTTTAATATGTTATTAAAACATCAGAACTAAGTTTGTCCAGGTCTGAAATGTTTTCATAAAGATTAAAACTTCAGGTTTATAAAGATTGAATGGGTTAAACATAATCTTATGTGATTAATAATTGATAGGTTGCATGATATGCATGTTTATGATGTTGTAGACCTTTAGGGTTTGTGGTTTTGCATGTATTATGTAAGCTTCTGATCATGTTAGGTCCTATGAATGTTTTATGATGGTTTTTGAGTATCGTTGATCGATTATATGCGTACATGAGTAGTTTTAATAAGAGTTTATGCATGATTAAAATCTGGACATAATGTTTGGGTCAACTTGTAGGGTCTGTTACATGACTTAAAAGTGTTAGTTTTGATGATTTCTTTGCATGGTTGTATTATTCATGGTCTTATCTTTTCATAATGGGCAGAATCGTCTGATTTGGAAGTCGTTTGTTAAGATTTTGGAATTTTCTTTGATTAAAGGTCATATCAGATTTTTGGATTAATAAACTGGGTCAACTTTAAACAATCATAACTCGAGTTTTATAAAGAATTAAGTTATGAAATTTGGACAGTAGATCAAAATTGAAATAACTTGTCTTTTCCAAGTGGATTCATCCCGTTTGGATGAATACACGAGTTTTGGGAATTTTTGTACTAATCTGATCTGTTGTGTGTATTTTTTGGACATAGTTATGTTTCATGATTTTTCATAATTTTTGTGCAAGGTTTTATCACAAACTAAAAATATGAATATGTCCAGTGGACCCCCTAGAATATTTAGTAAAATTTTGGGAGTCTAATTCACTAAAATTTTGGGAGTCTAATTCACTGGATAAGTATTTTTAATAAATTAGTTTTCACGGCGCACAATCTGTCCTAAAAACGCAGATTGTGTAATGTATGTTTATGTGACTATTTGGAGTCTTATGTGGTATGTTAGGGGTGAGCAAAATTAACCGCCATAACCAATAACCGAACCATAACCGACATAACCAAACCGATTTTAACCGATAACCGACACAACCAATGGTTATGGTTATGAAATTTCTTTAACCGACCGAGCGGTTATGGTCATGGTTATGAAACTTTGGTTAACCGATATAACCAAAACCGAACCGAACTTCTAGTTTTAAGTCTATGTAATAGGTTTATGTTACACATTAACCATGTAGAGGTTTTCTACTAAGATAAAAGTATGCTAGTAACAAAACGATCTTGATGTAGGTGACCTTTATTTTAATAAAGAAGTAATCTTAGGCTTAGGTAAGTTTTTTTATTGTCTAAAAATATCTTATTAACAAGGATCCCTTGTTGGTAGTTTAACAAAAAAATGTAATCTTGTTAGTCTTATAAAAAAAGCTTAACTTAAGTCCACCATCGTAGGTTCCATTTTTTGCTTTCTAGACCCACACAATTTCAACTTTTAAACTTTAGTTGAAAGTTAGTTTTAGTTGAAGTTTTTTGGTTAATAACCGAAATAACCATAACCAAACCATAACCGAATTCATAACCGATTAACCATAACCAAAGTTTGGTTATGGTTAATGGTAAAAACCGAACCAAACCGACCCATGCACATCCCTATGGTATGTATTTGACATGAACTTGAATGGACACTTATATGAGATGCATATGAAGTGTAAAACTGATGATAATCAACATATTCACCAACGGGTCCGTAGGGTTTACTTATGCATGTAGAATTGTTAGGTGTCACTTACACGATTTTGAACTTTTAAACGTCTTGGACAAACGGGTTATATGGTGTAATGATATTACACATATACTCACTTAGTGACACATGTAATAGGGAGTCGGTAGCACACCCTACTTTGGAAGTTTGGATTAATTGCTTGCATACTAAGGTGAGTTTCACTACTTTTTCTCAAAGGCATGCGTCTCGGGTTGGAGACAACTTTGGTAAACGTTTTCTAGTCCGGTTCGGGACTACTCAGGTTATGACTCCTTGTGTGGGTCCAACAATGACTCCTTGTGTGGGTCCAACAATGACTCTTTGGGGAGGGTCCGACATGATTCCTTGTGTGGATCACGCTTTTATCAGTTTAAAACTTTAACGGTCCTTTGTAAACTAAACACACTCTATCATTTAAAGTCCTTACTTATTATTGGGTTAATCGCTGAGAGCGAACGGGGTATTAGTTGATAGCGCTATTAGGTTGTGCAGCAACCTCATGCTTGCGGTGCTGGGAGCACGGGCATGAACTTCTGACCACATCTTTTCTACTAGTGTTGATAGACACTAGTACTAAGGCAGTTTAACGTATATTAACACATTACTGGAGGTTCCCAATAATCACATGTTTAGTTACAATGAGTGGGCTAGCTACCACTGACACGCTTAAACTGATGGCACTTGAACATTTGGGTTTGACTACTTTATACTTGTTATCCAAACTGTGAACTCACCGACTTTATGTTGACACACGTTAGCATGCTTTTGCAGGTAATTAGGTATGGAGCACGAGTAGGGCATGCATCATGTAGTGTCATGGGAATATGAACACTTAAACTACTTTTGAATATTTAACTATTTACTTTTGGTTTTGGGCGCGGTGTTTTGCGCATACTATTACTTAACTGTTTTACTATTTCGCTTCCGCTATTACTTAATTGGTTTGGTTAACTTTTAAACTTGGTTTTACAATAACGAACTAAATGGTTTGGGCATTTAGAGTCGTTCATGTGACTTATGGTTATGGGATCCTGGTTTGTCATGCGCCTCGCAGTATAAGCCCCGCAGTGGAAATTTGAGGGTGTGACATAGTATGTCCGATGTAATTAAAAGTCGAGGTCAACGTAACCCAACCCGGTATGATCCGAAGAGTTACACGTTGGTACACGAATCAGATAAGTTCATGTGTTGATGGATTATTATTTATGAAATAATAATATTTTAGACTTGAGGGACTTGATATTAATTAGATTAATATTAAGGAATATTATGATATTATTCAAGGGTGCTTAGTGAAAGATTGTGTTTTATAAAAGGAGGGTTAAGGAGTAAACCCTAGACACACTTTTATAACAAATCACAAACCCCTTGCCTCATTCCTCTTGTTTTTGCGGCCGCCACCCAAAGGAAAAGGGCCGCCACCCTATGCAGCCTTGTTTCGGCCGATAACCACCACAAGCCGTCGCCTTCCTCTTGCAAAGTGTTGCTTCCCGGTTGGTTCGTGATCGGTTATGAACTTTCTACTAGCGAGGATTCGTTGTAAACCGCGTGTTACAATTCCGATGTAGTCGTCAAATGTTGATTACTAAACCCTCTATGGTTGTTTCTTATTTATTTGTTTATACGCGTTCAATTGAGATCCTGATTGGGAATATTTTGTTAATCGGATTAATAAAATCATCTAACAATATATATATAAATTGGCCCTTATATATAAAGTATATATAATCCGTTTTGTTAAATATATAAACTGCTTCCGCTTCGTATATGATACCATGATTTCCAACAGTGATATCAGAGCCACAGTTACGTGTGTATAGATGGTAAAGTTATAATTTTGATCTATGTTTTATTTGTCAAAAAATTATTATTATTTTTTTTGACAAAAGATCAAAAGCTTTTTGTTGTTCATGGATTGTGATGTGAATCGAGCCCTATGTATTTGACCCTTATCATGGTTGTGTTTGTGATGGTTTTATTTTTTGATTGATTTGTATTTTTTATTACGGATATTGGATCCGGTGTAATAGATAGGATTATAATAGATTTTGTTTTATTGTATTTTCAAATTTATTGTTGTAATCCTTCAAGTACAAGATCAAGACGAAGATAAAAAGGTGAACATGTTCCATGAAGATAGAGATCTCGGGTCAAGTGGGAGTTATCAAAATAGTTTTGAAACCCTTTTAAGACTAGTTCGTTTCGTTTTTGGCTAAAACGAAACGGGCAACCTATTAGGGGCTCGATTCGTTTAATTTTATTATTATGTTTTGTGGTTGTGTTTTTATTTATTGTAAATAATCGAGATGACCTAAAATAAATAAAAATTTTCACAATCATGGCAACGGTTTTATTAAAACAAGTTTTATAAAACCGGAAAGCATATTTAATAAAAGAGTTTTATTAATATTAAAACAAGTCCATTCGCGATAAAACGACCAACGTAGTTTAAATAGGGTATTTAAAACTATAATGTGTCGAGTGTTGAAAGGAGTTTCAATTATCACGAATTATATAATATTGGATTTTATAAACAGTTGTGTAACTCGCATCATGCTATGAGTTATTCAATATATTTATGGTAAATATTAAAATAAATCCCAATTTTAAATTGATGTTTTATGCCACCCTTAACGAGTTAACACTTCATTCTAAATCAAACCCAAATCTTAGTGTTGATCCCTGCATCTGGGCGTTGATCGTGAGTGAAGGTAATCATCGCGTTTCCTGTGTAACATAGGCCGGTGTTATAGTTAACAGTAAATGACCAAACATCGCTTGTTTATCAAGTGGGCATAGTTGGGGTTAAACATACATCGCTCTTAGCGATAACTCCAAATGGAGAGTTGTGTAGTGGACACAATTAACAATCGTTGTTTACCTACCTAATCGTACCAGTGGACAGTGCTAAGCCAGTTCACTGTGTATTGATGAATCAGGGTCTCATCCTAATTAATTTTGCTTTTCGGGTCATAAAATAATTAGGATATTTAAAACATAAAATATTAATAAGTTAATTTTGAACTTTGTAGATGTCAACTGAAAACAATTATACCTCCCAATTCTCTCTCAAGTCCATCTTAGAGAAGGACAAACTGAACCACTCCAACTTCATGGACTGGCACCGCAACTTGAAAATTGTTCTCAAGGCAGAGAACAAGTTGTATGTTCTTGAAACACCAGTCCCTGGTGAACCCATTAGTCTAAACACTAATGCTTATAGAAACTATACTAAGCATTTTGATGACTCTTTGAAAGTCTCATGTCTGATGTTAGCATCCATGATCCCTGAACTTCAAAGGACCATGGAGGACATGGAAGCATACGAGATGAATCAGCATCTGGTGGAAATGTTCCAACAAAATGCTTGTCATGAGAGGTTTGATGTGATGCGATCACTTATAACCAATCGTATGCAAGAGGGTACATCAGTTAGCACTCATGTGCTAAAGATGAAGGCATATGTTGATCACTTGGCTCGTCTGGAATCCCCTTTGAGCGATGAGTTGGCTGGGGATATTATCCTCAACTCATTACCCAAGTCATATGATCAGTTCATTATAAACTATAATATGAATGGGATGGAGAAGACACTTTGTCATCTAATTCAAACATCTTCTCAAA
Source organism: Ambrosia x helenae (assembly GCA_030844895.1). NCBI lineage: Eukaryota > Viridiplantae > Streptophyta > Magnoliopsida > Asterales > Asteraceae > Ambrosia > Ambrosia x helenae. The sequence continues at coordinate 11,223,410 of CM061225.1, forward strand.
ACTGTTTTCTCCATTTTAATGTTTCACTATTTTGGGGTGAAACATGTTAAACTTGTACAGTCATTTCAAGCACATGATAGATAGATATTAAGTATGTAATCTTATTCGCCTGCATCAGATGCTCAAAACTGCTGAGGTGAACATACCTAGCAAAACTGCACCAGTGCTAATGATCATGGATGGTCATGTTAAAAAACCAAACACCAAGAAGAAGGGCAATCAGGGCAAAAGGAAGGGAAAGGGCAAATCTGTTGCCAACAAGAAACCTCTGAAAAATGCCAAGTGTTTTCATTGTGATGAAACTGGGCATTGGAAGATGAACTGTGCTAAGTATTTAGTTGAATTGAAGAAAGCCAAGGCTTCAGGAGGACAGTCCTCAGGTATATATGTTATTGAGATCTTTGCTTTTTCTAGCAAAACATAGGTGTTTGACATAGGATGTGGTTTCCACATTCGTAATGTTTTATAGGGACTAAGAAAGATTAGAAAGCTGAAACAGGGCGACTTGGAGGTCCATGTTGGCAATGGACACAGAGTTGTTGTGAAGGCGATAAGAGAATATGTTCTTTTACTCCCTTCTGGTTTAGAACTTTTTTAACAATGTTTATTACATTCCTAGTGTGACTAGAAATATTGTTTCAGTTTCTGCTTTGTGTGGACAAGGTTTTAATTATCGTTTTAATGGTGAATTTATTTCTGCTTATTTTAACGATATGTTTTACTTTGATGAAAAACCCAACAATGGGATCTATGAGATAGAAATCCAAATGATAACATATTATGCAACATCTCCCATAAACGTAATAAGTTGAACTTTAATGATACGTATATGTGGCATTGTAGACTTGGTCACATTAGCGAGAATCGTGTTAAACAACTCAAGACCGCAGGAATCCTGGATTCCAAGGGTTCAGAGTCGTTTGGAAAATGTGAATCATGCTTAAGTGGAAAGTTAACAAAAGCACCTTTTTCAAATGTTGGAGAAAGAGCTAATGATCTGTTAGGACTTGTACATATAGATGTATATGGTCCATTCAGAACAATGTCAAGACACGGAGAAAGATACTTTGTTACATATACTGATGATTTCAGTAGATATGGTTATGTTTATCTTTATCTTATGAAGCATAAACATGTAACTCTTGAAAAGTTCAAGGAGTACCAAAACAAAGTAGAAAATCAGTTGAATAGATCTATTAAGATTCTTCGATCAGATTGAGGTGGTGAATATCTTAGTCAGGAGTTCATCGACCATCTAAAGGATTGTGGAAAAGTTTCACAACTCACTCCACCTGGATTACCACAACATAATGGTGTGTCTGAGCGGAGAAATCAAACTCTATTAGATATGATTCGATCATCATGTATTGCACATATCAACAGTTTAACTCCCATTTATACATTGATGTGAACAGAAGATGCATCATTCTGATTCTTCACAGCCTTAAGAGATAACTCACTATCTCTTCCTAGCATTCACGTCTTAGTTTAGACACATACTTTTTTCGGCTCGCTTGGAAACAGAGTTTCCAAATCAGACGACTTCCAAAGCAAAGTACAGTAAACAGAGTTTCTTTCTATGCATTATAACATATACTTTTTTTCGGCTCGCTTGGAAAAAATTATCAGCTTCATGGTGTATTCATGCAAGTTAGGATTTTTGAGAAATCTTTGATGAATCGCCTGTAAAAACCCGCATGACCCAAAAAGCTGCGGATCGCTTTAACAGAGGAGGGTGGAGGGAGCCTAGAAATGATATCTATTTTGGCCGGGTCAACCTCCAACCCACTTTGGGAGACCTTATGCCCCAGGACTATTCCTTCCTTCACCATGAAGTGGCATTTTTCCCAGTTTAGCACAAGACTGGTCTCCTCGCATCTCTGAAGCATCCGCTCCAGATTCCCTAGACACTGATCGAAATGAACTCCCGAAGACTGAAAAATCATCCATGAATACCTCCATGGAGTCCTCGATCATGTCATGAAAAATGGCAACCATGCAACGCTGGAAGGTCGCTGGCGCATTGCACAGCCCGAATGGCATACGCCTGTAGGCGAATGTGCCAAAAGGGCATGTGAACGTCGTCTTATCCTGGTCCACAGGATCGATAGGAATTTGGAAATACCCCGAGAAACCATCAAGGAAACAATAATATAACTTCCCCGACAGTCGTTCCAACATCTGATCGATGAATGGAAGCGGGAAGTGATCCTTGCGGGTGGCGTCATTGAGCTTGCGGTAGTCAATGCAAACTGTCCACCCCGTGACGGTCCTCGTAGGAATCAACTCATTCCTATCATTCGTGACCACCGTCATGCCACCCTTCTTGGGCACGACGTGCACAGGACTAACCCAAACAGAATCCGAGATCGGATATATCAATCCAGCATCAAGCAACTTAATGACCTCGGACTTAACAACTTCTTGCATGTTCGGGTTCAGACGCCTCTGGTGCTGCGCACAAGGCTTATAGACATCTTCCATCTAGATTTTATGAGTACAGAATGAGGGATTAATCCCCTTGATGTCCATGATCTTCCAGGCAATTGCCTTCTTATAAAGTTTAAGCACACGAAGCAACTCGCTCTTTTCAACTGCAGATAGAGAAGATGAAATGATAACAGGCAGACGACCCTCCTCGTCAAGAAATGCATACTCCAGATGCGGTGGGAGCTCCTTCAGCTCCAAGACGGCGGATCTTCAACAGAAGGCTTCGACTTATCGCTCTCCTCTCGCTCAATCTCCACGAAACGCCCCGGGCTCTGGGAACTATCATCACCGATCTGATAGACCGGTTGCTCATCTCTATGGCCCTCCTTCATAATGCCATCTAAGTCCCCACACAACAGATGTGTGCCCGAAACATTCCCCTCTATCGTGCCTCGAAAGTGAGAACTGACACACTGGTCTACTATATCAAGATAGTATAGTGTGTCATCCTAACTCTCGGGATGACGCATCGACCTCTGAACATCAAAAGTCACATGCTCATCATTCACCCGGAGTGTGATTTGGCCCGCAGCCACGTCAACAATCGTCCTAGCCGTGTTAAGAAAAGGAGGTCCGAGGATCAGAGGCACTTTAGAGTCCTCATCCATATCAAGGATGACAAAATCCACCGGGAATACAAATTTGTCAATTTTGACAAGCATATTCTCAAAAAATCCCCTCGGATATTTGATCGAACGATCAGCAAGACGAATACTCATCCTGGTGGGTGAAGGCTCACCCAGATCTAGCTTCTCAAAAACCTTATAAGGCATAAGGTTAATGCTCGCACCCAAGTCTGCCAGAGCATTACTGACAGACATGTTCCCTATCAGACAAGGGATGGTGAAACTACCTGGATCTCCCATCTTCATGGGCAGTCTATTCTGCAGAATTGCAGAGCAGTTCTCATTTAAAAGTACACAGGACATGTCCTCAAGTTTTTGCTTATTGGTGAGGATGTCCTTCAGGAATTTGGCATACTTAGGCATCTGGGCCAAGGCCTCCACAAACGGGATGTTTATATGTAGCTGTTTGAACAGCTCGAGAAATTTCCCGTATTGCGCCTCGTCTTTTTGTTTCCTAAGTCTACCAGGGTATGTGATGTGTGTAAATGTATATATAAAAATAACACAAGCTTTAATTAAAACGACTCACCTAAAAACTACACACGCACGGCAAGTGTACCGGTCGCAAAGCAGTAAACAGGTAAGACCGAGTATCGAACCCAAAGACGCGAATGCAACTCTAGATCACAACCTATACCGAATACTAGCCTAAATAAATATATACTTATGTGGGGGGTATTTTAAACTACTAATTATAAACTTAGAATAAACTAAATATATATAAAATAACTTTAGTTGCTTATAGGAACAAGGAACTTGGAGAAATCGGATAGGAAGAAGGCTGGTTACTTAGGTAAAATCCCTAGACACTAGCAATAAATCCTGAATCTGGTAATTAACTTGAGACCCTATTCTTACCTAATAAACCTCCTGTCAAGGATGGCTCACTAGACTCAAGGCGGGACAAGTGTAGAAATGCTAAGATGGATCTGAATCGCCCTAGCGTAACAAAATCCCACAGAAATCAGATTAAAACCTCTCCTGGATTAAAACCCTCAAACTATGAAGCAGACTTAAACTCTACTGAAGAAAACCTAGGAAAACTCTAAACACGGACAAGTAGCGACTCCCGCCCTAGCGCTTGCCAACTACCGAACAATGCCTAGTTAGTTACCTAGCAATCTCGAGTTAGATTTCTCACCCTCAAGAATGGACTGCACGTCTTAGTTAATTTATTATATTAGTTTGTTATACTTGTGTCGTACTCCAACTCCAAATACTAGCACGCTAACCTAAGTTGACGAACTAGATTGATTTCAAGACCTAGGGGGTATCTCTACATGCCTAGCTCCACAAAACCAATAAACAAACTTCAAATAAAATTAACACCAACACACATATATCAAATCCAACAATAAAATTAAAGTCATGTAATCCTACACATCAAAATTAAAAACCAAGAATCGTTAAAAACTGCAAATTTCGTGTCTAGTTCATAAACCTAAGCAACCATAAAATATTTAGTTCATAATCTTTATAAACATCACAAAATAAATAAAAATAGTTTTAACCATGTCTATAAAAATAATAAACGAAAACTAAACCTAACCCAAGGCTCGTTGGCTATTGATCTTTAACGTGCCCGTGGCCTTTTCTCCTTCCGTGCCCGTTCGCTCGTCACCGCTTCTTGACCGGTTGACTTTTTTTTTCTTGTGCTACGAATGAATGGAATTGTCTTTGGATGAATGATATATAATTGATCGATCTCCGTTCCCAGAAAAAATCGTGCCGTTCAAAGTTCAATATATATATCCATCACAATTTTCTTTTTCGCCGACCTATTGGCCTTGGGCCTAATTTGTGTTAGGGTCACCGTAATGTGACCAAATTCACCTTTTTTTTTATATTTTTTTTTCCTAATAATTATTATTGTTATTATTATAACTCTGTGCTCTTGACTCGGGTGTTCTTGGCTTGACCAAAGTTCATCATTTACGCTCCAACGTCCACACGAACACCTACTAAAATATAAAATAAATAAATAAGTACTAAAAATTAATAAAAATCTATACAATGACAAAAATAGGCCAACAAACGAATACACGCCTAAAACTACTAAAAACTATATACAAACGACTCAATTATAATAAAAAATACATAAGAGAATAGATGTGTTTTACGACACATCAAACATCCCCACACTTGACTCTTTTTCGTCCCTGAAAAAGAATTATGCTATGGAATCACAGTTAGGTTTACATCCAGTTTCAAAACATAGGTTACTTAATTAATAATCTACTAACGTGTTGATTGCGATTGCAGGTATATTGATCCTCTTAAACCCACACCGGTTTCCAAGCCCCTTTTTATTTATGTTAAGTTCATGTTGATTAGTCTATCTAGGGTCTCACTCGAAGGAAGCCACAGTTCCTCCTAATCCCGCCTCAAGCTTATGAAGCTAAAGGAACGACCAATTGACCATTTCCCAACCGTCTTATGTAGAAAACCAAGAGAATTTAAAATCACTTTTTTTTTTTTTTTTTTTTTTTTTTTTTTTGCATACTTAACTCAGAGGGTGTGACCAATCCAAGTCGCTATCCCAGTGGCCAGGCACCTTAAGCTTCAGCATTTTTTTTTTTTTTCATCTCAGCATACTTAACTCAGAGGGTGTGACCAATCCAAGTCGCTATCCCAGTGGCCAGGCACCTTAAGCTTCAGCATTTTTTTTTTTTCATCTCAGCATACTTAACTCAGAGGGTGTGACCAATCCAAGTCGCTATCCCAGTGGCCAGGCACCTTAAGCTTCAGCATTTTTGCTTTGATTTCTATATTTTTTTTTAAGTGATTAGAAATTCTAACGGTTTTCTACTTATAACGGTGCTTCTTATACTATTTTTGGCGGTTTCGGTCTCCCCGTTTCTCCTAGATGAGAACCCACAAAATAGCCTAACATAATTAATTTATTACTTTTCAAAGGAAACCTTTCTACCGGCCGAGCCTACCCACATATCCCAAATCAGACACGTTTTCAATCAATTTTAATCTCTTATTATACATACTATTTGAAAACCGGACACCTAACTTTACCTATCATTTTCCATATTTTATATAATGCAAACTTCAAAATCAGGGACTTTTTTTTCAGTTTTTTTTTTTTTTTTTTTAAACGACTTTATATACAAACTAAACGACAGTTTCCCATCCCCACACTTAAACTCTACATTGCCCTCAATGTAGGAATAGAAAACGACTCAAAACAAAAACTAATAAAAAAAAATTCCGAATACAAAAATAAAAAGACGAGGGCAAATTGAAAAGGGCTTAGCTGGTTAATTTTTCTTCGTAAGCTCTAGTCCAATCCAGCTCGATCGTATAGCATTTTGGTCGCGATCGGCTCTGACACAATGGTAAACTCTCGGGTTACTTCAATATAACGTACAGGTCCAGAATCGCCCGAATGGAGATTGAGTACGAGCGGTACAATCCAAACCTGTGCAAAACGAAACAAACAAAACCCAAGCATAATACCGAACCACACAAAAATAAAAAGACTCAAACTACTAACTTAGACTCATAATATAACAACAAACAAGAAGACGTACCTGCTTGGCAAAATGGCGGTGAATGGTGGTAGAACCAAATGGGTAGAAAAAAGAAAAAAAAATCTGGTTCTCGCTCAACGTGAAGGACACTGGTGATCACAACACGCGTTGCAAGAGAAAAAAATATATAACTTTCCGGGGTAATAGCTGGTCGCATGGGGCGAACAGGTCAGCCCAGACTCCTCACATTACGTAAAAAGTCTTTTTTCACAGAGAGTTAATTAATTTTTTAAGAAAAAAAAATCTCTTTTATTACCCAAACGTTTACCAAAACTCCCACTCATAAAATATATATAAAGATAATACATGGGATCCGCTCATTGTGAAATTTCCTCTACCTAAGCAAACACGCAAACCTGCTAACTGGCTCAAAGACACAAAAAACAAAGATATAATAGAAAGATAAAAACCTACAAACTACTACCAAAGAACGGACCACAAATAAAAAAAATAAAAAAAAATGAAAAGCTAGAAAAAAATAGGTATAAATATAAATTTACAAACTCTACAGAGCCTCCCCACACTTAAACTTAATCAGGGGGCTTCTCTTTTATCTGGACCCGATCCAACCCGTTTAATTCCACCCGGTCCATATCATTTAGCAAAATTACATTAGTGGAATTGAAAAATATTTTATCAAATTTAACTGGGTCGGGCCACCAATATTTAAATTTACCTGGACCAAACCTGATTCTTGGCATGTAATGAGGGGACTTATTGTCTCTACAACTCCTGACCCTCACCCTGTGTCGGTCCAGGTGCCTCTTCGCCTTCTCCCGTGGTGGTGGCCATGGTGGTGGCACTAGTAGCAGTGTAATATCCAATGCCTGCACGGGCCGGCTGTGGTGTTCTTCTTCTTCCACCACTGCTTCTTTCTCATCTTCCTTGTTTGGTGACACTTGTTCAAAATTTTTGTCCACTTCTGGGGCTGACAAATCAACCAACTCGTCACCAAACTCTGCTTCCCCATCAGCTGCTTCTTCAAGCAGGTTAGTGGTGTCTTCCTCTTCCACCACTTCTTCCTCAAACAGCCAGCCTGTGGATTCTGAAAAATCCATATCTTCCTCAGCCTCCCCTATCTTCTCCATCATGGCTTTCCTATGCGCGTCCCAGGCTATCCTTTCTATCTCCTCATCATCACTCCAGACATCTGCCTCCCAAGGGTATGCTGTTGAACTAGAGATCTGGCAAGGCTGCTCATCCTGCTGAACAAAAGGTGGGACTAAGGCGTCCATTATGGTCTCTGGCTCTAACCCTGAATCCTGCAAAATATCATCCTCACAAGACAAGTGTAAAGAATCATATGGATCAGTTAAATCATGCACAGAATCAGATGAGTAAGGACAAACAGTTTCAGCAACGGGCCTAATGCAATCAGGTAATGTAAATGTTACCATCTCGTCTGGGTCATCATTTGTGAAATAAACCTGCTGAACTGGAGGTGGGACTTCAACGTCCATTATGGTCTTCAGTTCATCCACCCGAGCCTCTAGCCTTTTAAGTGCCGCATCTTGTTCCCTCAAAGAGTCGGTGCGCTTGGATAGCAAAGAATCGATATCCTCGAGCATGAGCTGTTGTTTAGCAACTAAGGCGGCAAAATCGGGTCTAGTGTGAGACGAGACATCCCGATAATCGGGATGTTGATAAAAATGTTGGCTAGGTGGATACTCTGACGAGCAACCACCATGCCTTTCCTCATACATCTCATCTTGTAGATAATCATGCCGACTTTTTCTTCTATCTAGTGACTCAGATGTTGCAGGGTTAAACCACCGCTTTGCCTGTGGGTATGAAGGCCGGTATGACTGATATGGCTGCGGCTGCAAATACTCGTTAGCATAATAATCCGTGGAATACCCCGATGAATATGAATGAGGGCATCTTATGGTAAAATGGGGTCCTCCGCAGATCTCGCACATGATAAAAGAAATTATATATTAAGAATAAAAAAAAAATAATAATAAGAAAAAAAAGAAAAAAAAACAAAAATTATTCACAAAATAGTAGACTAGAAACGGATCGGATAATTCTCAAGAGTGCTATTTGCGTCCCCGGCAACGGCGCCAAAAACTTGATGTGTGTAAATGTATATATAAAAATAACACAAGCTTTAATTAAAACGACTCACCTAAAAACTACACACGCACGGCAAGTGTACCGGTCGCAAAGCAGTAAACAGGTAAGACCGAGTATCGAACCCAAAGACGCGAATGCAACTCTAGATCACAACCTATACCGAATACTAGCCTAAATAAATATATACTTATGTGGGGGGTATTTTAAACTACTAATTATAAACTTAGAATAAACTAAATATATATAAAATAACTTTAGTTGCTTATAGGAACAAGGAACTTGGAGAAATCGGATAGGAAGAAGGCTGGTTACTTAGGTAAAATCCCTAGACACTAGCAATAAATCCTGAATCTGGTAATTAACTTGAGACCCTATTCTTACCTAATAAACCTCCTGTCAAGGATGGCTCACTAGACTCAAGGCGGGACAAGTGTAGAAATGCTAAGATGGATCTGAATCGCCCTAGCGTAACAAAATCCCACAGAAATCAGATTAAAACCTCTCCTGGATTAAAACCCTCAAACTATGAAGCAGACTTAAACTCTACTGAAGAAAACCTAGGAAAACTCTAAACACGGACAAGTAGCGACTCCCGCCCTAGCGCTTGCCAACTACCGAACAATGCCTAGTTAGTTACCTAGCAATCTCGAGTTAGATTTCTCACCCTCAAGAATGGACTGCACGTCTTAGTTAATTTATTATATTAGTTTGTTATACTTGTGTCGTACTCCAACTCCAAATACTAGCACGCTAACCTAAGTTGACGAACTAGATTGATTTCAAGACCTAGGGGGTATCTCTACATGCCTAGCTCCACAAAACCAATAAACAAACTTCAAATAAAATTAACACCAACACACATATATCAAATCCAACAATAAAATTAAAGTCATGTAATCCTACACATCAAAATTAAAAACCAAGAATCGTTAAAAACTGCAAATTTCGTGTCTAGTTCATAAACCTAAGCAACCATAAAATATTTAGTTCATAATCTTTATAAACATCACAAAATAAATAAAAATAGTTTTAACCATGTCTATAAAAATAATAAACGAAAACTAAACCTAACGCAAGGCTCGTTGGCTATTGATCTTTAACGTGCCCGTGGCCTTTTCTCCTTCCGTGCCCGTTCGCTCGTCACCGCTTCTTGACCGGTTGACTTTTTTTTTCTTGTGCTACGAATGAATGGAATTGTCTTTGGATGAATGATATATAATTGATCGATCTCCGTTCCCAGAAAAAAATCGTGCCGTTCAAAGTTCAATATATATATCCATCACAATTTTCTTTTTCGCCGACCTATTGGCCTTGGGCCTAATTTGTGTTAGGGTCACCGTAATGTGACCACATTCACCTTTTTTTTTATATTTTTTTTTCTAATAATTATTATTGTTATTATTATAACTCTGTGCTCTTGACTCGGGTGTTCTTGGCTTGACCAAAGTTCATCGTTTACGCTCCAACGTCCACACGAACACCTACTAAAATATAAAATAAATAAATAAGTACTAAAAATTAATAAAAATCTATACAATGACAAAAATAGGCCAACGAACGAATACACGCCTAAAACTACTAAAAACTATATACAAACGACTCAATTATAATAAAAAATACATAAGAGAATAGATGTGTTTTACGACACATCAGTATGGAACAGGAGGAGTGTAGTCAGTGACTGGCTTTGGCAACTGTGCTGTACTTGCTGGGACTCGCCTAGCGTGCACCTCGTCTGAAGACTCAGTCTGGACCGTCTCAGTGATCGGTGGTGAGCCCGATGTGTCAGGTCCCGTGGTTTTACCACTCTTCGTCATGATGGCATTTACATGCCCCCTCGGATTAGGCTCAGTGTTGCCCGGGAGATTGCCCTGCTGTCTCTCGGACATCATCTTCGCCATCTGGCCTACCTGGTTTTCAATGGCCTGCATGGACGCCTTTTGTCCCCTCATCTCTCCCTCATAATTGGAGAAACGCTCCTCGTGTTGCTGGAAGCGCTGCTCAGCAATTTGATTGGAATTTGTTGTGTTGGTGAGGAGTTGAGACATCATTTCCTCCAACCTAGACATACCGCCCTGGGCGTGCTGCTGGGAACTGTTCCCGGCGCCTTGGTTCTGGTACTGGTTCGGTTTGGGTTGGTAGGATTGGCCATGAGATTGGTAAGGCTGTTGTTGTTGGGACTGTTGGGGTTGGTGAGATTGGTGTGGTGCGGAGGCTCTTTGCTGAAATCCGAGAGGGTTCTGGTTCGAAGTACCAGATCTCCACCCGAAGTTTGGGTGGTTCCTCCATCCCGGATTGTTTTATTATAAATAAATAATAAAACAGTGAGCTGAAATGGGGGTTTTATAGAAGAACAGGGGGTTCGAGCGGCCGCTCGTCCTTGTGAGCGGCCGCTCACTTTTCAGACAAGTGGCCCATTTGCTCGTCGCTGACGTAGGCCTTCTGGAAGGTCCCCAGAAATATCTAAGAGGGGCGCGCGGCCGCTCACAGGGAGTGAGCGGCCGCTCACAGGTCCTGATGGCCTGTTTGCGCGCCGAAATCTTCGTTTTTCCTTCTTTTGTGCTTTCGGGACATCGTTTAAGACCTGAAATCGTAAAGATACCCAAATAAGTACCACTTCCTATGTATAAGATCAAAAACGTATGAAAATGGGAGTTAAACGGGGACTTTTATATGTGTAATTTAACGTATATCATATATCATGTCATGACATGTCATTTCTAGTTTCTTAAAGTCTTGTTGGATTTACATACGATACATTTTCCCTTTTTCATGTTTTCATGATCCTATGGAAAATCAAGAAACAAAAACAATGTAGTATAATGAAGAATCGTGAAGCTATCATCATAAAACATTATGAATTCTGCAAAGGAGCGACTTAATCTTTTTTAAAGCCCAAAGCTATATGAAATTTGGTGCCCTTTGTCGAATTTCTTAAAGTCTTGTTGGAAGGTCGTTGGAGAGAAAGGATGGTGTTGGAAGGTGACCAGAATCGATTGAGATAGACTTCCCATTAGCTACTTCTACTACTAGGGGTTCCTCTAGATCAGTTTGGGGCATGTTAAGTAGGGGTTCAAATTTATGTGATACAAATGACTTATCAGCACCCGAATCAAATAGTATAGAAGCATAGTGGTTATTAACAAGAAACGTACCATTAACCACTTCGTTGTTGTTGCGGGCCTGATTAGCATTGAGGTTGTACGCACGTCCACGCGCACCTTGGTTTTGATTCTGGTTACGGTTTTGGTTCTGGTTCTGGTTTCCAAGCTTAGGACAAGCATCCCTATAATGTTCCGTACTACCACACTCATAGCACTGGCCATAGGCTGGCCTACCATTTTGAGCTGGATTATTCCTGGCAGGGTTGTTTTGAGTGGCAGGGGCTTGGCAAGTATTAGCAAAGTGTCCATATCGCTTACAGTTATTACATTGGCGACATGGTCTGTTAGTAGCATGGTGATATTGGCAAGTGTTACAAAGAGGGTGGTTCCCAACATACGGTTTCTTGGCTGGGGTTTGCACTGCGGGTGGGGTGGTAGCAACCATGTAGTTCTTAGCCCTGCGCTTCCTGTTGGTTGAGGTCTCAGGCTTAACCTCGATAGCAGGCTGAGGAGTGTCCTTTGCAGCAGCCTTCTTGGTGTTCTTGCAAAAAAGGGTACCATTTTTCACATGATTATCGGTCAGAGTAGCCGCAAGGCGTTTAGCTTCCTCAAGAGTGGTAGGGTTTCTTCCCCACACAGTATCCTGAATCTGCATGGGTAGGCCTCCAATGTACTTCTCGATAGCAATGGGGAGAGGTGTGACCTTGTGAGGTAACAGTAGGCTTAACTCATGAAAACGAGTGTTGTAGGCCAAGTTTTCCCCGCTGTCTTGGGCCAGAACATGGAACTCATCCTCTAACTTTTTAATTTCGTTACGAGGACAAAACTCTGCCATCATAACTTCTTTAACTTGTTCCCAAGTCATAGCAAGCGCGACTTCAGCTCCGCGGGTCCTTTTTTCCTCATTCCACCATGTGAGTGCCCGCTTGTGGAGGACACTCATAGCATAGCGAACCTTGAGATTATTGGGACACTCACTATTAATGAAGGTATTCTCAATACCCTCGAACCACTGTAGGAGCCCAGTAGCTCCTTCGTCCCCGCTAAACTTAGGCGGATTGCAAGTATTGAAGTGTTTGAGGGTGCAGACTGGGTGACCATTCCCGTTTCCATTCCCGTTCCCATTGTGATTCCCATTGGCATTTCCATTTCCATTGCCGTTTCCATTCATTTGGATGACTTGAGCCACCAAATTAGGAACCAGAGTTGCTATTTGTTGCGCCATTTGCTGGGTAATGATCGCAGCCAGTTGGACATCGCTACCATTGTTGTTGTTAGTGTTGTGGTTGTGGTTGCTGCTCCCTTCCTCATGTTCGTCGCCACTGTTAAGGTGAGTGCTGCGACGAGGAGGCATGATCTGTAAGAGACACAATGAAGGTTCAATGAGACATGGAATGAATGAGGTAATATAGACACACCTAGAGTCATTAACAGAAGTCTAGCTCGTGACCTATCTAGCTCTGTTGGAACATGGTGCAGAGAAATCCCAGGTAGGCATAAACGATTGAGATAGACTTCCCATTAGCTACTTCTACTACTAGGGGTTTCTCTAGATCAGTTTGGGGCATGTTAAGTAGGGGTTCAAATTTATGTGATACAATCGATTCTGTTATACGTAACTGTGTGCTAGGCAGAGAAATCCCAGGTAGGCATAAATGGGGGATCAAGCCCATCGAAAGTTCCGTCCACCTCGAAATATAATTAGCGCTATTTATATGTATATATATGCTATTCTCGTGGAATTAAACCAAATTTTTATCAAATACATTAATAAGATATTTCAAGTTATTTCCATGTGTTCAAACAATTAAGAGTTTAAAAACACACATATCACAGTTACCTTTACCTTTAAGAAAATCAAAGTATTTGCATATGTATTTTCAAGTAAAATCATTAAAAAGGCGAAAGTCACAGCAAATCGTGAAATATTTTTAAAAGCATGTATGTCAGTCCAAAACATTATAAAAAGGGCAAAATCATAGAACTCACCTTATGAGCTATTTGCCCAAGATCCTTTTGATTGAATAAAGTTATAGGCTAAGCAGAACGTTGCCTCTTTTTCTAACTATTCGCGATTCGTTTGGAATTTATAGATTTTGAATAAAAAGAAATGTGGTCGGTTATGCAAAGCTTAAGCAATATAGGATTTTTTTTTTTTTATTTGTGAGGTAAAGATAGCCCAAAAGTTTGCCTACTTATAGAAAAATAATTATCTATGCCTATGTATGTGTCCATTTTCCTTAAGGACGTGTGTTGATTGTAATGATTTCCAAGTGCCAGCAAGCCATTGTTGATAGGTATGTGAAGTAAGCATCTTTATCCATATTTGTAAAAAAAAAAAAATAAATAAATAAAATATCATGTGGTTCATTTATTAATTTTATGTTTATTTATCTACGGCCCTTCATATCAAAACAATCATATTATTGGTATCTTTTAAAATATCATCATCACATATATAGTATAATTAATTAATATTAATAATTATATATATAATATTCAAAGTGAAATATACTCCATATATTTATATAAGTTACAAATATATATAAAATAGCTATTACAAATCTATCCCCCTTAAATTAGGTTTCGTCCTCAAAACCGAATCTTAAGAAAAAAAAAAATTAACATTTCATCGCAACATTAAATAATAGCATCGTGACACTGATAATTTACATCATTACTTAACTATATAAATCTTATAGAAATCGGTTTAGTAAATAATTATACAAATCATGATTATTTCCATGTAATTGCCCTAGTTACATATATAAATCAACAGATCTTATTTAAGAAAACTTGTATAATAATTTAAAATGAAATAACCTCATACCATTTTGATTACTTATGGAATTTAAACATTTTAAAAGTAAAAAAAAAAAAAAAATCATTACGGAAACGAAACTACTATTTTAAATTTTATGAATAAAGTATTATGTCTTAATTTAAAATATTTATGTTTCATAATTCTTTTAAGCTGCTTAATAAAATAAACAAAACTAAAGAAGTTGTCAAAAGCTATACACTTTAATTATGCTCCTAACCAATTCTCTACCTCAAAAATACCAATACAAATATTATTTTGCAGGGCATACTCGGAAAAAAAATAAAGGCTGGAAAAATCTTGACCTTGCATGGAAAAAAAATGTTACCCTATCTAATGTCTTTCGAACGTACCGTAATTTAACATAACTATATATGTGAAGGAGCGAGTGAAGATACTAGTTAGATGTTCATTTGGTGATTAAGTTCGCTTTCAACCTTATGGAAGAGACCACATGGTGATTAAGTTCGCTTTCAACCTTATGGAAGAGACCACAACTTGCAAGAAAAAAAATAACAATTTTAATGGTTCGCCCTTCTATGAAATGACATTCGGCTATTTGACTTTATTTGGCAACTCCTAATGTTCAATAAATCTCAGTTCAAGTGTCGATACTAATTGCTAGTACCAAGTTTTCTCAAACTAAAGCTCTGATACCAACCTGTCACACCCCAAAATCCGGGGCACGACGAAAAGTTGGATTTGCATAAAACATAGCCTCTTTATTCAAGCACAGCAGAAGCTATATGGTTTTCAAAATCGTATATACATCAGAGCATATTTGAGGCTATGTAAATCAGAGTTTAGTTCTGCCAAATGCTTGCGTTGCCAAATAGTCATTCGATGCCTTCTAACTCGAATTCATTTCCCTTGTACTAGAGACTATGACTTACCTGAAATACATGCTAAAATGAGTCAGCTTAAAGCCGGTGAGTTCTAAGTTTTATATTTTCAAATATAAATGCAAACATTTTATTTTATTTTATTTAAAAACATGCCGATACGAGTCTCAATTCAAAATATATTATAATTTATAATAAGTCCACGATCTATTCTTACCATCCGGCCCGAAGGCTATTTTTAATCCATTTCATATCCAACACGACATGTATTAGGCATGTATTTGTGATCAAATCATTTATAAACCGCTTATTGTTGGTGAGTTCATAAACGTTAACGGTTCAATACACATATTCATCAACTTGAAGTATGTATTAATGCGGATAAAAATAAATTCCAAAACCCTAAGTTCACATCGAACACTAAGGATAATAAGTCATATATATAGCCGGTAACTTTATCCCGTGCTGTAAAACAACAAATGGGGGATCAAGCCCATCGAAAGTTCCGTCCACCTCGGAATATAATTAGCGCTATTTATATGTATATATATGCTATTCTCGTGGAATTAAACCAAATTTTTATCAAATACATTAATAAGATATTTCAAGTTATTTCCATGTTTTCAAACAATTAAGAGTTTAAAAGTACATAATATTTGAAAGGATTCTCAACAACACAAATATATCAAATCATTTTTAATGGGCGCTTATATATTAAACAAATAAGTTCCATAATAGACGGCGACCAGCAGAAGACAAAAGGTATAGACATGACGGGGAGGGATCGTTACAATGAAGGGCAATGGTATGATGTTCCGATCAGAAACGGGAGAAGACGGGGGAATCAAGATGGAAATCGGCCAACAGTTCAGATTACTAAGATGTTTGTCTCAAACATACCACCAAGAGGATCGTCATCAGATCTGGTTCAAGCTCTGAAGGGCTTCGGTGACATTCAAGGGATGTACATAGCAAGAAAATATGATAAACTTAGGAAGAGATTCGATTTTGTTTCATTTGGTAACGTTAGAGATCCTGAACAGTTGGAGACTGAGTTGAAAGATGTGTGGATAGGGTCTTATAAACTCTTTATTGTTCGTGCGAGATTTGTGGATGGGATGAAGATTCAAGGGAACAACGAGAAGGTATGGCGGCCAGTTCAAGAGCAGACAGTGGAGAACACTGATCACGTGGAAAAGGAACCAGTGGTGGTTAATCATAAACAGCCTTCTAATAATGTTAGTGGCAGGTCGTTCAAGGATACGTTGCTGGATCGTGATCCAGTCTCAGAATCGGTTGTTATATCGGTTCTGGATGATGTTTCCCACTCTAGTGAGAGGTATGATAATGGTTTATTGGGTAGAATGATGGATTTTAATTCATTAACAAACCTGAGGGTGTGGTTTTCATCAAGCGTTAATACAAATGTGAAAATAAAATATTTGGGAGGATTGTATGTTATTGTGATGTTTGATTCTATTGAAGACAAAATGTGGTTTTCCAACAAACATAATTTATGGGGAAATGTTTTTAAATCCTTGAAAGAATGGGAAGGTCAAATTATTGAGTTCGAACGTATTGCTTGGATTAAAGCATATGGGATTCCGATGTGCCTTATGGTCGATTCGGTTATAAAGGACATTGGGGCCACTGTCGGGGAGGTTGTTCATTTCTCTAAGCTTAGCAATAGTGATGATTGGTTCTATGTGCTTATGGGGGTCCTGAGTAAATCGGTTAAGCGGATTCACATGGATGTTCAATTGTCATGGAGGTCCACTGTGTATCCGGTGGTGGTGGAAGAAGATCCCGGGGATTGGATTCCTGATTGTATTATTGATGTAGAGGGTCATGAATTAGATGGTAGTGTAAGTGATGATGTTCATAATTTGGAGGAGGAGATAATCGAAACCTTGCATGGTGATGATGTTGAAGGTGATGGGAATTTGGAAGGTTCGCTAATCAAGGATGATTGTATTGATCATCTCTCTCCTCATAATGATGTAATGATTGGTAGCAATTATTGTGTGGAGGAAGTCAATATTCCTTCTAGTCAGCCTAATCTAGTGGGTGATATTAATATGGGAACTTACAAAATCCTAAAGGTTACAGGAAAAAGGCTAGGAAGAATGTCTCTGTTTCCCCAGTGGGCCAAGACAGGCCCAAGAAAAGGCCCAGAGTAGGTGAAGATTTGTTTGACCTGGACAGATTTGTTAATAAAGTATATGGTACTCCGGCCCAAGGTAGCGTGGAAAAGGATACGGTCCAAGACGCTTTTTGCACTCCTGACTTGAATAGGGATATTAGTATTGTTGAGAATGACAACGTTGAACTTGATACGGCGAATGCTAATCACGAAGGTTCTGGTGGAAAATGTAACATTGATAAGGAGGTGGAAGCTACTCTTGCTTTAGGAGTTAAGGTGGGGGCTTCCAACATTGATATGTTTCAAGACTCGATTAACAAGATGGTTCGGGAAGAAGGCTTTCAAGAAGTTATCCAATGAATGTGTTGTCTATTAACGTTCGTGGGTTGGGGGATGATAAAAAGTGGGATTGGATTCGGAATTTACGTAGAGATAACGAGGCTTGTGTGTTGTTGATTCAAGAGACGCAATTAACGGCTTTGGATGGGGTTAATATGGGTCGAATATGGGGTAACGATGAGTTCTGTTCGGACTGGGTTCCGTCTAACGGGAGGTCCGGTGGGCTGCTGACGATGTGGGATTCCAAAGTGGTCAGTGCTCAAACCGTGGTTAAGCATCAAAATTTTTTGCTGATTATGGGTGCTATTAAAGAGAATGGGAAAGGGTTGTTATGTGGTAACGTCTATGTTCCACACAAGATTATGGACAAAAGACGTGTGTGGGGAGATCTTAAGAATGCTTTGATTTTTAGTCAAGAGTATGTGATCATGGGGGGGGGGGGATTTCAATTGTGTGAGAAATATTGAAGAGAGGAAGAATTCGAAATTTGATGCAGTGGCAACGCGTGAATTTAATGAGTTATTGGATGATATCGGACTTTGTGAATATATTTTAAGGGGCCGTAAGTTTACGTATTGTGTCGGGGATAAATTCAGTCGTATAGATCGTATCTTTGTTTCTCCGAGTGTTATGTTTGATTGGCCGAATGCGGAGTATCGTGTTCTTTCTAGGGATTTATCCGATCATAGTCTGTTATTGTTTAAGGTTGTCACCCGGAATTTTGGATCGAAACCCTTTCGATTCTTTAATTCTTGGTTAAGACGAGAAGGCATTGATGATATAGTTACTATAGCGGCTACGAGGGATGTTGCTGTTGAAGGATACCCTGATTTACGATTGATGTGGAGACTTAGAAATATTAAAGCGGCCCTTAAACAGTGGATTAAGGAGGTGAAGCATAAGGAAACAGAAGAGGAGCGAGTCTTGAGAGAAGAAATTGATTCGCTTCAAGTGTTGATGGAAGATAGAACCTTATCGGAAGAGGAGAGTTGGGTTTTTGAGGAGGGTACTTGTTGGTTACGCGAGCTGGAGTTTTGGAAGTCGTCTGATATAAAGCAAAAATCCCGGGTAAAGTGGGCAAAAGAGGGAGATGAAAATACGGCGTTTTTTCACGGATGTATCAAGAGTAGAAAGGCCTCTAATGCTATACCAGGGCTTATGATGAACGGTGTTTGGGAGACTAGGCCGAGTGTCATTAAATGTGAAGTATTATGCTTTTTCAGGAAAAAAATTTCTGAAGATATTAAGATGCGGCCGTTTTTACAATGTTACGGTTTGAAGCAGATTTCTCAGGTTGATGCTGAAGAATTGGTGCTGCCATTTACCGAAAAAGAGATCAAGGAAGCGACGTTCAGTTGTGGAAGTGATAAAGCTCCGGGTCCTAACGGTTTTAATTTCCGTTTCATTAAATATTATTGGTCTCTTTTTGTGCAGGATTTTAATCTTATACTTCAAGATTTTCATTCTAATGCTACCATCAGACGCGGAGTGGGATCGTCTTTCATCACTTTGATACCAAAAGTTCAAGACCCGGTGATGTTGAGCGAATATCGGCCTATTAATTTAATCGGTGTAGTGAACAAAGTAATTTCGAAAGTGCTCGCCTGTCGTCTGAAGAAGATTATGGACAAAGTGATAAATGAAACACAAACGGCCTTTAGTGCGGGTAGATATATCCTTGATGGTCCATTGGTGGTGAGTGAGGTTCTGACTTGGGCTAGAAGAAGCAAGAAGAAATTTTTCATGTTTAAAATAGACTTTGAGAAAGCTTGTGATAACATTAATTGGGGGTTTCTTTTGATGGTGATGAGACATATGGGTTTTCCCGAGATATGGTGTGGTTGGATTTTTGGGATCCTCTCTTCGGCTAGATCGTCTATTCTAGTTAATGGGTCCCCGACATATGAGTTTGATTGTGAGAAAGGGATGCGACAAGGAGATCCGATCTTTCCATTCCTGTTTATTATAGCCATGGAGGCGTTATCGGGGATGATAAAGAAGGCGTGTGACGAGGGGTTGTTCACGGGAATTAAACTTCCCAATGAAGGGCCTTGTATTTCTCACCTTTTATTCACCGATGATACTATGATTATGGGAGAATGGTCGGATGACAATTTTAAGGTGCTTAAGAGAGTTCTTAGAGTTTTTCACTTATGTTCGGGTTTGAAGATTAATATCTCCAAATCCACATTATTCGGTATTGGAGTTCATGGGGCTGATTTGGGTGATAAAGCGGATGAGTTGGGATGTTCTTCGGGGGAATTTCCTCTTAAGTACCTTGGGATTCAAGTTGGTGCGAACATGAATAGAATTTCTAGTTGGGATCCTGTGATTGACGTGTTTAGGAGAAGACTTACGAAATGGAAAGCGAAAGTGTTATCCATTGCCGGTCGTGTCATTCTCATTAAATCGGTATTGGAGAGTCTACCGGTTTATTACTTCTCTTTGTTTAAGGCTCCTCTAGCGGTTACTAATAAGTTAGAGACCTTGATCAAGAGATTTTTATGGGGAGGTAATGTTGATGTTCATAAAGTCCATTGGGTGAAATGGGAAGTGCTTACTAGATCGAAAGACGAAGGTGGGCTCGGATTATCAAAATTAGAAGACTCGAATAATGCTCTCATTCTTAAATGGTTATGGAGATATAGAGTGGAATCTAAGGCTCTATGGCGAAGAGTAATTGACGCTATTCATGGATCATCTAGAAGGTATCAATCGGTTGTTTGTAATACTAATGTGAGGGGCGTTTGGTCCGTGATTGTCAAAAATGGGAATCGTTTAGTCATTAATGGAAATGCGTTCAGCAACATGTTCGAAGTTAAGGTGGGCTGTGGTCGTGATGTAAAGTTTTGGTTAGACCCGTGGATTAATCGATTACCTCTACAGTTCTTATTTCCGGAGTTATTTCGTTTGGAGGCGAATAAAAGATGTTGTGTAGCGGATAGAGTGGGGCAAGGCAGATTCACAGGAATAATGAGTTGGGATTGGAAACAGTATCCAAACACGTTGCAGGAGTCACAACAGTTGGTTCTTTGCACGCGAATGGTGTCTGGTACTGTCTTGACGGATGCGAATGATAATTGGAGCTGGAACAACGGCGCACTGCAGCAAATTAATGTAAAAGACTTGAAACAGTGGATCGGTAGCAGCCGACAAAACGCGGGTTCTGTCATTATGCGTTGGGTTAAATGGATTCCGGCTAAGTGTAATATTTTCATGTGGCGCGCTTGGCTAGATCGCATCCCTACGAAGGCTGCCCTGGCTAGAAGGAATATCAACGTCGGAAATAATCTTTGCGTATTGTGTGAGGAAGTGGAAGAAACAGTTGATCACATTTTTGTCGGATGCAGGATTTCGGACGGCATATGGCACGGCTTAGCTGGCTGGTTAAAGACCCCTCCTCTGTTCATGTTTTCGATTCAAGACATCCAAAATGTGGTTGTCCATCTGCAATATTCTGCAGCCAAGAAAGTGGTTGTAATGGGCATCTTGATGATAGCTTGTTGGCGGATTTGGAAAATGAGAAACGAGAAAATATTTAAAGCGGCGAATACGATTATCAACCAATGCATTGCGGACATTAAGTCTTTAAGTTTCCTTTGGTACAATAGTAGAGGAAAACACAATAGGGTGGGTTGGAAGGATTGGAAGTGTTTCGTTTTTGATGTAATGTAACTTTGGTTTGTGCCCAGTTATCTCCTCCTCGGAGATTCCGGTGTTCTTTTTTTAATGAAATTCGCCCTTCAAAAAAAATGTAGTAGACACTTATTAGGAAAGCCTAGGATTTAATTAAGCTATATTAGGCCAGTCTTTACTCTCAACTACTTGTTTTAAATACAAAGTTGGTATCTAAATTAAATGCATTTTGATTCATATATACGTTTTCTTTGTTAAAGGTAACCATTATGAAATCTTCTTTGTCTTGCAGAATGCAGGTATCTTGCTCATCAACTAAAAGCCGGTACTAAAAAATGTTTAAAGTTGACACTGATGGTAATGTTTACTGTGATCATGATATGATTGCAGTACCTGGTAAGGCTGGAAATCGGAGTTTCAGGCCGGAGAACAGGGGCGGATCTAGGGGCTTTTAGGGGGTTCGCAGGAACCCCCTCGGTTTGGAAAAAAATGAAAAAATTAGTGGAAAATTTAGAAAAAATAGTGAAAATCAGTGAAAATCTATGAAAGGAACCCCCTAGAAATCCGTCCTCGATACGCCACTGCCGGGGAAAGAGTATTGCGTGATAGGTTCGCAGGATCGGTTTGAGGGAAAAGGATTGAGAGAGAATTTGTGATAACTAAAGATTCAATACATATATGAAATGATACAATGTTTAGGGTATTTATACTTGTGAAGGGGTGTGTCCCCTTGATACTAACCAACATGTCGGTTGGTAATTTAACTAACATACCTATTCTAACTTAGGATATAATAATATGTAACATATAATAGATATACTATAGGTTTTGGGAAATAAGAATTATATGTCTAACATTCTCCCCCTTAATTCTTGATTTCCCCAAGGTCTTCAACTCCTATGAGACGTCGCATCTCGAGAAATTTTATTCTTGGTAGTGCCTTGGTGAGTATATCTGCTTTCTGCATCTCTCCACTGATGTGATCAACTTGTATCTGCTCGTTCTCTATGCATTCTCTGATAAAGTGATACCTTATGTTGATGTGCTTTGATCTTCCATGAAACACTGGGTTCTTCATAAGTTGTATTGCTGACTTGTTGTCTACTAGTAGTGTTATCTTCTTTGGTTGTTCACCCGTGAGTTCGCTGAGTACTCCTTGTAGCCATATTTCTTGACATGCTGCTGATGTAGCTGCCATAAATTCTGATTCGCATGATGATAGTGCTACTGTACTTTGTTTCTGACTTGTCCATGTGATAGGTGAATCTCTGTAGTAGAATATTGTTCCTGTTGTTCCTTTTCCATCGTCTTGGTCTCCATAACTGCTGTCGCTGTATCCAGTGATTTCTGCCTCTTTACTTTTGCTGTATTGAATTCCATAATTCAATGTGCCTTTGATATATCTTATTAAGTGTTTGACTGCCTTCATGTGAGTTGTTTTTGGCTTCTCCATAAATCTGCTAACGTATCCAACTGCGTAGGTGATATCTGGTCTGGTATGTGTAAGATACCTTAAGCTTCCAATTAGCTTTCTATATTCTGTTTCGTTGACTGGTTCACTTTCATCTTCTTTAGTGAGCTTTAGACCTGATTCCATTGCATATTTTGTTGGATTGCAGTCTTCTAGTCTGGCTTCTTTAACGACTTTCTTCGCGTAGGCTGATTGCTTCAATTGTATCTTTCCTTGTGTTTGACTAACTTCTATCCCTAGATAGTAAGTGAGTGGTCCTAAGTCACTCATTTCAAACTTGCCTTGCATTTCTTTCTTGAAGCTTGATATGTCCTTGATTGAACTTCCTGTCACTATTATGTCATCGACATAAACTCCTATAATTATTGTTGACTCCTTTGAAGTTCTCTTGTATACTGCTTGCTCTTGTGGACATCTTATAAATCCAATTTCCTTTAGGATGTTATTCAGCCTTATGTTCCATGCTCTTGGTGCTTGCTTCAAACCATATAGAGCTTTCTTTAGCTTGCAGACTAGATTTTCTTTTCCTTTCTTTATGAATCCATCTGGTTGTGAAACGTAGACATCTTCTTTTAATTCACCATGTAAGAATGCTGATTTTACATCTAAGTGATGTACTTGCCATCCTTTCTGTGCTGCCAATGCTAATAGTAGCCTGATTGTTTCTATTCTTGCAACTGGTGCAAATACTTCATTGTAGTCTATACCTTCTTGTTGTACGTATCCTTTTGCTACTAATCTGGCCTTATATTTGGTGATCTGTCCACTTGCGTCTCTCTTGACCTTGAATACCCATTTTAGACCTATTGGTTTCTGACTTGAGGGGAGTGTAGTCAGTGTCCAAGTGTCGTTCTTCTCTATTGAGTCTATTTCGCTTTCCATTGCTTCTATCCATTGTGGGTATTCTGCTGCTTCTTTGTAATTTGCAGGTTCTTCATCATATGCTAAATATAGATGTTCATATTCTTCTGGTCTAAGAGGTCGTGTGGCTGCGTAGATGTCATTAAGTGATCTAAGGGCTCGAACTGGTCTATTTTGAGAGCCTGGTGAATCTTCTAACTCTTGAGTACTTGTCTCAACTGCTGGATCACTTGTCGGCGTTTCTTGAACTGTTATTGGAGTTCGTGTAGCTGTGATTGGACTGCTAAAAAATTCATTATCACTTTCATTCTCTTGATCTTCATTGTCCTCATTACTTTGCTCTTGTACAGCTTCACTTTCGTGATCTCCATAAACTTCGAATCTTGTCCAAGATGGTTCGTCATTGCTTCCTTCTTTTAGGTAGTTGTTCCAATCCCATGGTTCATTTTCTATGAATTGGACATCTCTACTAATGTGTATCTTTTCTTCTATGGGATCATATAATCTATAGGCTTTTGAACCATTTTCGTTTCCTAGATGTACCATTTTCTTGCTTCTGTCTTCTAACTTCTTTAAGTAGGGCGTTGTTACCTTTGCATATGCTGTGCATCCAAATACTCTAATGTGCTTGATGTTTGGTGCTTTGCCATTTACTGCTTCGTAGGGCGTCATTCCCTTTAATGCTTTGGTAGGTAACCTATTCTGTATGTATATTGCTTGTCGTGTTGCTTCTGCCCATAAGTTCTGTGGTACGTTCATAGCCTTTAACATGCTTCTGGTCATACTCATTACTGAACGGTTCTTTCTTTCTACTACACCATTCTGTTGTGGCGTGTAAGGTGCTGTAAGCTGTCTAAGGATTCCTTTATCCTCACAATATGCGGTAAGAGCTTTAGAAGTAAACTCTCCTCCACGATCCGTTCTTAATCTTTTGAGCTTGTGACTTGTCTCTGTCTGAGCTTCACTTAGAAACTTCTTGAAATTTTCATAAACTTGATCTTTTGACTTAAGCATGTAGATCCACATATATCTTGAATAATCGTCAACTATCAGGAAGAAATAGTTGTTGCCTGCTAATGATGTGGGTGAAATCGGTCCACATAAGTCTGCATGTACGAGTTCTAGAGGCCTAGTAGCTCTAAAACTTGCTTGAGAGGGAAACGGAAGTCTGCTTTGCTTTCCCGTAATACATGCATCACATACTTGAGATGGGTGCTGGATCTTTGGCAATCCACGTGCCATTCCTTTTGTGCTTAATTGTCTTAGTGAATCAAAATTCACATGTCCCATACGTGCATGCCATAGCCATGCAGGTGTATCTATTGTAGCTTGTAAACAAATCGGATTTGTTATTCTGAGCTTTACCTTGTAGAGTCTATTTTTAGCTCTTGGGACTTTCATCAATAGGTTGTTGTAGGCGTCATAGATCCATAGATGTTCATTCTCCATAATTACTTTACATCCTGATTCTGTAACTTGCCCGAGGCTTAAGATGTTGCTTTGGAGTGTTGGAATGTAGTATACTTCTGTGACTAGTCTTTGTTCTCCATTGTTACATTCCAATACTATTGAGCCTTTACCTTTGATGTTAACACACGATCCATCTCCAAATTTTACGCTGCCTGCTATCTTTTCGTCTAACTCTGTGAAATAGGAGCGTCTTCCTGTCATATGATTGCTTGCGCCATTGTCTAAATACCATACTTCATTTACATTTTCTTCATTGTGATAGCGTTCTGGTATTATCTTCTTCTCTTCGAGAACTACACTTCTTTCTTCACCAACTGCCATAAGTAATGTGGGATCCTCTTCTTCCATTACTAGGTGAGATTCTTCTTGCTTATTTCGAGGTTTAGGACATCTGGGAGCTATATGTAACACCCCAACCGATGGCGGAATCATCGAGGTGCCACGTAGTGACGATTGTTCAAAAGCACATGGTACTAAAATGTAAATATTATTGAATAAACCAATAACTGTTTTACATTGAAATGGAAATACAAAGTCTTAAATGAAATGTAACTGTTGAAATAACTGAAAAATAAAGCACTAAATGTCTCTTGTTAAAGCATTAGATCAAACTGCACCTGAAACATGTACAAAATAGATTTGGTCAACATATGAAATGTTGGTGAGCATTCCTAGTTTTGATATATATAGTAGGTTAAAAAGTTATACAATTCAAGTGCAAGCTACAGTGCAAATATGTAAACCATGTATTATACAAATGAGCGAAATCAATCCTGTGACTGTATAATGTACTGTATGAACTGTAGTGTACTCAACCAATGAATGGATGATAACTTAACACTGGCCACGGATTCTCCGATGAAAAAGGGGGAGAATCAATCTAGGCGGGTTGTCAATCCAAATAGCGCTATCCAATGTTAAGGTCGGCTTGTACAATGTTAATGATTTCACTAAGTACAAATGTATTCTACATGTAATGTCTAAGCATAAAGCACGTTGTAAGCAAATGCACATAGTACTAGAATTGTATTGTAAAAATGTGAACTTGTATTTGTAATTTGTATAAGTGTACATGTAACACCCAAAAATGAATAAAAGCAAAAAGGGGATAGGAAATACTCACTGTATACGTAATAACTTGAATTTGAACTTGGACAACGGAACATGAATTGAGATTACTCCCAAATGATCAACCTAAAGTATTCGATAATGTGTAAGGGAAATAACTCTAAGATATATGTATTTCTAGGGCTTCGAATTGGGGATAACGTTTATTTGTTTAATAAACAAATTGTTTATTAAATATAAGAAATTTTAGTAAATAAATAAATAAAAGTCTTTTTGTAAAATTTTAAGTTGAATATAATCACATCATGAGGTTTTAAGTATGAAAATAATTTTTATAAAATTATTTTCTTGAAAATAGAATATTTAATCTAATTATTTCAAATTGTCAAAATACGACTTTAATATCTAAAAATATAAAAATCAAAGAATTTCTGAATCAAAAATTGTATTTCAATTCTATATGAATAGAAATAATTTATGTAAAATTTTGGTATAAAAATATTGTAAAATGAATTTATTATGATTTAATTATGATTAAAACTAACAAAAATTGATTAAAAATATAAAATAAATGATTTTTCAGAATTAAAAATCATTTCTGAAAAGTTTAAAGTTATAAAAACTTAGGATAATTTTTGTGGAAATTAATAAAATCGTTTTGATATTTTAAAGGAATTTTATAAATAAAATAGATTAAACTTGATTTATTTATTATATATATTAAATAAATAAATTTTTGAAAACTAAAAATTGTAGGTTGAACTTTTACATCATATTAACATAATATATTTTTTGTAGAATTTATAAAAGGGTTTTGATATTTAAAAAGGAATTTACAAGATTTAAATGTAATATATGTATATTATTTGTTTGTTGAAAAAAAAATGGAGAAAAACCGTCCCAGCCGGGTCTCGAACCCAGGTGGTCCTGGTTATAAGCCACAGTCACAACCACTTGGCCTAGGCCTGTGGTTGTGATGAATCTTGTTCTGATAAATATAAATATATACGCGTAAATCAGATTATCCCCAAATCAAATAGCCATGAACCCTAGATCTGCAATTATACGAATTACACAACAATAACCCAATTGAACTTAGGGTTATTGTTGTGCATTGGCCGAAGATTAAAACCCATGAAAAAAAAAGATGCTTACAGACACAAAACGTGATTCTCGTGTGGTCAACTGAGAAAGTCAACGCGAGACAAAAACTTCGAAAGATGCTTTTAGAACAGGAATTAGAGATTGGGGGAGATGTTTCGGCGAATGATGAAGGGATTAGGAGATCCAATTTATAGGGAGGTGGGTTGGATTGCTCGATTGGAAACGTTGACTCGCCATGAATGTTGACGTGTTTTAATCAAAAAAAAAATGGTAGGTTTTGATTGATAATTTGACGAGTGTAATGGACGCGGAATTAATCAGTAATTACTAGGTTTCCATATTCACGAAAACATCTTAATTATAGGGTCAAAGGTTGACATTTTTGGTCAACTCTTGTTTGGTTGATCTGCGTCGCACAGCAGACATGAAGGGAAGGTCTGGTGCGTTTTTTTTTATAAAGGGTTAAATAAAATTAGGCTCGGGTTTAAATCAGAAACAATGTGTAGCCCAGCTGGTTCAAGCGCTGTGTTTGGTTGTGGGACTGCTCCGGTTCGAAACCCGTAAGCAACAGATCTTTCATTTTTTTTTTTAGCAGATAAGAAGGGGAGGGAGTGGGCAGGCTGTTGGGCTGTTTCATCTGGGCCGGCTAATGGGCTTTCGTGGTACTGGGCCGAGCAGCAGCAGCAGACAAGGGAACAGGCTTGCAAGGAGATGGGCCAGAAAATTTGCATAAAAGGGGTATGGTTTGGGCTTATAAATCTTAGGTTTAGTTTTGTTATGGGCTTAAGGTTTGGACTAGTATTATTTATTTATTATCATTATTATTATTATTATTATTATTATTATTATTACAAAAATAAAGAAAAGTGACGGATGTCACACTATATGTCCTAATTCATTGCAATTGTAACATCTTATATTGCTGCCATCTCTTCGGGGCTTGTAACTACTGTTGTCATGACGGTTCTTAGTGGGATTTCGATCACTTCTCTGATCTTGATGGCTATATCTGTCAAAGCTCTTCTTCTCATATCTTTGACTCTTATTGAACTTCCTAAAGTTCTGTCTACCTCGATTCTGATTGTAGTTCTTGTAATTGCTGTTAGGTCTTCTATCTTGCCTTGTAAATAACAGCTTCTCTTGACCGGCTGGTCCATATTTCTTCTCATCTCTTGACTTAAGGCGTTCCTCATAAGCTTTAAGTCTTCCAAGCGCTTCATCTAACGTCATGGAATCTATATCTGAATATTGCTCTATGGATGCAATAATCTGTAGGAACCTTTCTGGTACGGAGTCCAGCAATTTTCGTACCAACATCGACTCTTCAATTTTTGTTCCTAGGGTTTTTGACTTTGTACTAATCGCACTTAACCTACCAGCAAACTGGTCTATGGTTTCTGTCTCTCTCATTGTAATCATCTCAAATTCTGTGCGTAATGATTGAAGTCTTGCTTTCTGGACTCGGTCAATTCCAATAAATCTTGTCTTTAATGCTTCCCATATTTCTCTTGCTGTATTATGTGATGCCACCTGCATCACCATATCTTCTGGAATTGCCTGGAAGAGATAGGCAATCGCTGTCCTATCCTTCTTTACATCTACCGTTGACGTGCCTTCTATGGGTTCCACTACTTCCCAAAGACCATTTGCACTCAATATTGCTTTAACACGAACAGCCCAAATCGTGTAATTTGTAGATGTCAACATCGGTGTTTGGAGGCTAAAAGTGAGAGTCTCCTTTGTAACTGACTCTCTTACTACTGTCTCTTTCGACATTGTGGGTTTAATGGGAGTCTTCTGCGGACTTTTGTTCTTCTTTTTCCCTATTGTCCAAATCTAATATGGACTACCCACGCTTCTTTAGGAACTTTGTTCGACCACTTTTGTCAAACAAATTTTCGACCCCTTCTTAAAGTCGATAACGGTATTGATATTCAAAAGAAAAACTATATAGTTTAACAAATTTTTTGATATTTTGTAAGGCCTTGAACAATAATACCAAAAGGTTTTGTCAAACTTATGTAGTTTTTATAGGTTTTGATTATCAATAAATGTTCCTTTCAATATTTAAAAGTCAAATCCTTTTTGACTTAATAATCCTCCAACAATTTGATTAGTGTTCTTCTAATAACACTCAATCTATAAACACCCTTCTAAAACAAACCCCTATGTTTGTTTAATAATATCTTTTGACTTCAATAAAATTTTTCTAACTTCAATAATTTTTTCGGAATCAGTGAGTAAAACCCAAAAAAACTTTCACTGATTATTATCTTCTTTTATAATACCCTCAAAATATTAATAGTTTTTTTTTTCTTTGTGAGGGTTGACTTCAAAAAGTCAACGGCTTCTTCTTCAAAGAAAAATTTACTGCCCGATACTAACACTTCAATTTTTTTGTGTTTGTATGATCCGATCAGAATACTAATTATGCCGGATCCTTCTAACAAGTCTCTCTAACTTGTTCTAATAATCGAATACGAAAAATTTTTCAAAGGAAAATTTGCGGTTCTTGTTTCAAAATCCTAATCCTTGGTAAACTTTAATGTTTTGATAAAAAATGTTAAACGATTCTGTTTCGTATCAATAATTGTTCGATAATGAGTTTTTGAAATAAAAGAACTTGGTTTTTGATTATAAAATTTTGGCGGGAAACAGAACTCTTCGAACAAGAAACAGAGCAAAGAAAAAAAATTCTTGATTTCTGATTAGGATTAAGTTTTTAAAGTATTCGATTATGATAAACTAATAGGGCAGGGATAGATATAACCGTTTGTGATGTTTAAACGATATGTTCTTCGGTCCGGTGTCTCGCCGGAGAAGATGAAGTTTCGCCGGAAAAACGGTCCGGTTCTTTATCTTCTTATTCGAACGGTTATAACGATGTGTATTGATCTTCTAACAATCCTGGATTGGCTTTGATTGATTGTTCCAACAAATAAACGCTTCTGTGTTGATTCTCTGTTTTGGATAAAAACAGGGGATCGCACTTTGATCGTCTTCTTCTTCGTAAACACTGGAACGATTGACAAACTTGCTCTGATGCCAAATGATAGGTTCGCAGGATCGGTTTGAGGGAAAAGGATTGAGAGAGAATTTGTGATAACTAAAGATTCAATACATATATGAAATGATACAATGTTTAGGGTATTTATACTTGTGAAGGGGTGTGTCCCCTTGATACTAACCAACATGTCGGTTGGTAATTTAACTAACATACCTATTCTAACTTAGGATATAATAATATGTAACATATAATAGATATACTATAGGTTTTGGGAAATAAGAATTATATGTCTAACATTGCGGATGTTTGTTTTGGCCGGTAAGTCTAGTTTCATTTGTTTTTTGATTAATAAGCTTGAAAGGTTACTGATATTTGAATATCATATCTTAGAAAAAGATAGACTGCAAGTTTTTCCTGTGGAAGGATGAGGTTGATGAGCTGATATCTGATGGACCCAATGCTAAGGTGCTTGAGATAGAGAAAAAGATATTTTAGGACAAGGTTAAGGGCTTGGAGATGGAGAAAACGGTCATAGAGGAAGAGAACACAGCTCCAAAAGCAAAGTTGCATGTATGTTATTCTATGTTGATCAAAGTGTTTGCTGTTGCTGCTGCTGTTCTATCTGTGTTGCTTTGTTTTTTTCCTAGGTATTAGAATGGATTAAGTGTAATGGGCTTTTGGGGACATGGGATGCATGGATGGTTTTGGTAATGTTTTTTGTATGTATGAAGATATGTATGGCATGGAGTACATGTTGATGTAACTGTGTTTTGGTTTAACAAAGAATGTATGTAATGGTTATGAAAGTATGGAATATGTTGGTTGGAAGTTTTTTTGGTGTGCATCGTGCGTATTTAAATTTGTCGTGCGCTTCATTTTTTTGGATTCTATCTTATACAAAAGATTTGCAACCTGAGACAAAACAAAAGTTGATAATATATTACGGTAAGGGTCATACAAAAGCTGCCTACATTGGCCAAAAGCATGTTGTTTATGTTCTTCCTAGTAAGCATATATTAAGACGGGTCATTAGATTTGCCTTTTTACATAACACAAAACGCCTAGTTGCACAGTTCATTGAGTTTTATGCTTCTTTCCCTTGTCGACGGTTTCATCATCATCTGCAATTTTGCAGGGAAATTTTGTTTGTTAGAAAACTGTGGTCTAAATTAGCAGCAAAACAAAAAAATGAAACTAAAGTTTTACGTAGTTTACGTAATCACACTTGTAATAATTTGTTGAAAGGTAACATTTAATGAATTTTGCAATGTTACCCGGTAAGATGATTGTCCTTTTGGCAGAGATTGTGTTGCGAGGTTTTGCAGCCGGAGCTGATGGCTATGGAGTGGCAATTGCACTTTCTCCAGGTTCTTTTTCAAAGACATATACTTTGTTGACAGTGCAGCGTATTTCTTTGTCCTTTTGAATCACAATATGAAATTGGGCGTCTTGATTTTCAATTTCTTGGAACGCATCATAGGGATTAATCATTGTTAAGACCTCGTCACATGTTTTCTTGAGTAGTTGGTTGGTGATTTTGTCAAAAAGTGTTGCATCTGTGCTCCTTGTTCCATCCGTGATTGTAGCAGACACTCGGTACCTGAGAGGACGTTATTTAGTCGTGCACATTGATATTTGGTCATGATAGCATGACACTTACATGTTGCTAGCTTTGTCAAGATTGCCATCACGGGTGCAATACCAATTGGCCGTTTTTTCATACATTGATTGATGACAAATTGGGCAACCTTTGTAATGCCATTCTTTGTATGTTTGGACTTCACTGATGTGGCGTTAACTATGAAGTTTTTACCCTGCTGTTGTAATAATGTTAGTTTCTTCTTGTAGTTAACAATAATCTTATATGTAGTCATATATTTACTTGAGCATCTTTCTGTTCTAATTGTAAGATGTCTGAAATTGCAGCGGTATTTGTAGTGATTGAGGTTGATGAGGTACTGGGTGCAATTCCAGTTGCAAACCTATTAATCAGTAGCCTTTGTGACTATTAACTACATATGTTTATTTGTAATAAAACATATATGAGAATGCTAGCTTACAGATCTTTTAGTTGGCTTGTTTCAAGGGCTGCTGGATTCAAGTAGACGTATGTACCATTGGTAGATTTTAATTGTAATGTGCCTGTATCAAATAAGCGTAGGAAATCAATGCCTTTGATTGACAATAAGCATATTTGGTAGATATTTTTTTGTGCAACATGATCATGAAAGTGTATGCTGCTGAGCAAGATTTTATTCATAAGTTTGGTAGATTATTTAAGCTTTGGTTCAAGATCAGGCGCAACCTGTAACAGGCAAAATATTGTTAAGAAAAGTGTTTATGCCTGATGTGTGTTCATGTTGGGTCATTATCATTGTGTCAAAGCTGAGCAAAACAACAAACCTAACTGGATGGCTTATTGATTTCATAGATTTCATGATTAAAAAGATCTAAAAAGATAATGAGTTAGACGTTGTCTAATCATTTGTTCAGTCTAAGTTGTTAGATAAGAATTGTGTTAAATGACTCATACCTACATAATCGTGAACTTTGGGAGATTTTATGCCAACTATAACTAGTTTTTGAGCTGTTTCAATTTCTTTGTGGTTTAATCTTATTGGCGAAGTGATGATGTTGCTCCATAGTGCTACAGATATCTCTTTGTTACTGAAAGATTTAGAGTGAGACATGTTTTCTATGAATTTTGAAAAGTAAAGAATGTAGGTGAAATAGTGGATAACATACCTGCATCAGTTAAGGTCATGATAATATATGGCTTGTTTTCTCTTTTTGTGCCATGACGCATGCTCTGTAAAATACCAACATAATTTGCAAATATGTTTACATGAATATTAGTATTTATTTTTAAAAAAATTAGGAAAACAAATATCGTTAAAAAATTATTTGAACCTGCAGTCCTCTTTTTTTTATTTTGCTGTATTTCAAGACTCCTTCATGTTGCAAATTCATAATATTCTTTCTGTATTTCTTCTGAATCTGGAATAGGCGTGAAAACAGATGCCATGCCAATACGCATCATGGCTGAGTGTGAAATGTCACTGGTATAGTCATCGGCATCAACACAAACATATCCATCTATGTTGTAGCAGGATCCAAGCTTTAACTTTGGCCTTACAATATCTCTTTCATCACCTTTTACTACTGCTTGAATTGCGCCTCCCTTTAAAGAAATTTTGCATTAGTCCAACTAATAAAAATAAAGATATCTAGTATAATAATCATGTATTCTATACCTGATTATCTACCAGTAGGTAATGGTACTCATTCTCTCTGTTTTCTGGAATCCATTCTCGTATTACACGGACATTTAAAGCTGGTGTGTCGCCTTTTGCCTTAATCTCAAAGATGCCTTTGTTGTCCATCAGTCAATTACCGGTAAACATGATATGTAAGATGCAACATTGTCAGAATTACAATCTTAACATTTCTAATGAAATAATATAAGTTGTGGCAACAGAAACAGTATTTCATGTAATAATGCAGTGAAACACAATCATACAATATAGAAAACAAAGTAAAGTTTTAGTATGGCGTAGTTTAAACCCGATCAATGTTAATTTCATTGAGCAACTCCTTGTAGACAATATTTAATGTTGTGTTCATGTAGGTGTCATTGTCGTTTCCGGTTAATATTTTTAGCGAGTCAGGTGAGGTTGCCATGGACAGAGCAACATAAAGCTGACCATGGCTAAATATTGGTTCTGGCTAATAAACACCAACTTTTTTTAGTGACTGGCCCTGACTTTTGTTAATCGTCTTGCCATAACAGATTTTAATCGGAAATTGACGCCTAGTGAACACAAAAGGAAGGTCTTTCGAATGGTGAACGAAATTAATTCGGGGGATGTATACTCTATGTCCAATGCAAGTACCAGTGATTATTCTAGCCTCAATTATACGTGGCATTAACTGTGATACTAACAATCTAGTTCCATTACACAAACCGTGTTTAGGATCCATATTGAGCATCAGAATTATTGGACTGTTTTTTTTAACCTGTAAACAATGGGGTGGGATCCCACTGAAATTAAGCACGTTTAAGTACTCTACAGGATACATGGCTTCTACTTCCTCAGCGTTTTTTAAGTGTGGAACCATAGAGTCAGTACTCAAGTATGTAACGCAAACGCTTGGTGTTATTAATTGCACCAGACTGTTTATTTCATCAGTTGTGTTATTTTTCGGGCAAATGATTGTGCGTTCAGCAATTGTTGTTGGGGTCGGGTTTTCCAAAACATCGCCTCCATAGATGAAATCAATTAACTGCTCAACTTTATTTCCAACATCTTGAAACAAAAACTCTTGTGGTATTTCAACTTGTCTTATATCTTTCTGTAACGGATCAACCAGCAAACCCTTATCACCATCTCCAATTTTCAAAAGCCACAATGCAAAATTTCTGAGTCGTTCATCAGCATGTGTGCTTGCAGCAGTTGCCACGCACATGTTTTCTGAAAGTTTAAATATGGTAAAGTATTTCCAAAGATAAGATTTTGTAAGGCAAGATTGAAGGATTTCAGCCTTTGAACTCTTGGGTTTGACTGGTAAAGTTTGCCTGAAATCTCTGCCTAACAAAACAGACTTGCCACCAAAAGGTTTTGAACTATTGTTTGTGAGATCTTGCAAAGTTTTGTCAAGAGATTCAAAGCATCGTTGATCATTCATTGGCGCTTCATCCCAGATTATAAGAGTTGTTTCTAACAATAGTTGACAAAGATTGGATTTTTTCTTTATGTGGCAAACTGATTCCTCTGTCAATTCTAATGGTATTTTAAAGCGAGAATGTGTTGTTCGGCCTGCAGGCAGCAACAACGATGCAATACCTGAGGCTGCAACTGCAAGAACAACCTGACCAGTGGATCGTAAAACTGCTATTAAAGTTTTCCATAGAAAAGTCTTTCCTGTGCCACCATGACCATACACAAATAGCCTCACTTGAGAAGATGTTTCAATGGCGATCATAACGGCGTCGTAAACTTTGAGTTACTAGGGATGAAGCACTGAATGAAGAGAAATATGCTCAATTCTTAAGGCGTCTCTATCATAATTTTTTTCCTCAAGCAGCAAACTATTGCAGAGAACAGAAACAATGGACGCATCGGGCAGTGGCAGGCCAAAGTCAGTTAAAGACTGAGGTGTTGGATTTTAGTTGAGAATTCTTTCTATTTCATGCAAAACAAACTGCCTCAGGCTATTATCATTCTGAACACATGAGTTGTTTGATGATGTTTAACGAACATTGTAATTAATATCGTATGCCATACATTTCCAGTTCTGTTCCCATAGCTTTACTGTATTAGAAATGTCATAGTAAAGCAGCAAGTACATAAAAAGCGTTCTGAGTTCTTTGGAAGACGCCCATTTAGCGGCCTCATTGATTGCAGTATTCCACTCTTTATCATTACCTGTTAGGCCTAGCTTCTCACATGCTTCTCTGAAAGTTGGCATCACAATTCCATCAACTGTTCGCACATCAACATAGGAACGACACCCTCTTTGGTAAGTTAGCAAAACTCTTAAATAAAATAACTCGCCAGATGTTGGATGGAAATACGACAATCTACCTACCGATACTGTCTACTTAGAAATTCTTCGCATCCATTTTTTTGCCACAATAATCCCATCTAAATTTTGCAAGATAGTCAATGTAGCGCAAATCCAAGCCAACAACATCAGAGGTCCCCTCTTTATACGCCTCCTTTTGATAACTTATAAACCACTCAGTTAACGTCGTCTTACCCACATTTGAGCTGCTGGTAACCTCAGCTAGTTTTGCAGATTGCCTAAATGTCAGTTTTTTCTTGCCTTCTAAGTGAACAGCCAAAATTTGAACAGCAGGACGCCGACGATGTATTGCAAATGTCAATATTCTCCAAGCAGCCTCCTGTGCACATATGAATCTAGCGTCAACAAAGTTGCTGATTTCGTCAACAATCATGCTGTCTGCAACAGGTTCATTATCCGGCGCATCTCTAATACGTGATAATGCAAACCTTACCCTCTCAGCCCCCTTTGATATATACTTAAACAAATATTTAATCATCATTGACCACCCACAGTATTCAACGTTAATATGGGCGTCAAAACGGAGTAGTAATGATGCGTTATAGGGTACTACATAACCATTGTCCAAAGGAACACCATTTTTCATGAATGAATAAGCAGACGCAGATCTTTTGTAATGAACATAACCGGCACTATCAAAACGTGTAGCTGCTTCATATGTTTTTGGGAACTTCTTGGAACAAACGCCATCTTTCATGCAAGGCGAGTATGATCTAGCCAACCCACAAGGACCGTGTAACATGAAATCAGTGACAATCATGTGAAGTATTAGCTGTGATATCGGGTCAGGCAGCTCAGCAGATATGTAGTCATCCACTTGTTCAGGAGTACGAATAGCAAAGGCATTTGATACCCATAAAAGCGTATGACAATGAGGAAGACCTCTTTTCTGGAACTCAATTGTATAAAGATATAAACCAAGAACATGAAATTATAATTTAGAAAAACCGCCTGTACACCATGACCAATGTTTGCACAAACAAAAGTATAACTACCTGCTGTCACATCCCCAAATGGTTTAGCATCCCTTAGAAACTTGATGAATGAACGGACCTTCATTTGAAAAACTCTTGCTATAATGTCTGGCCTGTCCTGTGCACTGGAAACACCTGAGCGGCTAATCTCTCTTGCAATTTCAGGCCAACGCACATTGCATGTAAAAGTTATGAAGTATTGTGGATTCCCGTAAACACGACATATTGCAAGTGCATCTTGATAATGTTTGTACATATACCTAGGCTCACGTGTAAACGAAGAAGGTAAAAATAACCGTTTACCCACATCATGAACACCAGCTAAAAACTCGCAACAAAACTCATTCTGGTTTGCACGAACATACTGCAACCGACATTGTTCAATACATATGTAGGCGTCAACTAAATACTGTTGAAACAGCCTTGACGTCTTTAATAAATGAGTATACACATTTTGACGATCGTGGATTTGGTAGTTGTAAAACATTAGCAGGCTGAGACTCTTATCATCAGCAGGTGCTATATTAACCTCTTTAGCTGGTGTGTCATCAGAAGGCACTGTTGATGCATCAACTAAAAGAAGCTCGGGAAACAGCCTTGCTCGCCACGTGGAAACAGTAACGGATACTGCAGTGGCAAGTAGGATGCATGCAAGTTACTAACATGATGTGGCGTGTTGTCTTTGCTTCTAATGATGATATCAAAGCATTCAGAATTTGGATTACTATCATGAATGATTGCACCAATAGTATTTCCAGAAGGTGTATCATAACGGCGATCAGCAACGCGACTGTAAAGCTTTATTGCAAAATCAGTTATTTCCGGCTCTATGCATAGTTCACTGGCAGACTTGAATAGTCTCACATATTCATTTTCTTCTTGGAACATGCAAGCAAGTGCGGAAACAACATCCGGAGACAATTTACTTTGATTACCACCTAAGAAGAAATGCAGCCTATTTTGAACTTCGTTAAGTGGGTACAAAATATACAACTGAGGGAATCTAGGTCTATCACCGGATCAGGGCACAAAGAACCCAACCAATGCGATATTTGTCCAGCAACTTTAAAAACATAAGGGCCGCTACCTTGGTTAACAGATTCGTCAACCCTGGCGCCACAAGAAGTCATAGAAAACATCGAGTTATAAGCCCTTATGTTCATCATAAACTTAGGATCCACAAACAGTAGCTTCATTAAAGCTGGAGGGTCTAACGGATACTGAATTTGCATTCTTCCTGACTTACAACATTTGCTGTATTTGGGGCAACAACTTTTTGGAAATGCTGCTAAACGTTCCTCAAACCAGAAGAGTGCACCACAGTGTTCGCACACCTCTGCACATGCTCCCAAATCAGTATATTCAGGTGACTGCAAGGTTTCATTCCCAGAAACAGCACGATGGGATCTTGATCGTAAGATAGAGGCTATATAAGATGTTTGGAGAGCTGACGTACACGCCTCCTGCATAACAGAACCAGAAGACGACTCAACATCAACAGTAGCAGATGTTTTTTGTGTAGGACGTGATGTAGACGATGACCCAACGCCAACAACATCAGCTTTACGCTTATAGGACGGCGCAGATGATGTTCCAGCTTCAGCACCGGCGCTCGTGTTTATCTGCGCCTAACTGGCCGCACTAACCCAATATCAACATCATCAGGCACACTAACAAAGGCAGCTGCATCTCTCACAGACCTAGAAGCCGGCGCAGCCGACGACCCATCTTCAACACCGACATTCCAGTTTCGCCTACGCCTACCAGGTGACGCAAACGCTGACCCAGAATCAACATTGGGAGGTACATTTTGCCCACGCTTCACATGTGACGAAGAAGACATAAGAAACTAACCTACAACATTAGAAGAAAACATACAAAGGTGATAAGCGCCACAACAATAACCTACATAACCTAACTTGTAAACTAAAAAAACAACTACATAAAGAAACCGATAAAGCAGACACAAACAACTACCAAAACAAAAAACAATGCCAAAAAACCATCAGACATGTAGCAGCACTAAACCAACATATATGCAAAAATATAGCAGATGACAAACAACACCTAACATAACAGTTTCCACAACTTTAAACAAAATAAACCTAAAACAAACAACTAAAAAAATTTAACAATGGCAAAGAAAACAGCAAACATGCAGCAAGACTAAACCAACGTATATAAAAATATATAGCTATTTTTAGCAACACTTAATGTTACAGTGTCCATAACCTTTAACAAAATGAACAAACATTATCGTCTTTAAAAAATGTCAACAACCTTCAATCCAAGTGTATATATCGAATATCTTGAATTTCAGCCGAAAGCAAAGCAATGACAACAATGCAGCAACCTGGTCTCCAAAAACATGAAAAAAATAAGAACATCAGCGTCTTGACCAGAACATAGAAACAAAGTCGAATCCATCTATGACGTAAAAGAAGAAATTTATGTACGTATGTAATACCTTGAAACTTGATTTGATTGCAGGGACCAAAAGAAGTAGAAAAAATGAAGTAAAGAGAAGATGATTAAAAGGTTTAAAACAAAGATAATGCATGCAAAACTGGGTTAATTGATATGTTGTGAAACAAACCTTGTTAATATGTTAGTTTTGTATATATTTTAGCGTTTAATCGGGGCATTTTAGGTACACTTTATTTGTTGTTTAACCATCTCATAGATGCATTAATTTTAGTATTTAACGTGTAGTTTGTATTGATTTTGCATTTATAGGTTTTATATTTAATAAGCTAGCCAATATGTTAAATGTAGATAAATGAAACAAAGTCACGTACTAAAACCATGAATGGAATTAAATGTGCATTATGTGAATTATATTAGTTTTAATTTGTAAATTAAAATTGCTAGTGGAATCAATAATGCAGAAGGTAAGTGTGAACAGAAAAATGAAAAGAGAAAGGCTTCATGGACCGGATTAATTCACATTGGGTTCAACACATCACTGATTGAATTCCAGCCCACTATTTATTGGAATAAAGGTTTAATTGGGCTCAGATATTAGGCAAGGGAACGTCAGCTGAAATCTTGAATTATGATGTGGCCCAATACAAGTTGCAAGTCGGTGCACATTATGAAGGATTTTTATGAATCTTGTGACGGCTGAAAAGGAGGTACGAGAGAAGCAAGACAGACGATAGCTTTTGGCTGTGGGAGGAGGCTTCTACCATAACCATGAGCAGTTAAGTTATTTGTAGCTTTCCCCCGGGTGAATCTTTGTATTGATTTTGTATTCTGAACTCGTTTTAATTATGTATGAACTAGTATTTTTACTACTTGTGTTGGATTGAATAAACCTTGCTTATATTTGAATCAATTTATCTATTAACTGTGATTTCTAGCATCATAGGGAGGTTGGTTGATATTTGTATAGGGATAATTAGGTTGCACGGTTGGTGTTAGAAATCGGCTTTAGTTATAGTGACATGATAACTAGATTGTTCGGTTACTATCAAAGATCATCTTTAGTATTGTGACAGGATAACTAAATTGATTACCATTGAGTAAACTGTCCTTAGTTATTATTTCAATCTGAATAGTTATTGTGACAGGATAGCTAGTTATTGTGACAGGATAACCAAGGCCATGTCTATGTGGTGTTCTTGTAGTTAAATCGAATAGGTTGCAAGATTATACAAATAGGATCCCGGGTGGAAGTTATATTTATCTTTATTATTTATTTAAATTATTTTATTATCATTTCAACATTTTTATAAAACAAACAAAAAGATAAAGTTAGCTAGCTTAGGGGCTGTTTGTTTGCGTCTGAACGAGCCCAGTTAGACGTCAAGGTCTGACCGAATCAGAGAAGGGAGAAACCCGCGTGTTTAGCTGCGACATCTGACCGGAGCCTATTGTCTGACCACTCTTCTTTCCGGGTCAGACCTGGGAACGAGTCTGACTGATCTCATGCGTGCGTGGGTGTGCTGCTGCTGCTCGTCCCCGTCGTCAAAACGATCTTGCGTGGCTGCTATCCATTTCCAAAACGATCGTGGGTGTGTTGTTAAGTTGTGTCTTGTGTGGGTATAGGAAAAAGAAAGGAAAAAAGAAACAAGAGTTGTAGGTGGGTTGGTGTTTGTGTGGTATGGGTGAGTCAAAGGAAGGATAAAAAGAAAAGATATTATTGATGTGTGTTGGTTATGTATACTCTCGTGTGTGTGTGTGTGTGACCGATTTGTGTATGTTTTTTTTTTTTTTTTTTTTTTGATAAAAATGATATTCAGATGTCCAACCAAACACCACTTAATCATTCAACACTTAATCATTCAGAACCTCAACCATTCAGACCTCTTACTGGCTCAGCACTTACCCATTCAGACGTTGCCAAACAGCCCCTTAGACAAATAAACAACCATTGTGACGCTAACCACATGCTCCTCGTGGATTCGATATTCCCTACTTACCCTGGCTACCTAGGTTATTTAGGTTTTGTATGACCCTTGACGACAGACGGTCATCAAATGGCGTCGTTGTCGGGGAGCTAGTGCGCTTAGTATTACATTGCTTGTTTGTTTGTATTTTTATTTAGTGTTTGAAAAAAAAAA
This sequence comes from Ambrosia x helenae, assembly GCA_030844895.1. Taxonomy (NCBI): domain Eukaryota; kingdom Viridiplantae; phylum Streptophyta; class Magnoliopsida; order Asterales; family Asteraceae; genus Ambrosia; species Ambrosia x helenae. The sequence continues at coordinate 11,265,135 of CM061225.1, forward strand.
TAAAAAAAATAAAATATATTTATATATATAAAGTGTTATTTAATTATATTAGATTTTACATTGGGTGTTCTAGTCGTGCAGGTTTTTCTTTTACAGGTGTAGAACACCATGAATTGGGTTGATGAAGACAATGAACCATGCTATAGTTGTGGAAGTTTCGCTCGCTGGACTGAAGATTGTAAAGATTGTTCAAAACCCCTACCGTCAGTAGATCCTTACTGTTTTTGTTGCGGACAAATACATAGGGAAAAAGACTGCACAATATTTTGGAGTGATCCAGAATATGGGGATGAAATGTGGAAGTCGGGGTACCGGGCAACTCCATATCGAGAAAACTGTCACAGTTACTCTAACTATGAACATGAAGAGACACCTTTCTCAGGTAACTGGGAGGATTATTATTATTATGAAAACTCACAATCACGTTTTTCTCCAGGTTACTATCAAGATCAATATCAAATTCCTCCCGATGAAGACAAATGTGTAGAGATGACATATCAAAGCGAGGAGGAAAATAACCTTGATCAAGCTAAAACGATGTTATCCAAGCTCGAGGAATTTTTATCAACACCCAACCTCTCAATTCAACAAAAAATTGAGTACTTAAGTTTGAAATGCGAGGTGTTATTGGAAAGGATAGATATAGCAGAGTCTATGTCTCCCTTACCTGATGATATTAGAGACTATTCTCAAGTTAAGGATAAGGTTGTGGAGACTAATACCACACCAAATCCTTCACTTGTTGAAGAGTTACAAGTAGAAGAGGTTGTTGTTGTTATAGATGCAGGTGTCATAAGTCTTTCTCAAGATTCTCACAACTCTCATCCCACACTGATTACCCTCAGAAACAAGGTTTGGGATGAAGATTCGAAGACAGATATTAGGAATGTGAGATTACAAGATATCGGACAAAGGCTAGTGAGATGGTTCTTCCACAGCAACACAAAGCGCCCAATTCACATGCCAATATTTAAACATCTGTTTATTTGGCATGTAAACTACCGAGCATACATTGGAAACTCGGTAGGCAAGTGCGCGCTTAGACCACCTTGATATCCAGGTATGATTCTTGTACATTTTGTATATTTATTTATTTTGTTTTATTTTTCTTTTATTTTTAGTTTATATTTTGAGTCTCTTTTGATTTCTGGGAATGCTTGGAGCTTAACTTACAATCTGATTACTTCACCTGTACTCAATCTCCATTCAGGCGGGGTAAAGTTGTACATCTTCGGTGTATAAGGCATCCCAGAATTTTATGTCTTTATTTTTCTTTTGAGTCTTAGTTTTCAGGTTTATTTTTCGGCCGCGAATGAAATGCTATACGGCTCGATTGGGAGGAACTCCAAAGACTCATACGCGCACTGCCTATATCCAGGGGAGTCTGTTCCTTTTATTATTGTTGTACATTTTTTTCTACTTTATTTTATTCCCTAGTTCACATTGAGGACAATGTGTCGTTCAAGTGTGGGGGTGGGGAAACTTCGTTTTTATCTATTCTTGAGTCTAAAAAAATTAAAAAAAAAAATAAAAAAATTAAAAAAATGAAAATGTCTTGAAAATTGTTCCTAAAAAACATTTTAATCAGACATAAAGCAGCTCTTTCAGTACATACCAGTTGTTTCTTGATTGTTTCAGCATTAGGTCCTTAGTCATGGTCTAATTTGTGGAAAAGTAATATGAACCATTTTCAGCAGGTGTTTTTAAGAAAAATGTTTAGAATTTGCCTGACTAGGGTTAACAAGCTATTGGTAATAAATGCATGCACACATTGGCAACCCATTTACCCACTTTTGTGAGATCTTGAGCCTACTAGATGATAGATTGATTTATATGCATTTTTGTTTGTTGAGAGTAGGCCAAATGTTTCTCTGTTGCAGAACTTGTGTGATTTGATACATGCTGAGGTTGTAGGCTAGATATGCACGTAGATGAAAAAGGCGATTTAGGATTCCCTTTTTGTTTGACATCTTTTATTTGTTTTTTTGTTAACCGGTTTACCCAAAAATATTACCATTAGTAGCCAACTTTGAGCCTTATACCATTTCGTTTGTGAAACCATATAATCACCCAAATAAACCAGTACCTTTTATCAATTGTTGATGACATCCAAAGTGTTAAGTGATTGTATTTATGTTAGAAAATTATAAACGAAAAAAAGAAAAAAAAGAAAAATAAAGAGAAGTTGTTTGTTATGGGTCAATTCTATCCCATGTTTTGCTTGTTTAGTTTGTATCATGAATAAAGGATTGTCAGTCACTTTGGTTACACCAGTTTTATTTTAGCTACTTCTAGGCAAATCTATCTTACCTTTACCCTAAGCCCAAAACCCGTATGTCCTTTAGATATGTGCATTGTCTACAGTTGATGTGTGATTGTTATACAAGCCTATGATAACAGAGTTACATGTTTGGTTTTGAGTGAATAATACTAGCGCATTACATGCTAGTCCAGATATTAAACCGAGTGGAGGGAACATTGTGAGGGGTGTGTTGCGTGAAAATAAAAACTGGAAGCATGTTAGATTTAGTCGGGATAATTCTGTTTTTAAATGGAAATCAATTTGACTTGCTGAATTAACACATCTAATGCTGATCTGTAAATGGGGTATGACTTTGGACCTTAGCTAAGGCATGATGGGGTGACTGGGGTGCTAGTCTGTGATAATGTCTTGAGCAAAGTATATATATAATTTTTTCGAGACAAAAATGTTAGGTATACGCACGCGGAAGCAACACACACACAAACGATTAATCAAAAGAAAATAAACGAACACGAGAACACAAGGATTTACGTGGTTTGGTCAGCTGACCTACGTCCACAGACTGCAACCATGATATTTTATTATTGCCTTCTGCCTCACTCGTGATGAGGATTACAAGTACAAGATGCCTATATTTATAATACAAGATTAGGGTTTAACCCTTGGGGAACAAGAAAACTAATTATGGGCTAAATAAAAGAAACGGGACGGACCCTTGTCTTTAATTAATCTGCCAATTAATTGTCTTTTAACCCAAGATCAAATCAAGGCTCCACAAAACCAACAATCTCCCACTTGGAGGCTTGATAATCTTCAAACTGTCGTCCGCTGTGAACACTTGTACCTCTTGTAATCTTCCTCATTTTCCTGGTTGCAGCAGCCTTCTCATCAGTTAACTCGAAGGCCCATTGAAGCTCCCCCGAGCTCCAACACATCAGTCATGGCTATGGCTGCTGCTGACTCATTCTCTGTCTCTACTGGCTCCCACTGACACGAACTGCCGGATCCTAAAACACCCTGAGAATAAACACTCTCCGAATAAAGCAGATAATCACCTGGAGAGACTTTGACAGCTGGAATACTGGTTCTCTTAACCCATTGTCGTCTAGTAACTCTGACTAAAGCACAACTCATGCTCCCACTGCCACGAAAACCCTTGACTGGTAGTTTTGAACCTTTCCTAGCACGCTCAACCTGAATCTTACCTGTGGCTCTGGGTTTATCATCTGCAAAACAAACCTTCTTCTGCCCACAAGACTCTGTGAACCTGACTTTGTTTTTCTTCTGAACTAGGACGGTCACTCCCTCAGACGGTAAACTGACCATGTAAAGCGAACCCCGCTTTCTTCCTCGAGCTACGACAAGATTTCCCTTGATAACTTTCCACTGCCCGTTCTCGAATTTTAACCTCATGTCCCTGTTCATCCAACTGCCCCACTGAAATCAACTCTTTCTTTAAGCTTGGAATCACCCTAACATCCTTCAAAGTCCATGAACTGGCAGAAGTTACTATATCCGTATCACCCATGCCCGTAACATCAAGAACATCATTGTTCGCCAGTCTTACCTTACCAAAGTCACCTTTCTTCAAATTCCGCAATGCTTCAGTGCTGTGGGTAGCGTGAAATGAAGCACCAGAATCCATGACCCAGGAATCCACATAACTCTCTACATTACATATTAATGCGTCATCATGTAACACCCCAACCGATGGCGGAAACATCGAGGTGTCACGTAAGAATGAGTATACAGTAGCACATGGTAACCAAATTTTAATTGAAATTAATTTAAAGTGCAAATATCCAAAAATGGAAATACATAATGTGTTTCAAGTGGCAATCTAATACATCACAAAAACCAAACAAGCATAGACTTCAAATTGCCTTCTCATGAAAATACTCTAGTCTTCATGCATCATTATTTCCTGTTGAGTTGTAAAAATTGGGGGGGGGGGTCAACTAGAAGTTGGTGAGAATACATAAGCCATGTCAAGCAAATAGTTTAAGTATAAAAGTTTAGCAATTCATATGTCTATCGTAAGTTTAAGTCTACATGAATAAACATAATATGTTGAATCGACATAATCAAACCTCCGACTAGTTTAGGTCCATCCCGTCATCCACGGTTCACCTTAATAATATGTTGGAACGATAACAATCACCCACGCTACCTATGTAGGAGGTACACGCATCCGGGTGGGATTGTCAATCCAATAGATCTATTTTTGAGTATCGCCGGCTTGGCCATAGCTAATGATTATGTAATGTTGAAACTCGTTGAAACTGTTGTTGTTGTCTAATTCATGAGGCATTAAAATTTACAACTAGACATGCATGTAGAATTGCTTAAGTATAATGTTGCAAGTATGAAGAATTGCATAAACATGGTTACGTAAACTCACCTTAGCAAAGTATTAAGTCTCGAGAAATAGAATATGTGTAGCCCCAAAGTTGCCAATTACAAGAGCTTATAATCAAAGCTTCGATTGTAGAAGTAATAGACTATAGAAGAAAGGTATGAGGGAAAGTTTAATCGGATTGAAACAATCGATTTAGAGGTGCAAAGTATAATGGGTCATAGGTGGGTTTTTATACTAGTTTTGGATTCAATTAGCCATTAAAATTGGTCAACACCATAAAGTAAGGTTTTATGATGAATTGACTATTTGACTAAGACTTTGACTGTTTGACTATGACTAAGACTTTGACTGTTTGACTATGACTAAGACTTTGACTCCAAGAATTATGTTTGTCAAGACTTTGACTCTTGACTCAAGGCTTTATTTTGAAATGAATTTATATCTTCCTTGTTTGAGATTATAAATGTAATTGGAAAAATGATTAGCTTTAAATAAGAAATAAATAAAAAAAATCATTAGTTTGAATTAGAAAATAAAAACACCGTCTTATAAAATGACGATTTTATAAATAGAATTAGGATAGGACATATGTCATGATTGAAGATTTTTTTTTAGTACAATGATAAAAGGAACTTAGAAAAATAGAGTGCACGAATAAAGATAAGAATACTTAGAAATAAATTAGACTTTATATCATGGATTGGGAAATACTTTAATGCAAAATAAATGGGAAAATTCGTGAGGTTACATATCATCTAAGCAGTCTGATGCAGTGTTAACTTCTTTCTTCTCGTTTCGACATTGATTCCTAAAATGTCCAACCTCTTTGCAGTTCCAACAGGTAACATCACTTCGAGCCCTAGACTGACTCCTCTTCCTGTTCTTGCTCCCACTACCTCTGTTATTCTTCCTTCCTCTGCCAACATTCAGTAATTCACTTGATGATCCACCTGAATTATTCGTCTGACATCCTCGCCCAGAATAAGATCCTGAATCCCATCAAAAGTGAACTCGCTGGTAGAACTAGTAATCGCTGTAACAGTCCCTAACCAGCTATCTGGCAATGATGATAACAGTAGTAAAGCGTGAACTTCATCTTCGAATTTAATGTCCACTGACACAAGCCTGGCTAAAATTGAATTCAACTTGTTGATGTGCTCTGTAACTGAACTGCCTTCTCTCATCCTTGTATTTACCAGCTCTCGAATCAAAAAAACCTTGTTAGCTGCCGAAGGCTTTTCGTACATGTTAGATAGGGCTAACATCATACCATTAGCCGTGGTTTCCTTCATGATGTTATATGCCACATTCTTTGACAATGCCAATGTAATAGTTGCCCGGGCTTTCCTGTCTTTAGATTCCCAAACTGCTGGTTCCATCTTCTCTGGTCTAACCCCTGATAACACAATATCTAGATCTTTCTGAACCAATAACGCCTCAATCTGCATTTTCCACCAACTGAAATCCGTACCGTTTACCATATCGATTTGCACCTTCCCGTCTTCTGCCATGATAAACACGACTAAACGTATCTGAAATCGATTAAAAAAATCAAACTGAAACAAATAGCACCTGATCACTGGTCTCTGGTTTTGTTTCTCTGATATTCAACGAAACGGTACCCGGAAACACTGCTGGTCTAACTGGTAAAAGAAAACTGATCTTCAAACCCTAACGTGTTCATCTGCTCGTTATAACTTTTATGCGAAAGAGTTATACCTTTGACAAAAAAAAAAAAAAACAAAAAACAAAATTGGCTACTGCCAATTAAATTCTCGGTCAAATAAAAAACATTGGTCAAACAAATTTTTTTTTTGTCTTTCTCAACGTAAAGTATCAAAGAATAAAGAACAGAAGATATTCTTTCTTTCACGTGCACGAACTCCAAAGCGTAAGTTACTCCTTTATTTTCCTTTTTCCCTCAACTGCAACAGCAAAACTCTATGAAAAACCGGAAAATGGCGAGAACAAGAAACGGCAACAACGACGGGGTTGTAACCTTTTCTGCGAGTCGTTTATCAATATAAACCGTTTGCACAATGAGCCAAAGCTCTGATACCAGTTGTTAGGTATACGCACGCGGAAGCAACACACACAAACGATTAATCTGCAGAAAATAAACGAACACGAGAACACAAGGATTTACGTGGTTCGGTCAGCTGACCTACGTCCACGGGTTGCAACCAGGATATTTTATTATTGCTTTCTGCCTCACTCGTGATGAGGATTACAAGTACAAGATGCCTATATTTATAATACAAGATTAGGGTTTAACCCTTGGGGAACAAGAAAACTAATTATGGGCTAAATAAAACAAACGGGTCGGACCATTGTCTTTAATTAATCTGCCAATTAATTGTCTTCTAACCCAAGCCCAAATCAAGGCTCCACAAAAAAAAAAAAAAAAAAAACAGAAAAAAAGATAAGTGTGAGGGTGTGATATGTTGTGAAACACACCTTGTTAATGTGTTAGTTTTGTATATATTTTAGCGTTTAATTGGGACATTTTAGGTACACTTTATTTGTTGTTTAACCATCTCATAGATGCATTAATTTTAATATTTAACATGTAGTTTGTATTGATTTTGCATTTATAGGTTTTATATTTAATAAGCTAGCCAATATGTTAAATGTAGATAAATGAAACAAAGTCACGTATTAAAGCCATGAATGGAATTAAATGTGAATTATATTATATTATATTATAGGGAATATTTCATAGAATAGTAACCAAGTTTCAAAAGTGTTACAATTAGGTCACTCATCCTTTTTTTGGCCCAATTAAATGACTAAACATTCAAATCGAGTCTTGTAAAATTTTGTATGTGTCAAGAATGATATGAAAGAGAAGATGTTGGAGTCAGGATTTTAAATATATGTAGATGTATTAAAAAAAGAAAATAGCATGTTAATTATATTAAAAAATTAAAAAAATATGCTAAATCCACATCATCACTTAACGTCGGCATTAATAGATAGGAAAAAAATAAACAAAAAGCCACATTACCATAGTTACCTACAACATAGATGAAAAAACCTCTAATTTATATACTAAATGAATGTTGAGTGACCTAATTGAGACAAAAAAATTGTTGAGTGACCTAATTAGAACAATTTTGAAAGTTGGTTACTATTTTACAAAGTTACCCCTATATTATATTATAATTATAATCTATTAATAAGCAAAGTACTTTGAACAGTTTTTTACCACAATTGTAACAAGTTTATTATTATTATATTAATGGTTATTGACTGACACTCTCCTATTGGACCTCATGTCCACCTGTCTAACGTGTCTTCTTCTCCATTGCTTTCACATTTTCTCCATCCACGCGTCCTTATCCCAAACCCACCGTCATCAGCAACACACAACACTATGTATGTAGAGAGAGAAAGGTAATCTCACAAAGAGACCACCACCGTGATCACCAAACCTATCCCATACTCCTAGCTACCTACCTTTGGCAACCGAGACCAACCCACGCCATTAAACCTCGATGCAGAGCTGGAAACGCTTAAGAAATGGTAGGGATTGCAGCAGAAATTAATCATAGTTTATAATCATCAATCAATTTCGAAAATCTTGCCAAAATTGTAGGTGGGGATGGGTAACTACCCATGGGCTGGTGTAGGAAGTTCTGGTGGTATGGTGAGCGACCATGTCGATGACGGTGACCCGACGGTGTTTCTCTCTCTCTCTCTCTCTCTCTCTCTCTGTTTTTTTATTGGTTGTGAGATTTGGTTTACTTATTTTTGGGGGTTTTATGGACAGATTTTTGCAAGGGCTTGATGGATGGTGGTGGATGCTGGAAATCAAACAGTTGTTGAAATTTTGTCCAATTTTGAAGGTGAATTCATTGGATAAAGAATTTTTTCCCTCATCGTATTCACCGATTGCTCCAAGCTCCTAAAATAAATATATAGATCAGTGTTTAAGGTGAGTTCTGATCCACATGCTTTTATTGTTTTTTTTTTTTTTTTTTGACCGGCAAAACAACTTTATATATATAAAGCGCCCAGCAAGGGACTGGAAAACAAACGAAACAGAAACAACGTCCGAGGACCGAAAGGCCACAACACCATAAACTAAACCCCAAAACAACTAAACAGCCCCATTACAACACTTTCAGAATGTCAAAATTGTTCCATTCCTCCCATGTGAGCTCCGGGACTTTTGCGCGATGCCGAATCCATAGCAAAGACTCTTCTTTTATCATATTAATCGTCGTCTGAATGGGAATAAAGTTGCCTTTAAAGACCGCCTCATTCCTCGCATGCCAAATCTGCCAAGTGGTAGCCATGACGACCATACTTATGAGTTTCTTCCACCTTTTACCTCCCTGTACATTCTCGATAAATTGCAGCATTTCCGCTACCGAATTCAAGTCACCTGGCCACTGAATTCTAACCCATCTGAAGACATTCCACCATATGCTTCGGGCAAATAAGCCGGAAACAAACACGTGACCCACATCTTCGACTGTTAAACTGCAGCGATTGCACAAGCAGTTTGTAATCGGCACCCCCTCGTGATAAGAGGCAGTTTCGCGGCCACTTTCCCCAAACTCGCACGCCATAGCAGCAGGTTCGCCTTTGGCGATGCCCAAGAGTTCCAGCCAAAAACTCTGTTCCACCTCCGTACCCAACCGAGCCTGTTCTATCTCTTTAGGAACCCCTTTGACTGAGTACCCCACGCCATTATCATTAGCCCATACCCAAGTATCCTTCCCTGCCTTGAACGCGAAGTTTTGCAGTTGCGACATCAGCTCGCCGATCCTGTTCCATTCTTGATCGGACGACGGGTCTCTTATCCAGTCCCAACCCCAAAGCGTAACATCACCTCTAAGGTAAATATGGTTCGCCACAGAGCCATTTTTATCTTTTGCAAGGCGGTACAAGTCCAGGAATTGTTCTTTAATTGGCGACGAATCAATCCAGGCGTCTTTCCAAAATCTTGTCTGCGTACCATCCCCCACCTCTACCCTCAATTTATCCACCAAGTTTACTCCAAACCTCAAGTATTCCGACCCCATGGATACTATCTCTTTCCAAACACCGGGGTATATTTGTTGAAAGGCACCATGAGATTATCAAATTTTGAATGATGGACAGCCTTGACTACACGCGCCCATAGATGGTTTGGATCATTCCTAAGCCTCCACCACCACTTGGCGAGCATCGCCAGATTAAAATCTCTGATACTCCCGATCCCATAGCCCCCTATCGCCTTTGATTTAGTGAGCTTTTCCCATCGCACCCACCTTAAATTTTGTCTTGGCCCCACTTTTCCCCACATGAAGTCTCTTCGGATACCTTCAAGCTTCTTAATAATAGCAACTGGCGCTTTGAAAATCGATAGAAAGTACGACGGAAGGCTGCCCATAACTGATTTAGCTAGCGTAACTCGTCCAGCGAACGACAAAAGGCTAGCTTTCCACGATGACAGCCTGGAGGTAAACTTATCGACCACCGGTTTCCAATGAGTTACCCGGTTCATGCTTACACCGATAGGGATGCCAAGGTACGTGAACGGGAACTGATGTATTGTAAAATACATCTATTTCCAGTGTAAAGTTTGTACAGTTTTCGAGTCGTTTAGATAGTTCTCTTATTAGTTTTAGGCTTGTACCGGTCTATTTTATTTAGTATAGATTTTTATTAGTTTTGCGTTGTTTTTAGTACTTCTTTATTTATTTTGTATTTTGTAGGTGTTCATAGACGTTGGAGCGTAAACGAGTAACTTTGATCAAGTCAAGAACACCCGAGTCTAAAGAGCCGAGTCATAATAATAATAATAATAATAATAATAATAATAATAATAATAATAGTAAAATAAAAAGAAAACAAAACCGTGACTTATATGTCATGGGCTTTTGCAAATTGAGATGAGACAAATAGGGCTAAATTCAAAGGCGGTGGCACATAATATTTTTTCGAAGGATTATAAATTTGGAGGAGAGCCACATCGAGCATGGGAAGTATTATTACGAAGCAGAGGCACGGAGCAGAGCAGCAGAAAATATTATTTAGAGAGGCAAGCCAAGGATCAAAGGTTCGAAGCTAGGGAGCGATTATTCGGGTGTCAATCATTCGGTTTTTTCGTTCCTTTATTATCTTTGTTCTAGACCATGATTGCTGAATTTTTATTTGACTTTGTTTCTCTTTTCAAGATGATTTGTGGCTAAAACTTTTATAGCTACCTAGGCTAAGACAAATAACTATGATTTGATTTGATTTTTCTATGGTGTTGGAACGTGTTTTGGATTTATGATTCAGTAAAGATTTTGATTTCTCTAGATCTGTTGTATATGCGTATTTATTATTTTCTTATTGTCATTTATTCACTCCACTTGCACTTTTGTGAATGTCTTTCATGTATGAGTGCTAGTTAGGTTGCAGACTTTGTGTAGCAACTAGTTTATGGTCAATAGTCGCGAGTTTACCATAAGAGTGGTATTTGGTGGTTAGAATATTTTAGGTATTCTTCCAAGTTCAATAGCTGTGAGGTGAGGGCTTGTTGGTATGTCTAGATTGTTAGATTGCTAGGTTAGAGGCTTTGTGAGAAGATCTGCCTAGTTTCCCTTTCAACTCCTGCATATCAAGTTAGATCTAGGCTTCAATAATTACCCCTTGCACCTAGTGTAGTGAGGCTTTCGCGCTGTGAGGTAGATTGTCTAGCGGGTACTCGATCATAAGAGTTAGATAACCTGTGAGGGTTTGTACTCCAACGGGTAGTTTAACAGCACAACAATATTCTAGGGTTTCCCCTTGAGAATGGTCGAGGGTGTCTAGTTTATTCTTGATGTTTAGTATTTTAAGATCCCGGTTCCAAATCAGTTCCATAACCATAGAAGCTTATCAGGCATAGTAAGGAGTCTGGTCTAGGTAGTGTCCTATCATCATCTGAAATCAGCTTAGCTCAATTATCGTTTTTAGTTAAGTATAGTTAACCTTAGGTAATCTTTATTTTAATGCAAATTAGTTTTTAGTAAAACCCCCCTCTTTAATTAATAAATAGTTTTATTTCAGTTTTAGATAAGTTTTCGAGTCTAGTTTTCGTTTTCCATTAGAGTCTCGTGGGTTCGATATCCGGACTTACTTTAGCTATACTAGAGTTGATAGGTTCACTTGCCTGTCAGTAGTTTAGTTTTAGAGAGTCTAGAGTATTACTTGGTGTCTAGTTTTAGGTTTAATTTAGTTATTTTTATTAAACTACTTTTAGCACATCAAGTTTTTGGCGCCGTTGCCGGGGACTCTTGGCGATTGCATTTACTAGCTTTGATTACACTTATCTGCTATATCTGTGCTACTTGTGTTTTGTGTTTAGCCTGTCTTTTTGTATAGTGAGTCGTAGAAGTCTAATTGTTTGTGTATTTTAATTTCTGTCGAGTCTGTAAATATGTTTGAAATTTGTGGAGGACCCTATTTTACCGTTAGATTTCCACGAAATGCGGGGTCCTCTGCACATTATTTTTCTAATTCCTTTGTGCAGCCGCAGCCATATTATTCACAGGGTTGTCCTACAAATTATTATGATGACTCGTATCAGCAGCCACACGATAATCAGTATCCTGATCAATTTTCTGGAAGCACTTCTTGTGAGGATAGTGGTAATGATTGGAGTGAAATCAAAAGTCTGTTGACATTATTAGTTGCTAAAGATGAAAATACTCAGAAAATGTTAGTAGAGCACGACACCATCCTGAAAAACCGACAGACTGCTATTTTAGATCTTCAACGAACACTAGAAGACATAGCTAGGAGATTAGATGAAGAAGAAGAGAAAGAAAAGGTTCAGCAAGAACAGTTGCCGAAAGTCGGTTATACATATGATGAGGAGGGCAACTACCTCGGGTACATGAACGCTCGAGGGGAGTTGTTCCCAACGTTTCCAGAAGAAGGGAAGAAGCCGGTCATGGAATACGCAGATGAGTCAGATGAAGAGATCATCCCAATCACGGAGACGAAAATGGACATTGAAGTCCCACCTCCGGTGCCACAGGTTACTATATATGATTTTGGGAGTGACTCTGACGAAGAGGACGACGAAGAAGAATGGGCGGCGTATCAAAGGTCGTTAGTGAAGAGAGAAGTGATAGAAGAAGAAGTGGAATTGGGGGACTCCATAGGTATGATGTTTGGTGCAGATGAAGACAATGAGGATAGTGAGGAGTCGTTATCTGAGGAGGATGAATTTTTAGATTTGGATATAGATGGTTTACCTGCTTATGAAGAAGTAGGGGAGTTTGATCCCGATGGGAATATAACATACCTAGATGCCCTACTTGAAGGTGAACCAACTGACATGACTGAACCTGCACCAGATGAGAGAAATAAGTGTGGGGATCATCCCGTGGAAATGGTGGAAGAAGAAGCACACCATAGCTGGCCCGTGGTATTAGTAATAGATGGAACTTCAAAATCAACAACACCACGGGAGAGGGCAAGGAAGAGAAAAGAAAGGATCGGAATCGGAAGAGGATCAACGGCTGGCACGAGTTGGAGAAGAAGAAGCCAGTGAAAGTCAAGCACGATCAGTCTTCTTGCTACATGCCACGCATCAGGTTCAATCCAGGTAAGTTTAAATTTTGGTGGTCTGACCCGTTAAGAATGCTTAGATTATTTTTCAATTCCACTAATAAATATTCAATTGTTAACGAGGACCGGGTAGAATTAAACGGGTTAGATCGGGTCCAGATAAAAGAGAAGCCCCCTGATTAAGTTTAAGTGTGGGGAGGCTCTGTAGAGTTTGTAAATTTATATTTATACTTATTTATTTTTTTCTAGCTGTTCATTTTTTTTGTGGTTCATTGTTTCGTAGTGGTTCATAGGTTTTTATCTTTCTATTTTATCTTTATTTTTGTGTCTTTGAGTCTGTTTGTAAGTTTGCGTGTTTGCTTAGGTAGAGGAAATTTCACATGAGCGGATCCCATGTATTATCTTTATATATATTTTATGAGTGGGAGTTTTGGTAAAAGTTTGGGTAATAAAAAAGAATTTCTCTATATAAAAAAAATTAATTAACTTTCTGTGAAAAAAGACTTTTCACGTATTGTGAGGAGTCTGGGCTGACCTGTTCGCCTCATGCGACCAGCTATTACCCCGGAAAGTTATATATTTGTTTTCGCTTGCAACGCGTGTTGTGATCACCAGTGTCCTTCACGTTGAGCGAGAATCATATTTTTTTTTCTTTCTACCCATTTAGTTCTACCACCATTCACCGCCATTTTACCAAGCAGGTACGTCTTCGTGTTTGTTGTTATATTATGAGTCTAAGTTAGTAGTTTGAGTTTTTTTTTTTTTTTATTTCTGGTTCGGTATTATGCTTGGGTTTTGTTTATTTTGTTTTGCGCAGGTTTGGATTGCACCACCCGTACTCAATCTCCATTCGGGTGATTGCAGAGCTGTTTATCATTTGTCAAGGCAAGCCCAGAGTTTACCAGTGTGTCAGAGCCGATCGCGACCAAAATGCTATACGATCGAGCTGGATGGGACTAGAGTTTTTGGAGCTTACGCGTTAATAAACCAGCTAAGTCCTTTCCAATTTGCCCTTGTCTTTTTATTTTTGTATTCGGAATTTATTTTGTTTTAAGTCGTTTTCTATTCCTACGTTGAGGGCAATGTAGAGTTTAAATGTGGGGATGGGAAACTGTCGTCTAGTTTGTATATAGGGTCGTTTTGAGTCCTAAAAAAAATTATAAAAAAAAAGAGTCCCTGATTTTGAAGTTTGCATTATACAAAATATGGAAAATGATAGGTAAAGTTAGGTGTCCGGTTTTCAAATAGTATGTATAATAAGAGATTAAAATTGATTGAAAACGTGTCTGATTTAGGATATGTGGGTAGGCTCAACCGGTAGAAAGGTTTCCTTTGAAAAGTAATAAATTAATTATGTTAGGCTATTTTGTGGGTTCTCATCTAGGAGAAACGGGGAGACCGAAACCGCCAAAAATAGTATAAGAAGCACCGTTATAAGTTTAAAACCGTTAGAATTTTCTAATCACTTAAAAATAATTAGAAATCAAAGCAAAAATGCTGAAACTTAAGGTGCCTGGCCACTGGGATAGCGACTTGGATTGGTCACACCCTCTGAGTTAAGTATGCTGAGATAAAAAAAAATGCTGATGCTTAAGGTGCCTGGCCACTGGAATAGCGACTTGGATTGGCCACACCCTCTGAGTTAAGTATGCTAAAAAAAAGTGATTTTAAATTCTCTTGGTTTTTTTACATAAGACGGTTGGGAAATGGTCAATTGGTCGTTCCTTTAGCTTCATAAGCTTGAGGCGGGATTAGAAGGAACTGTGGTTTCCTTTGAGTGAGACCCTAGATAGACTAATCAACATGAACTTAACATAAATAAAAAGGGGCTTGGAAACCGGTTTGGGTTTAAGAGGATCAGTATACCTGTAATCGCAATCAACATGTTAGTAGATTATTAACTAAGTAACCTATGTTTTGAAACTGGATGTAAACCTAACTGTGATTCCATAGCATAATTCTTTTTCAGGGACGAAAAGAGATAAGTGTGGGGATATTTGATGTATTGTAAAATACATCTATTTCCAGTGTAAAGTTTGTACAGTTTTCGAGTCGTTTAGATAGTTCTCTTATTAGTTTTAGGCTTGTACCGGTCTATTTTATTTAGTATAGATTTTTATTAGTTTTGCGTCGTTTTTAGTACTTATTTAATTATTTTGTATTTTGTAGGTGTTCATAGACGTTGGAGCGTAAACGAGTAACTTTGATCAAGTCAAGAACACCCGAGTCTAAAGAGCCGAGTCATAATAATAATAATAATAATAATAATAATAATAATAATAATAATAATAATAATAATAATAGTAAAATAAAAAGAAAACAAAACCGTGACTTATATGTCATGGGCTTTTGCAAATTGAGATGAGACAAATAGGGCTAAATTCAAATGCGGTGGCACATAATATTTTTTCGAAGGATTATAAATTTGGAGGAGAGCCACATCGAGCATGGGAAGTATTATTACGAAGCAGAGGCACGGAGCAGAGCAGCAGAAAATATTATTTAGAGAGGCAAGCCAAGGATCAAAGGTTCGAAGCTAGGGAGCGATTATTCGGGTGTTAATCATTCGGTTTTTTCGTTCCTTTATTATCTTTGTTCTAGACCATGATTGCTGAATTTTTATTTGACTTTGTTTCTCTTTTCAAGATGATTTGTGGCTAAAACTTTTATAGCTACCTAGGCTAAGACAAATAACTATGATTTGATTTGATTTTTCTATGGTGTTGGAACGTGTTTTGGATTTATGATTCAGTAAAGATTTTGATTTCTCTAGATCTGTTGTATATGCGTATTTATTATTTTCTTATTGTCATTTATTCACTCCACTTGCACTTTTGTGAATGTCTTTCATGTATGAGTGCTAGTTAGGTTGCAGACTTTGTGTAGCAACTAGTTTATGGTCAATAGTCGCGAGTTTACCATAGGAGTGGTATTTGGTGGTTAGAAGATTTTAGGTATTCTTCCAAGTTCAATAGCTGTGAGGTGAGGGCTTGTTGGTATGTCTAGATTGTTAGATTGCTAGGTTAGAGGCTTTGTGAGAAGATCTGCCTAGTTTCCCTTTCAACTCCTGCATATCAAGTTAGATCTAGGCTTCAATAATTACCCCTTGCACCTAGTGTAGTGAGGCTTTCGCGCTGTGAGGTAGATTGTCTAGCGGGTACTTGATCATAAGAGTTAAATAACCTGTGAGGGTTTGTACTCCAACCGGTAGTTTAACAGCACAACAATATTCTAGGGTTTCCCCTTGAGAAGGGTCGAGGGTGTCTAGTTTATTCTTGATGTTTAGTATTTTAAGATCCCGGTTCCAAATCAGTTCCATAACCATAGAAGCTTATCAGGCATAGTTAGGAGTCTGGTCTAGGTAGTGTCCTATCATCATCTGAAATCAGCTTAACTCAATTATCGTTTTTAGTTAAGTATAGTTAACCTTAGGTAATCTTTATTTTAATGCAAATTAGTTTTTAGTAAAACCCCCATCTTTAATTAATAAATAGTTTTATTTCAGTTTTAGATAAGTTTTCGAGTCTAGTTTTCGTTTTCCATTAGAGTCTCGTGGGTTCGATATCCGGACTTACTTTAGCTATACTAGAGTTGATAGGTTCACTTGCCTGTCAGTAGTTTAGTTTTAGAGAGTCTAGAGTATTACTAGGTGTCTAGTTTTAGGTTTAATTTAGTTATTTTTATTAAACTACTTTTAGCACATCAGAACGAACCTACCTTGCACTTTAGGATATCAACCATCGTTCTAACCTCCTCCTCCTCTACTCCTACTCCGTATATGGAACATTTCTGTTGATTTATGCTCAAGCCCGTAAGTAAGTTCAAAACTCTAAGAAACCGGCTAAGATTACGCACATTCCTCTCATCCCATTCACCCACAAACAGAACGTCATCGGCGTAACAAAGATGAGAGATACACGGCCCGCCATACGGCGTTTGAATTCCCTTAAACATCCCCAAGTCAACTGCCTTATTCATGAGCATCACAAGAACTTCCATAGCTAATATAAATAGAGAAGGGGACAGAGGATCGCCTTGTCTCAGCCCTCTTTTTATGCTAAACTCTTTGGTCGGGGACCCATTCACCAACACTGAAGCCTTGCCGGACGACAAACATCCTTTGATCCACTTATTCCTCACTTCCGGAAAACCCATACATTCCAAAGTAGAGAGAAGGCACTTCCAATTTAGCGAGTCATAGGCTTTTTGGAAGTCAACTTTTAGAATAAGCATTTTACTTTTCGTCTTCTTCTTCCATGCAATCAACTCGCTGATTATGAGTGGGTTGTCTAAGATATTTCGGCCACCCACAAAGGCAGCCTGAGTGGGGGAAATCAAGACATTTAGGAGTGGCTTTAATCTGTTAGCGAGCACCTTTGCAATGATCTTGTATGCCACTCCAATTAGCGATATAGGCCGGAAATCACCAATTACTTGAGGGTCGGGCACTTTGGGAATCATGGCTATGAAGGATGAATTACAACCTGCTGTAATATGTCCCGTCAGATGAAAGTCCGTTAATAATTTCAAGAAAAACGGCTCCAAGTGACTCCAGAAAGCTTTAATGAACTTAAACGAGAAGTCGTCCGGGCCGGGGGCCTTGTCCCCATCACAATCACTAACCGCCTGCCATACTTCTGAGTTCGAAAACGGGAGCGCTAACGAATCTGCCTGGTCACACTTTTTTTGTGTGGCCGTAGGCATATTTTGGCATAGTGCACCTCCATACTTCTTCTTTTATAATAACCGGATTTGTGGCCCAAACCCCGTTGATAAGCAGCCCATTCAATCTATTTCGAGCCAGGTTGATTTTGATGGTCCGGTGAAAATAACTTGAGTTTTCATCCCCAAACTTTATCCAGTTCAGTCGCACTTTCTGTTTCAAATCTCTAGCCATATCCCCTTCCAAGTGTTTGACTTTATCCTTTAATGCCACTCTAAGTTGCTTCTGGATGTTGGAGAGGTCATGCGATTCGGCAAGAGTTTCCAATTTAGCAATCATTAGAAAGCAAGCCTTTAGTTCCTCCTCGTCTTTTGCTTTGGCTGTCACCCTCCATTTCTTGATGCCCCTCTTAATAGTTTTCAACAACTTAAGAACAGCAACATCTCCTTGTACTAGACCCGGCCCCATAACCGTATTACTAACCACAATCTGCTTCAGCTCAGGCTTCCCAATCCAGCTGTTAAATAGTTTGAACGGAATGGGACCAAAGTCCACATTATCACTTTGTAACAGCAGTGGCCGATGGTCGGAATGACCGCTTTCAAGCACCTTAAGACTAGCTTCCGCCCATCTCCCCATGAACTCATGACAAACGAAAACCCTGTCCAATTTACTTTACCATATAGAACAAGTTTGAGGTATGGTTACTAAATTAAAACTATTAGTTTTGGTTTGAGCTTTGCTTGCTTGGAAATTGATATACCATGTACTTTGAAATGTGGCATTTTTAACCTAATGGTTTGATTTAGGCATTTAGCTTATGTGTTGTTCTTCACAGCCTAAAAAGGAATCAGCTAACTTTTCTTTCATTATGTTCATATGCATCAACAGGTTTACAATGAGGCCAAGTAGGTATTAGTGCTTAGGTGACATATGGCACTTCTTATGCTTGGTAATTCCTGAACCCAATTAAAGCCATGGCCCATGGTTAAAAAGTATTACTTCAACTTTTACTTCAGTTTTGATGGTTCAAGTCAACTTTAACCAACCTTATGGTAAGTTAAGTTATGCATTTGATTTCGCGATGTAATTGTTTTTACATTTGTTTGTGGTTAGAAATAACTATTTTTTTGCATGTGTGACGGACTTTATTTACTTCAATAATAGCTCTTTCAAGCCTATGATTATAAATGTGCCTATTCAAGTTAGAGAATTCTCAAAAGTCTTAATAACACTTTGATCATATGGGTCTGATGTATTGCAAATACAAGATGCTTCTAGGAAAAAAAATACGCAAAGAAATAGACAAAAAGAAGAGGAGAGGTAGAGAATCTAGGCAACTTTACCGTACAATTTCGCCGGTATGAAGTTGTTTCGTTCCGATGCCGAGGGTTCGAGTGGATTGCATGCCGACAATTACTCACGCTGAAGAGGCAGGCTATGACGGGTGACACTATCGTGAAGTTGGTTGATGTTACTGTGGGTGGTAACAAATTAGATCGGCAAATGATTTTGAAAACCGGCGCAACGTGCCGGTTCGAATACCACTAGTTATATTAGTTTTAATTTGTAAATTAAAATTGCTAGTGGAATCAATAATGCATTAGGTAAGTGTGAACAGAAAAATGAAAAGAGAAAGGCTTCATGGACCGGATTAATTCACATTGGGTTCAACACATCACTGATTGAATTCCAGCCCACTATTTATTGGAATAAAGGTTTAATTGGGCTCAGATATTAGGCAAGGGAACGTCAACTGAAATCTTGAATTATGATGTGGCCCAATACAAGTTGCAAGTCGGTGCACATTATGAAGGACTAGCAGGAACCCGCGCGTTGCGGCGGGGTTGCACTGTGTTTGGCTGTTGCATTTAGTCAATCACGTTGTTAGTGTTGTACATTATACACGCATCTTAGATGAATAATCAAATTTTCATCTCCCTTTTTTTGATTTTCTATTATTTCGTTTTTAATGCGAATTTCTTCATGGTAGCCACCGAAGCAATCATCTTTTAATTTGTTTTTTAATAGAAAGATATTGAAAGAATGTATTAATCATTTATGTTTCATGTCTGTTTTATGCAAAATACATTAACGGAGCCTAAAGATAACCCTTTCTTTCTCAAACCGATGTAGGTTCTAAACCGGTTTGGGTTTTTTAAGAAGGATTAGAACCGGTTTTCGTTTTTGGCCAAACAGGTACAGGCTAGAAACCGGAGTGGGCCAAAAAAGCGAAACTCCGAGAACCCATTGGTTTACCCGCGAGTTGCCGCCGGATCCAAATACAAATAGCAATACAACAATGTGATTATTTACAAAACGCAAGAATGCAGATTCATCGGTACACCTTGGTACCCAATGTTGTGGTTCGAATAAGCCTTTCTGAAATAAATATTTATCTACTCGTTAAGTGTCAGGTTACTAAGTTGACATGCTAACTTCTATTAAGCCAAAGTATATATTGGATCCACTAAAGCATCCATTTCTTGAGCATTTTGTAGGCATTCATCTATTTCCCCTTTCAACGCATTTTCAAATCTAAATAATAACCAACACATGACACAATGCTTAGAACAAAATAAAAATAAATGATGGTAGCAAGTATATGACATAGTTTAAAGCATACAAACCAATTCATGAGTACGTACCAAGGCATAAGAATTTGAAACAAAGACAATCTACAAACTAATTAGCCGATATGTAAGAAGAAAGGCAATTACATCATAAAAAACAAATGAAATCAAGCGCAAAGAGAATACTACCCTTTCAATATCATATCAGCAGCTTTTCTTTTCATAATTTCCCGCGCACGTTGCAGCGCGAACATGTTAAATCACAAAAGAAATCACCAAGATAAAATCATCAAAACAATTTACTGGCAAATGACTGCGTGTTGCTGGAGACACTTTAAACTCGGGTGGCGCTTATTTTCATACCATTTAATTCAACATCCATAACGCAATTCCACTAACAATATATTACTTCTATTTCATTCTCTAACTGGTATACCCAATTTTCCAATTTGTAGATGTATAATAATGAATTATGTAATAACTCATTGAAACTATCAAAGTACTAATATGATTTTTTTGCAGCTACTTCATTTGTCGCTCTATTCACCAAGTTTTCATGCTTTCATTTAGAACTAAAATACAAGTAAATGGTACATATTTAAAATCAGAACAGTGAGACTTACAACAAACAACTCCAATAAAGATAATTTCGAATTCGAATGAGTGAATGACGATTTATTGAGACAAAATTTTAAACACTGCAACATAATCACTAAGGAGAAGGTTACGTGAAGTACCTAAAAAAGTATGATTAGCCTGTAAAACGGTAAGCATATGACCCACTTGCTTTCTCTTCTAACTCATTTACAACCATTTGAATAAGCAATTTTCTATCCATTGCTTTCTCTTCTAACTCATTTTCAACCATTTGAATAAGCAATTTCTATCACTTTTCAAATGAATTTCCCATTCAATTGCAATTATATCCATGATATTGATTACAGGGGTTTCGTTTAAGGGTATAATGGAGTAGAACCGAAGAGGCTTCAAAAATCAATGTGACGGTTTCAAATGTTGAATAAGGTGTATGACTTGCATTACTCATTTATACAATTACCATTAAATGTTGTACAAGAGGGCATAAAAGGAAGAAATTGGACAAAAATTATAGATTTATACTAAGACTCTTGATATGCCATCTTAAAAAAGATGTAAATTTACCTTCTTATCCATCAAGCACCCATTATATAATAGTATAGATATTTATGAATCTTGTGACGGCTGAAAAGGAGGCACGAGAGAAGCAAGACAGACGATAGCCTTTTGGCTATGGAAGGAGGTTTCTACCATAACCATGAGCGGTTAAGTTATTTGTAGCTTTTCCCCGGGTGAATCTTTGTATTGATTTTGTATTCTGAACTCGTTTTAATTATGTATGAACTAGTATTTTTACTACTTGTGTTGGATTGAATAAACCTTGCTTATATTTGAATCAATTTATCTATTAACTGTGATTTCTGGCATCATAGGGAGGTTGGTTGATATTTGTAAATGGATAATTAGGTTGCACGGTTGGTGTTAGAAATCGGCTTTAGTTATTGTGACATGATAACTAGATTGTTCGGTTACTATCAAAGATCATCTTTAGTATCTTGACAGGATAACTAAATTGATTACCATTGAGTAAACTGTCCTTAGTTATTATTTCAATCTGAATAGTTATTGTGACAGGATAGCTAGTTATTGTGACAGGATAACCAAGGCCATGTCTATGTGGTGTTCTTGTAGTTAAATCGAATAGGTTGCAAGATTATACAAATAGGATCCCGGGTGGAAGTTATATTTATCTTTATTATTTATTTAAATTATTTTATTATCATTTCAACATTTTTATAAAACAAACAAAAAGATAAAGTTAACTAGCTCAACATTTTTATAAAACAAACAAAAAGATAAAGTTAACTAGCTTAGACAAATAAACAACCATTGTGACGCTAACCACATGCTCCTCGTGGATTCGATATTCCTACTTACCCTGGCTACCTAGGTTATTTAGGTTTTGTATGACCCTTGACGACAGACGGTCATCAAATGATGGTAGGATAGTTGCAAAGAAGCTTTGCTTGGGGGCAAGCAAAGGGTAAGTGTGGGGATGCGATGAGAGGGTGTTTTACCTTGTTAAGATGTAGTTAATTATGTGATTTTAAGTGATTTATATCATAAAACATGGTTACTTTGAGTTTAATTTGAATCGCAGGTAACTAGAGCGGATCGGATGCATTTTTTGGGAAAATCAAATGGATTTGAATTGAAGATATTAAATGATGGTGTGATAAAGCTCTGGAATACGAAGACGTGGCCGCAAGAATCGAATAAAACGGAGTTATAACGAAGTTTTTACGAAGAAAACAAGTTTGGCACGCCGTTTGGGAATTTCAGCGTCAGGCTTGGTTTAAAAAATAGCGCCTCGGGCGCGCTTTAAGCTCTTGAGGCGCGAGGCTCTATGAAAATCGCTTTTTTTGTCAAAAAGCCCTGGGATACATGAAGCTCTTGGGGCGGCGCTTTAAGCCTGGCGGTTGAGGCGGCGCTTCAGTAGTGCCTCAGCCCAAAAACCATTTTTTGCCTATTCTATTTAGCCCAACAAGTGAAGTTCTATATTGATTCGTATTATGGATTGTTCTATGTTGATTATCGATTGTTATACCAAATTTTCTAACCCCAAATTACTTGCCAATTTATCGATTGTTGATTCGTATCAGCTCGACCCCAGCCAGGGGCTCTGCCCCATGGACCTTGCCAGGGGCTGTCGCCCTTTGGTCATTCTTATGTTTTGAATGTTTTTTAAGGGTTTAATGGTGTTTTATAATCATGTTTTTGTGTTTATGTTTGATTAGAAGGTAGAATATGTCATATTGACATACATAAATATGTTTTATATTTTTTTAATATTAAGCGTCTCGCATACGTGAAGCTCTCGTCTCGCGCTTTAAGCCCCGCGCTTCGGATTTTGGAACCAAAACGCTTTGGAGCGCCTCACGCTTTTTTAAACCAAGGCGTCAGGTGGCGCCAAAATGGGTGAAAAGTGGCGCCAGGTGGCGCCAGTTACTGATCATATACGAAATTTTTGGGTTTTCACCATATTAAAAGATATACCATCCCAAAAACGAATATGACTTCAACCCTAGCTGTTTTTCACCTCCCAAAAACACACTTTTCAATCATCCCAAACATCAATCCAATCAATCCCTTCATGCAATCATCATTCTAATCATTCCTTGAAGATCATATGATGAAGATGAGTGGCTAAACATCTTGTAATCACCTCCAGGTGTATGGTTTAATTGTGAAACTTGAATCTTGTTTACTTTGGTTTATGGATTGTTTTTCATTTAGTTGAAGAATATTTGTGGTTTTTATTATTTAAACGATTCACTTGTTTTCAATTGCTTATCATGTTATCATTCACATTCGGTTTTTCTAGCATCGTGAGTAGTTTGATAATTAGGAGGATAAGTGATACTTGTGGGTTGGTAATTGAATTGTACAGGTTATTATTAAAAACTTGTGTTCGGTTATCACTTGATTTGAACCGTTCAACAAAACTATGTCTATGTAGTATCCAATCATCTAAACAAGAGTAGGGTGGATCATTAACCGGAAACCTGGAGGGGATTACCTCTTTAATACAATTGTTACAAGTTCTTAAATTTGTTTTCTTAAAATTCCAAAACAAACAACAAACCAATAAGAATTTTAATTTATTAGTTAATTTGCATAACTACTCTTTCCACCAATTCCCTGTGGAGACGACTCAACTTCTATATACTACTATTTTCTTATATTTTTTATTGACCCAACGACATCGATCATTAGCACCTGTCCAGTACACGTGGTAGCCTAATTAAGAAAGATAAAAAATAATTTTAACAACCATAAAAATCGGCCAACCTCAGACTCGAACCTAAGATCCCCATATATCAAACACACAACCCAACCACTACACCAAAGAACACAATACGTTAACCTCTCCATACTTAAATACAAAAACACTTAAGAAAGTTTATACAATAAATGAAATCACTGTTCATCTACACGGTACATATATATATATATATATACATATAATAAACCAAAGCCATTTTAATGACATGGCACTTAAAGAGGCATTCTCTTCTTTGAGTGTGCCATGTGTCATCCCATGTGGCATTAAGATATTTTAGGAAAAAAATAATTTAAAAACAAAATTGGATTTTTCACCCTCATGTTTCCTCCCATAATTTTTAAACGTTAATATCTTCAATATACGAGATTTTTTAAAGAAAAAAATTACACCAAATTAACAAGCGTTTTATTATCTTTCCAAAGAGTACCATAGTGCTATATAAAAAACGGAGAAATTTATTTGTGGGGTTTTGTTCATACAGGAAAAAAAACACAAAGTGTTTAGGTAAATCATTAATCATATATAGGCAAGTCACTAATTATATTCAAATCAGTAAATATGAAAAAAAATTTCAACCAGAGCCGAATAGGTTAATAGAGTTATACGTTGTTTTAAGTTAGGTATCAATATTAGTATGTTAGAGTTGTACATTTGTTTAGTCTTTAGGATATGTGTTAATATTAGTGTTACATTAAAGTTCTACATTCTTTTAGGTTAGGTGTTAGCATTGGAGTTGTACATTGTTAATTTGTTTTAGGTTAAATATTAATATTAGAGTTATACATCAGTCTATTTCATATATAAAATTGATGTATCATATTAAATTTCTTAACCCGGGACGCTCCCGGGGTATAATCTAGTATCTTTATCTATATCCATATTTATATTTATATCTATAATAAACCAAAGCATTTTTAATGACATGTCATAATATTATGCAATCTCTCTTTTGAGAGATGCCACATAGGATGTGATGTGGCACTCTAGACCAATTAAAAAAAAAGAATAAATATGGTTTAAATATGATTTAACATAATCTATTAAATGCCTAATCTACTAAATGTAAATATTAAAACTTTATTATTTTCTTTCTCATGTTTCCTCTCATAACTTTAAACGTTAATATCTTTTATATACGAGATTTTTTAAAGAAAAAATTTAACCAAATTAACGAGCGTTTTATTATCTTTCCAACGAGTACCATGTGCTATATAAAAAACGGAGAAAAAAAACGACTATTTTTTTTGTAACCCGACAAGTATTGTGTCAGGTTTTGAATTAGTTTAAAAAAAAATTGTGGGTTTGGGTCGGGCCTGGGATTAGGTGATACCCGACCCAATTACCATTTTTTATATTAGAATATGATAACTTATGGCAGAGATTTGTCTAAAATAGTAATAATAATAATAATAATAATAATAATAATATTCATTAATCATATATTGGCAAGTTATTAATTATGTTGTCATATTAAATATTTTATTATGTCATATTAGATATTTCAACTCGGACGTTCTCCAACAGGTAATTGCTATATAGATGCCATTTTTATAGTTTAGATACTTCTAATTTTATTCACTTTACTTAGATTTCTCAACCCGGGATGCTCTCGGGGTATAAGCTAGTATATAATAAACCAAAGCCATTTTAATGACATGGCACTCAAAGAGGCATTCTCTTCCTTGAGTGTGTCATGTGCCATCCCATGTGGCATTGAGATATTTTAGGAAAAATAATTTAAAAACAAAATTGGATTTTTCATCCTCATGTTTCCTCTCATAATTTTTAATCGTTAATATCTTTAATATACAAGATTTTTTAAAGAAACAAATTACACCAAATTAACGAGCGTTTTATTATCTTTCCAACGATACCATAGTGCTATATAAAAAAACGGAGAAATTTTTTTGTGGAGTTTTGTTCATACAGGAAAAAAAGCACAAAGTGTTCAGGTAAATCATTAATCATGTATAGACAAGTCACTAATTATGTTTAAATCAGTAAATATGAATTTTTTTTTTCAACGAGAGCCGAATAGGTTAATAGAGTTATACGTTGTTTTAAGTTAGGTATCAATATTAGTATGTTAGAGTTGTACATTTGTTTAGTCTTCAGGATATGTGTTAATATTAGAGTTACATTAAAGTTATACATTCTTTTAGATTAGGTGTTAGCATTGGAGTTGTACATTGTTAATTTGTTTTAGGTTAGATATTAATATTAGAGTTATACATTAGTCTATTTCATATGTAAAATTGATGTATCATATTAAATTTCTCAACCCGGAACGCTCCCGGGATATAATCTAATATATATATATATATATATATATATATATATATATATATATATATATATATATATATAAATGACACATTAAGACAAATATAATGTTGAAAGAGAGGTTTAAATGTTTTAGAGCACTTCGAATTTTGTAAAAGATGAACCAAACTGAAGCGACCTATCTCTTTTCTATTAATCTAATATCATCACAACCAACTCTTCCTCTACTTCTTTTTTTTTTCTTTTCTTTTAATCAACAATAATAATACTCATTTATTGCAAGCAAATAACAAAAAGACAAAATTACACTTTGGGTCCTTTATGTATCCCTGAAATTATGAAACGTGCCTTTTATTTTATGTTATTTTGCATTTTATGTCCAAAATCTCTTTATTTCTTGCATATTGTGTCCTTTATCACTAACTGGGTTAAAAAATTCAATTAACTCATTAAACCCAGGGGTAAAACTGTCCATTCATGTCCCTTCATCATCATTTTCCCTTTACAAACATACCTGCACATATTTGAAACCCTAATCAACCATTTGAAACAAGCATTTTTTCCTCCGCCTTTATAACACATCCACAATCAGCCTCTCACCTTAGTTATTTCCCCCCATCTCATCATTTGTCCAGGGGATTAATTATGGGTATGCTGATGTGGCCTCACCTAATTCGATATTACCTCATCAAACGACAAACCCTAGAAGATTCCCTCGTTGTGAAACAGTGGCAGATGAGAAGTTAGCGCAAATCCGAGCACAAAAAAATGCACAAATGCTAATTTGATGAGGGAAGCAGTTCTACCCCCATGTGGCTACAAGAGTGCAAACCCTAGAGCTGCAGGAGTCAAAATAGAGGGCCTTCGTAGTTGTAACAGATCTAAACCAGTAGTGAGGTATGGTCCCTTGCTTTCTGACCTTCATATTAAGGGTTTTGTGGAAGAAACTAAACGTATTTCGGCTAAAACAAAATAGGGTACGCCCAAGTGGTCAGATTCAGTTACTTCACAAACTGAGTCATTCATTGAGACGGTCGAATTGAAGGATGATATAGGCCAGATATAGGACCAGGACGTGGGTTGTGTGGGAGGGCAGGTTGAGATTCAAGATACGCGTGATGCTATTATGGAGGAGGACGTGCAGAATAATGATCAGCAGATTAGAAGTCAGGATGTTCCTATGCACGACACTCATACGACTAGTCTGAAACCAGGCAAAAATACTACATAATGCTTTGGATTAAGCAGGGGTTTTGAGGCTTTGATTTAAGGAAGATAAGGGTTTGATTTGGGGAAAAAATGTGTTTTGAGGGTTTTGTGGTTTCTCTGTGTTATGGGGTTTATAGCAAAAGTGACATGAATGGATAGTTTTACCCCTGGGTTTAATGAAGTTCACTGAATCTTTTAACCCAGTTAGTGATAAAAGGCATAATATGCAAGAAATAAAGAGATTTTGGACATAAAATACAAAAAAAATAAAATAAAAGACACGTTTCATAATTTCAGGGATACATAAAGGATACAAATTGTAATTTTGTCTAATAAAAAAAACATTAATTAATATTGTGAGATTTTCTACATCTACATTCCCATTAACGAGAATAAAACTGAAACAATCATCTATTTTGTAACCGCAAATTCTTTAAATCAATTCATTATCATTGAAACCTTTTTTTTTATCCGCAAATTTCATTATATCACCCAAAAGATTACACCAGTTCATGCTAGTAAGTTACTAGCTTTTTTTTTTTTTTTTTTTTGAAAATAAACTTTCATTCATGCTAGTAAGGTACTAGCTATTACATAATACATCACCAAAATTTCATTTACAGCTAATCCCAAAAATCACCCTCAAACAGATGGTATCTCAAATGCTTTCCATGTATCCCAGGTCCAGCCCGATGCGTCAGGTTTGTTCTTCACCCAAGTAAAAGTCACCGCTTGTATTTCGCCAAAAATTCCGTCTAAATTCACCTATTTGCCTTGAAAGATTGCACCGTTTCTGGTCTTCCAAATGATCCAAGCCGCTGCCAGAATGATAAAATGAACTCAGTTCCGTTTTTTTGGCTTCAATCCTCTCGTCCTTGTGAATCAGCAGCAGTTCTTTGACGTTGAAAGCGAAGATAGTCGGTATCCTAGTCCATAAGCCGATCTTGTGCCAAATCCAAGCAGCCACATAGCAAGAGGTCAGCAAATAATCAGCGTCTTCATCCAACTCACCGCATAACTTGCACTCTATTGACCCGTGAATTATCTTTCTTTTGTGCAGCCCTTTTAGAGTAGGTAAACGATCTTGCTCAGCCCTCCACATGAAAATTGAGACCTTCTTTGGCACCCCTTTCACCCACTGAAACGGGTAGAAAGGAGTTGCGTATCGAGATAATAATTACCTGCAGGAGGCGACTAAAAAGATCCCATCCAAAGACCCAACCCAGCCCCATGTATCCCTCAGATCGGACAGTAAGGTACCAGCAATCAATGCACTGCATTGTTGCACAACCGTCAATTCAAGATGACTACTTGGTGCCCGTTTCCAGTCCCAAACCAGAAGACGGGTAGCCATGGGAACCGGTTTATCCCTTTCTAATGCAAATAGACATGGGAAGAGGTCTTTAAGAGGGCCATCACCTACCCACCAATCAACCCAGAATCGTACGTCCAACCCGTTACCCACCTTTGCTTTTACAAGAGCCGGAATTTGACATTTGTAGCCCTTACACTTTGAAACTTTGGCAAGTTTAGTCCTTGTAACTTTACTATGTTTCGCATGTTGGTTCTTATTTTTTTCTTTGAAACTTGATTATTATGAAATCACGTTTTATACTCACGCTTAAGTCCGAAATTCGAAATTTATGCTTGAAACGATATTTCTAAACATATTTAGTTGAAAAATAGGGAGAAATAAATTTAGAGTATAAAAATGGTGATTTTGGGCACAACGCACGATACCGCGCAATCTGCGCGCCTATACTATGAAAATTCGTCTTTTTACATTGGATAGCACCTAATATTAACTTGGATTGTATAATATTATGTCTAGAGTCAAAAATATTATTTTTGGGTGTGTCGAGTATTTAAAACAGTTAAAAGCCTGTACCGCGTTAACTAGTAGCATACCTGCTAATTTACACCTAATACCCACTTAATAATATAATATTATGTAAATTGTGAATCATCTATGCTATATATATGTATGTGTCGAAAGAAAGGGCATGTGTCATCCTCTAATCAGCCCCAACACATCAACTACATGAGTGGCAACACATGGTTTTGACAACACCACACTCTACATATGATTCATCCACCCTACATGAGCATTGCCATCATTACATATACATACATGCATGATAATTCTTGCATCCCAACTTAAACCCATCGTACACTCCCTCTATCTCTCTAATTTAATTCTTTTTCAACCTTTAACCAAATATATATCCTAACCTTGATGCCATGGGTGAATCTTGGTGAATTGGAGTTTTCTTAGAGCAAAAACTAAGCAAGTTGAAGCCATCCAAGAACACCATTTCATCATCTTTTTCTTAAAAAACAAGAAGCTCTAGGGTATAATGTTCATTCCTTCTTTTTTTTAATCTTTATATAAAAGTTAATTTTTGTTCTTTATTTGTTTAAACATGAATGCTAAACATGATTTTTAGAAGATAAAATGGATAATTTTTGGACCTAAAAATGCTTAAATTATGAGCTTTAATGGGAGATTTTGAAAGAAAATATGAGGTCTGATTGTTTATACTAATAATCACCTTAAAGTCCATCAAATAACTTATTTTGACCAAAAACTTTGAGTATTGGTTCAAAAACTAAATTTTGGCGAAGTCCGGTACAAAACTATGTAGTAAAAAGGCGAAAAACGGCTTAATTTGTATAAATTTCAAATCTGATTTAGAACAGGTCTTAAAAGTGTATTTTTGAAATAAAAACATGTAATTAAAGGTATGTTTAAAATACTACATGTTTTTACAAGTCACACGAATTGGAATTTTGAGAAATTGCCAAAGTATCGCCTAAAACCGACAAGTTGTGTAACTAGGTGTCTTGCTACCTTAACACCTTAGACTTTTAAGACATATCCCTTATTAGTATTCTTATACGTATAGGTTGAGTTCTTCAGAATTCCTAGTCTTAACTCGTGACACGTTTATTTGGATTCATCGTGCTTAGCAAACGGTGAGTATATCTTTCCCTTTTTCATATTACTTTTGGGGCTACTCATGTACTTACTATCAAGTTTCTATTTCATTTTACTAAAATAGCAAATCTTATGTGAGTTGTTTGTGTCATTACGTGTATCTATGACTTGTCAAATCATTAACCGTTGCGGCCTAGCATTTCAATGAATAGATCTATGGTATATACCCTTGTGACTCTGTTGAGAGTCCTTGTCATTGCTATGTATTTCATTACTACTAGCGCATACTATATATATATCTTCTTTCCTTTCACAGGGTTGATTTGACCTGGATACCAATTACTACCTTTTGCAAACACTATGTTACATATGATTTGCTAAGTTTTACCTTACTACATATATCAAACGGATGTACTCACCAATACATTATATGTATTGACAAATTATTTTGTACATGTTTCAGGTGACGTTTGATCTTACATGCTTTCACGCTTAGGCTGGACCTAGTGCTTAAATAAAAGACTGAATATATATTTATCTATGTTTGAGATTTCTATTAAGACTTTTGTATTTCCTTTTGGATAATGAAAGTTTGTTTGCTATTAATATTTATAATCTAGTCCATGTGCTATTGAACAATCGTCACTACGTGACACCTCGATGTTTACGCCATCGGTTAGGGTGTTACATGGAATGTTTAAGTCTTGTTCCAACACACTATCCCCCACTTTATAAATCGTATTCGATACCCCCGAGACGCCTCTCTTAACCGGTAAGTACGAAGGGGAGTTGTGTACCTGGTGAATAGCCGAGACCACTCGACACCAAAGTGCGTTTCATTCATGCTTGAATCTCCACCACCATTTAATTAACAAACTTTCGCTTTTGGCCTTAAGTGACCCGAACCAGAGACCACCCTTGTCCGTAGGTCCCACCACACTCTCCCAAGCAACCCAACTTGTTTTTGACTTTTCTTCATCCCCACCCCAAAAAAAGCGACGTCTAAGACCTTCCAATTCATTTAAAACACCGATGGGGGCCTTGAACAAGGAGAAGAAATAGAGTGGAAGACTATCAAGGGCGGCACGTAATAGAACAACTCGACCACCATAGGATAAATGTCTAGCTTTCCATTTGGAGAGAAGTGTATTGAAAGCATCGACCACCGGGTCCCAATATTTTATTTGACTCATGTTAACACCCACGGGAACACCTAAATACTTGCACGGGAACTTGTCCGGTCTACAGTTGATTGAATCGGACAATCTAGCCACATCACCCGAGCCCGCTATAACACCCCAACCGATGGCGGAAACATCGAGATGTCACGTAGTGACGATTATTCAATAGCTCATGGACTAGAAATGTAAATTTGAATACATTGAATTGAATAATTTAGTACATTGAAAGAAATTACAAGATACAAAATTCTAATGTGACAACTAAAATTGAAATCCAATAAATCTCAAATCTAAGTCTAATTTCCAAAAGCTTAGAAATGATCTCATAAGAACCTGAAACATGTATGAAAATAATTTTGTCAATACAAAAATGTATTGGTGAGCATACCATGTTTGAATACATATAGTAGAAAAGTGTTTCGCAATTCACGTGTTGTATACTGTTTGCAATTATGTAATAAGTAATATCCGTTCAAAATCAACCCTAAGAATCAAGAATCAAGAACCAAACCATTTTTGAGTATAATGAATCACAAGACAATGACCAAGGTCTCTCAACAGAGTCACTAGGGGTATATACCATAGTACTATTCATTGAAATGTCAGGCCCTCAAAGGTTAATGATTTTGACAAGTCATAGACACACAAATTAACACAAGCAAACACACATAAGAATTGCTATTTTAGTAAAAGGAAATAGAAACTTGATATAAGTACATGAGTAGCCCAAAAGTAAAATGAAAAAGGGGAAAGATATACTCATAGTTTGCGAAAGCGATCAAAATCCAACTTAATCGGTCGTGAGCTAAGTAATGGGAATTCTGAGGAATTCAACCTATAATGTATATGAATACTAATAAGTCTAAGAATCTAAGGTAACTAGGGTCTAAGGCATTAGGGTTTGCTAAGTCGATTTGGGGAATTAGAGTTTTTATAGTAAATCGAATTATTATAGAAGTTGTATACTAAAAATCATATAAAAAGTTTGTATATATGGTTTAGGTAATATAATTATTACCAATTGAATATTTAGATAAAAATATGTTTGAATAATTAAGACAAAGTAATTTAATTAATTTCTTTCACTAGTTATTGTAAATAAATACACTAGTCATAAATGTTTAAATAACTAATTATGAGTTACACCATGATTCAGCCAATGGTAATTAAGATTTTCAAACATAGAATTATTTCTATTTTATGAAAAAAGTATTTATAAAATAGGTATTTAATAGTATAAATAAATAAGTAAATAATTATGTCTAATTAAACATAGATAAGACTGATAATTCAAGACATGATCCAAAAATACTATTTTTATAGAAAATGCATACTTTCTGATGTAAAGTAATGAAAATAATTTTCTCATAATTTTTATAAACTTATTTATATTTAAAACTGATTTAATGAGATTAAATCATGTTTAAATGATTAAAAAATAGAAAATCAATAAAAATAAGTGTTTTCTGAACCAATAATTATTATGTTAGTTCATAATGATGAGAAATAATTTCCCAAAAAGTTTGAGATTAAAATCATTAAAAATGAATTTTTAATCCATTAATCATGATTATAACAAATTAAATAATCAAAATTACAAAAATAAAATATTTTCCAGAAATAAAAAATATGATAGTTTTATATGAGGTGTCAAGAAGCTACTCCTAAATTTTCATAATTTTTGGATAAAAATTGAATTTATTATGAATATTTCAAGATATAATGGTATTTATATAAATAAATAAGAAACAAAATAAAATAAAATAAAATAAAATAAAATAACCAGAAAAGAAAGGTAGGAGGGCATAATCGAACTCGGGCCCTCTCAAACACACAACAACCTAACAACCACTAGACCAAAGACTTGTTCTTGTTAATAACTAGGATTTCCCCGCCGCGCGTTGCCGCGGGGAATCCATGTATAAACCAAGGGGTAAATATTAACGCAAATAGTAAACTGGGGCCGCAAAGAAATATTATGCGTTTATTGATTCACATTAATAATTGATTTGTGTAAGATTGGATTACGTATAATTTTATCTTCTAATATTTGAACTTCTTTTTAACTTATTTATAGTTACTTTTATGCATGTTTAATAGATTTTATTTAGTCTTAATGATTTATTAGAAAATAATATAATAACTTATTATAAGATATGATAGTAAGTATTGTGAGACAATTGTATATATTAATAGATTTTTAACGAAAGACTATATAATAACTTACTTAAATAGATAAATAATAATAAAATAAAAACAAAATCACAATCATCGACTAATATGTAAATAGGATAATTAAATTAGAGTGCCACTTTGGTAGTGCCTATAAATAACAATAGTAAGCTAAATATATCATACAAATGTTTAAGTCGGTAAGTATTTACAACACATCTCACTTTTGACCATCTATGGACAAAACAAAGTTTCTTCTCTGTCTCTTCAACCTGCAATAGCCACCATCACCAACCTTCGCGGTTGTGGCCGGCAAGGTGATCCGTACCGGCTGTTTTCTTAAATCTAATCACCAAGCACCATCACCACTCATCGTCTGCTGTGACGGAAGATCACTATGGTCTCGGCGAAGCTGAATGATCATAACAACGCCGTTTCCACCGCTAATCTGGTGTCGAACTCACTTCCGTCGACCAAATATAGTAACCCCGGACGATAAACTTATTGTCTTCTGCACCATCTCGTCTTCAAACCACCATCACCGACATCATCTAGTTCCATCAATTCAACTGTCGGGTTCTAGTGTCGCCGGTAGTTGCGGTGGTGTCGTGGTGATGACTATGACCTTGTGCTTTGTACTGTATTTTATGTGAGGAAAAAGAAAACACTAAAACAAAGGACATTATTGTAATTTGAATTAAGGGTGAAAATGCAATTTTGGTTGAAGACACTGTAGTTCTGTAGCTCCTGTAGCTCCCAACTTGTATTTTAATATATATAGTAATAACGAGTTGATGTCAACCCGCGCGTTGCGACGGGATGTTGATTACGAATGTCTTTGGTATCACCATTTGAGATATGGAAATCATTAAAGTTATGTTAAATGTTCTTTTCTTTTGCTTATCCTCAGTCTACAATATCACCCTAAAGAATTATTTGTAAATTTCCCAAAAAGGAAATCAACTCCATATGTAGATAACAAAACACGGCACTGATATTTTCTCGTATCAATAAAACATATACTGAATATATCTACTTCATCTTTGTAATGTACGGCATGCACGTTGCTGCACGTGGCAGCTTTGCATATCATTCAGTGTTTCGTTATAGGAAATGAAAAACAAATATGCTAATATTGAGTATCGGGTTAGGTTGGGTTGCTTCAATAAAAAAATTCATACATAAAAATACAAAAAGGAAACAAAAGTTGCCTTTTCTTTGCATAACCTGAGCAACCGGTGCTTGGTTTTCTTGCTTCAATGGTCGGCATGATTTTTCTGCGAGACATTATTGTTTGAACCATGATCTAGTGTGTTGTTGGTGGTCAGTCACCTTCCTGGGCTGTTAAGCTGCAAGGCATAATATAAGTATTCGTATGGTAGTTTAATGGTGGTATCACACGGCTAGTGAATTCGCAACGTCAAGGTCTGGGTCTATGTATACA
Source organism: Ambrosia x helenae (assembly GCA_030844895.1). Lineage (NCBI taxonomy): Eukaryota > Viridiplantae > Streptophyta > Magnoliopsida > Asterales > Asteraceae > Ambrosia > Ambrosia x helenae. The sequence goes on from CM061225.1 coordinate 11,300,641, forward strand.
CGTGATGCTGGTGTGGAAGCTAGCTGAATTCTTCCTGTGAAAAGGACATAAGTCAGATAGCATTATAGGGTATGCTATATTTTTTTTTTGGTCAGTTTGATGTTACTAACCACGAAATTCTGTGATTTTCAACGACATTAGCGTGACTACTACATGGTGGTCTGTGCATACCAATGCTTCCTTGTCAACCAGAACCAAGCATGCCACTTCCTCCTATAAGGTTGCGTCAATTTTTTTGTCAACGCAAAAGATTAAAAATGTATTAACGGTATGCAAGTCCAATATAATATCTGAACAATTTTCACTAAAGATGTTAATCTGATTGTTATAAATTTCAAGTTCTTTAGATCAAAAGTTATTTTGAAAGTAAATGATATTTAATTGAAGAAAATTACCAAGAAGTTGTCATGAAAGCATGATCAAAGAACATCAAACAATTAACTTCATTAGAAACTTATAACCTGAACCAAAGTGCTACAATTAAAAGAAAGAAGTATACACATGGATTTGATTTGGAATCATAATCCTAGCAACTTACATCAGGCCAAGTTCTATATTTAATAAGCTTTCATGCTGCAATATTAAATCGACATCATTATACAGTATACACGCACACAAATACATACAAATACATAAAACAATTAACATAATTCGGACATATATACATCAACTAAACGATAATCAATTACTATTTCATCAATTGTATCATCAACTTTAAAGCTAGATCTAATGTAGCTAACTTTAAATAAGTAACTGTTTTAAAAGGTGACAACATACACTATACTTAATTAATAAGTGCCCTATGGCTATCTTTAGCGAATATGGTAACTGTGTATGTGTTGTCCCCCATTCCATGTATCTGCTAATGGAAACTGTGTATGTATGTGTGCCCTAGGTCCTTTTTAGTGTGTTGCATTAACACATTAAGGGCCCTGCTCATATGGCTATTGTTGGATTCAATATAATTGAGACCCAATTTATGTAGTAACATAATTATAATCTAAAACAATAGATATTAAAAAAAATGCATTTGGTTGCAAAGATATATGATAAATCATCAAAAGTTTGGTGAGGTTGGTATCCATAGAAAATAACTAATTTTGCCCGCAAACCTCCTGATTTTCCCGTTAATTTCGAAACAAATGAATTAAACGCCTGATAATATAGAAAATAGTCAATCTCAAAGTAAAACATGCATTGACTATATATGTATTTGTCAGACCATTGTCAAATTATGAAAAAAAATTTACTCGATATAATGTACCTAAAATAACCCCAAATAAAAAATAACAATGCTTTAAAAAACCAATCACCGATGATTTTTAAGGCCATTGCCATTGTCAAATTAAGATGGTTTATTGGGGTCAATAAAGAGTATGTTTTTTTTTTTTTAGAAAATCACTCATATTCCACTGTATTGAATTAAGAAGATATTAAAATAATTTATGGTAAAGTATATATGCAGGGCTTTTGGTTCTTAACTTCTGCATCAACTGAAACATAAATACATTTAGCCAAATGCATATGCATAATCTAAAAGCAATAACATATGACAAAGGGGTGGTAAAACTAATTGAACCCGGATTACAATAGTTATGGATTATAATATAATTTGTATAAATTAGGACTCTAAACTGATTGCGAACAGAAGTGTATACCTAATTGCAATCCAAAAAGTGAGAAATTGGTAACATAAAACAGAATTAAACCCAAATTATATTAAACTGAAAAAAATGTGAATTATTACCTTTTAAACAAAGTCTAATCCTAATTGCGATTACAAAACTATACACTATAACCCTAGTGCGGTTAAAGAAGTAAGAAATTAATAAACAGGGAAGAAGAATGGAAACGGAAAATGCGTGAATTAAATGAGTAGGGTTAAATTTTGTTACCTTTGATCGCGAATATGATAAATGGCTTGGTATAGATGATGATGAAGAAGACAATATGAAACAGAATAGAGAATAGGGGAAGATGTAAAGAAGTGAAAAAATATGAAGGGGATAGATGGAAGAAAAGGGTGGTGTTGGGAGAAGGAAAAGGGAGACGGTTACCAAAAAAAGGGCAAATGGTGGTAAACGGTTTCCAAAATTGTCTGGCATAAGGGAACGTAACGGAGGAATAACGGAAGTTAATTTTTCCGTTAAGTTGGTATTTGTAGTATTATATAATTTGCAATTAAAATAGTTTTAAGATTCAACCAAGACTTCATCTTCTTCCCCAAAATCACTTTAAGAACCCTAACCCTTAATCTAATAACCAGATTCAAGCAAGATTAATTCTCAATAATAAGGGGCTTTTAAAGAGGACACTACGAGGATCAAAATGGCATAAAAATTAGAGACTTACATGGAGTTTTGAGGTTCGAACCCGAGGGTTGCAAGTCCGAAAATAGGAGCCCGATTAAGAAGCTTTCCATCGTGTTTTAGCTTCGTTTTTTTTTTTGTGGGTTTTGTTGTGTAAGGGTGCAGAAACGGAATGGTGTAAATGATTTATATAGTTGTTCGAGAAAAACGAGCGTTAGGCCTCTATGTAATAACTCGACGGTTACAAGATTAAAACCCAATAAAAACTTGATTAAAACGTAAATTAACTAAAGGATTAAGTCGGTTATGATGGAGATAAGTTAATGGTGCCAAATGAAACGGAAAACTCGCATTAATGGTGAGATTCCAAACTCGCCGGAGACGAGCTCCGGTAGCCGGAATATCCGGCCGGAAAAACGCGAGTACCAGGGAAAAGGGAAAACAGATTTTGAACTTTCTAAGGTTGGCAAAGTTAGTCCCTCTAGTTTGTTAGGTTAAGTTTAATGTGAATTGGTTAAAGTTATTTTCTTATAAAAAGTTAACCTAGTTAATATAACTTAACTTAAAAGTTCCCAATCTTTATAAAACTTGAAAATTTTATAAAAAAATTTTACGAACACGTTTTAACATACGCATTTGATTAAAAATTATACCCGACCCATAATAAATATAAATGGTAAATTTTTAGTTCGCTCTAAACTTAAATTTGAAAACGACGAACTTGCAGGGACTATAATAGAAATATTTGAAGGGCTATTATTGTCAATTAGATGAAAGACGAGGGTGACGGATGTCACAGTCTCCCATACTTTAGAAAATTTCTTCTCGAAATTTCTTTCAAGTGGAGGTTACTATAAAACAAAAGGCGTTGTAAAAGTCAACAAGGTTTTTAAAATAATTGCATCAGTCATGTTTTAACAAAATTTAGAGTAGTTGTTTAATACCCAAAGTAAAAGTTTCAAAATTTTACCCATTTGACCCAAGGTTAGAAAGTTGAGAGTTTACAATGAAAAAGAATTGGGAAAGTATGTAACTGGTGAGGGCAGATGTACTAATGAAGCAGTCTCCACTACTTTAAAAAAGTTTCTGACTGAACGTTATTAAGGACATGCAACAATATTTCGACTACCAGAGAGTGTAAAAGTATACCAGGTGTAAGGTGTAACACCCGTATTTTTACACACTTATTTATATTAGTTTCTTCTAAAAATGGTCCCATTATTTATTTATTTTTTAACAGCGAAAGCAAATACACTAATATAATGTGATAAAATAACACCTTCAATAATTCACATTATATATTTAATTGATAAGTTGAGTAAGTTTACATCACCAAAACTTATTTAGATAACCAATAATTTATAACATCCAAAAACGGGTTATAAACATATTGTTCGATCCTTCCACTAACCGAGGCTCGGCTTGACATCTTTAATCCCGTACCGGTGATTTACCTGGAAAACATTATTTAACAACTATTAGCCACGCTAAGTGAGTTCATTTATCAACAATATAATAATGTTTTCCCAATCACAGTTTTAACCCCCAATCCACTATCATAGTTAAGCTATGGCAAATAACAATTTATACCATGTGAATTCACCCCTTTTTGCCATATTATGTTTAATAAAATTTTATCACATAACTGTGATTATTTCCCCACCATGTTATATGTGTGGCAAAATTTATCACTCTATGGTGATTTGACACCCACCACGTTTCACCTGTGGACCACGTTATATGTGTGGCAAAATTTATCACTCTATGGTGATTTGACACCCACCACGTTTCACCCGTGGCAAAACTCATCACACTATGGTGATTTAACACCCACCACGTTACACCCGTGACAAAATTCATCACACTATGGTGATTCGACACCCACCACGTTACACCCGTTAATTAAGAGGTGGCAAGTGGCAGCAAAATAAGTTATGATCATCCCAACATTTCCTTAGGTGTAAGTTAAAAGTAACCTTATTGGCACAGTGGTGATACGTGGAAGCTAGTCAATATGATGTTTTTTTATATATATCTCCTTCTAAAATATTATTTTACTCCATCTTATCTTATAGAATTGCAAGTCCATATGCATAAAAATTATTATTAGCCGACTAAAGTGTGTATTCAACAATAGAATATTTACATATATAAAACATTGATGATGATTACTATTACTATTGGTTTATCTATATTTAATCACATATCCTTATATCTCATATATACGTATTATTAATGTAAATCATATACACATGTATATATATAACTAAACCACATATGTAATTTTGTTATTGTTTTAAAACTAAACTAATGTCATATTAATGATAAGATATATTAACATGTATGTTAAAAATCTTAAGTCTCAAACAGTCATTTTGCTCGTTAAGTGTATGTTATAATACTCAGAATGCATTTTCAAACTTTTTATTTATATTCAGAAAACGGGATGTTACAAATATCCCCCACTATTTTAGGGTTTCGTCCCCGAAACCGCATTACATAGAAAATAAATGAGGATAGTACGTCCTCATTTCATCTTCTGACTCCCACGTGAAGTCAGACCCTTTTCTATGTTTCCACTCAACTTTAACTTGGTTGATTGTTTTGTTACGGAGTTGTTTAACTTTTTGATCTACAATAGCGACTGGCTCCTCAACATAGTTCAACTTATCATCCACCACTATGTCATCTAGTGGCACATATGTTGTCTCATCTATCAAACACCTTTGTAAATGTGACACATGAAATGTGTTATGTATCTCACTCAACTCATCTGGAAATTCTAGACGATAGGCCACACTCCCAACTCGAGCTATGATCTTTAACGGACCAATAAATCGTGGACTCAACTTTTCACGTTTACGGAAACGAATTACACCTTTCCATGGATAAACTTTTAGCATTACATGATCCCCTACTTGGAACTCAATCGGTCGCCTCCTTTTATCAGCATAAGATTTTTGTCGGTCTTGGGCAGCTTTGAGACGAGTTCTTATTAACTCGATCTTTTCAGTTGTCTCCTTCACAATTTCTTTACTACCTAGCTCCCGTGGACCGATCTCTCCCCAACATACTGGAGTTCGGCATTTCCTTCCATACAACATTTCATAAGGAGACATTCCTATGCTTGAGTGGTAGCTATTATTGTAAGAAAATTCTGCCAATGGTAAATATTTTTCCCAACTTCCGCCAAAGTCAATAATGCATGCCCTTAGCATATATTCCAGAGTCTGTATTGTTCGTTCACTTTGACCATCAGTTTGTGGGTGATATGCTGTACTGATTAACAATCGAGTACCTAACTCCTCCTGAAATTTCCTCCAGAATCTGGAAGTAAACCGTGTGTCTCGATCTGACACTATTGATAATGGAACCCCGTGTCTAGATACCACTTCTTTCATATATACTTCAGCCATTCGCTCTGAAGAATATGTCTCCCTTATAGGTATAAAATGAGCACTTTTCGTCAACCGATCTACAATCACCCATATCGTATCGAAACCCTTTGTTGTCTTTGGCAATTTAGTTATTAGATCCATTGTTATATGTTCCCACTTCCACTTTGGAATTTCTAATGGTTGGATCTTTCCATAGGGTTTCTGATGTTCCGCTTTTACTTGCAAACATGTCAAGCATTGTTCAACGTATTTAACAATATCACGTTTCATACCGGGCTACCAATAGTTGACACGTAAGTCATGATACATCTTAGTTGCACCAGGATGAATAGAATATCTTGATTTATGAGCTTCATCTAGAAGTAATTTCTTCACCTCACATGTATTTGGAATCCAGATTCGTCCGTAACGAGTCTTCACTCCAGATTCATTTTCTATCAAATCTTTCACTTGTCCAATTATTCTCTGCTTCTTGTGATTTTCCTCCTTTAATGCTTCTATCTGGGCTGCTTTGATCCTTTCAAATAAATCAAAAGTTATCATCATTTTTAGAGATTTTACCCGAATAAATGAATGCTCTTCTTTTCGACTAAGAGCGTCCGCGACAACGTTTGCCTTTCCGGGATGGTAAAGGATTTCACAATCATAATCTTTAACCAATTCCAACCACCTTCTTTGCCTCATGTTTAAATCCTTCTGATCAAAGAAATATTTGAGGCTTTTGTGATCTGTATAGATGGTACACTTTACACCATATAAATAATGCCTCCAGATTTTTAAGGCAAAGACTACCGCAGCCAGTTCGAGATCGTGTGTCGGATAGTTTACTTCATGTGATTTCAATTGCCGAGAAGCATAAGCAATAACTTTGCCTCTCTGCATTAAAACACATCCTAAACCTGATTATGAAGCATCACAATAGACTACCAGATCATCTGTCCCTTTGGGTAATACTAATATCGGGGCTTGTGTCAACTTTTCTTTTAGGACTTGAAAGGCATCTTCTTGTTCCTTTCCCCAAGTAAACTTAACTTCTTTTCGAGTCAACTTCGTTAGCGGTGAAGCTATTTTTGAAAAATCTTGTATAAAACGGCGATAGTAGCCAGCTAAACCCAGAAAGCTACGAACTTCTGTAGGAGTATTTGGTGTAGGCCATTTCATTACAGCTTCCACTTTTGCGGGATCAACTAGAATGCCACTTGCATTTATAACATGGCCCAGAAATTGCACTTCGCGTAGCCAAAATGCACATTTGGAGAACTTAGCATAAAGCTTCTCTTTTCTTAGAACTTCGAGTACTTCACGAAGATGACGGGCATGATCCACCTCGCTTCGAGAATACACCAAAATGTCATCAATGAATACGATAACGGATCGATCTAGCATGGGCTGACATACCCGATTCATGAGATCCATAAATGCAGCAGGTGCATTTGTCAACCCGAAAGGCATTACTAGAAATTCATAATGACCATACTGTGACACCCGGTAAGTTTCTTTTCGTTCTGTTCTTTTCGTTTCTTTCTCTTTGGTCCTTGCGCAATTTTCGGGACGAAAATTCTTTCAACGTGGGGATGATGTGACACCCGGCATGTTCGGCTTAAACATATTAGTAACATCTAAGTCTACCTTAGCGAGAAACGTTATAAACAAACTTAACTGGGTTAGTTGAATAGGAAAGATCGGATAATCGACAAACTGAGTATTTTAAGCTAAACATGAATCGATTTCAAAAGTTTCCAAATTGGGTAAATAATTCATGCATGAAAGTGATGTTTTCATAATCTTTACCATTTTGGGAAAGGGCTAAAACAGACGTATTATCGGGGGAAATCGGTGGGGTTTTGTAGGGATAAGTTATCCATGCTTGACTGCTGTGTTTGATGATGTTTCGGGTCGTTTTGAATGTGTTTGAAGCATTTTTAGGAAAAATTATACAACAGGGGCGAACCTGGCCTCCTTCGACCAGTCGATGGTGCGAAGGAGGGATCCAGGGTCGAACCTGGGTTTATATTGGACGAATGTGATAAAACGGGCGAAGGAAGCATCAAACGGTCGAACGTAATGTAAAAGGTGCGAAGGAGACAAAAAGGTGCGAAGGAGACTTAAAACTGACTGGTTCGACCGTTCTGATGCAGAAATGACATTTTTGATACAAACTAAGTGTTTTATGCTTGAACCTTGTGTGTAATCTATGTGTACTTGATTAGTTAGGGTAATGGGTCACCAACGGGATGTCGGGTCGGTCTAGTGTGTCGGTTAAACATATAAACACGTTTTAAAACATACTTGGTTACGATCTGGACAATCAGGGACTAGATAACCTTATGGTTATTAGTCGGAACACTTGTGTGAACATTTTGATAGATCTCCGGTAGAGGGATTATCAAGGGCTAAACATCTTTACTTATATCTGAAGAACGCTACTTAAGGTGAGTTCACGGCCCCACTTTTACTGCTTTAACTTTTGGGGGAGAAAACATGCGCTAAACGGTTTTGGTAACATATGTCATACTATGGTTTTTAACTTTATATTGCTATACGATCTTTTGGAAAGTCCCGGGGGAAACCTTGAATGTGCGGGGTTGCACAACGGGGGAAATATGGATAGATCTATTGGGCGTGACCTGCCCCACTCGTCGGCTTGGAGGGCCGGGCGGGTGCATATTGTCTTGAACAGGTACATTGGTATCATGCTGAACATTGCTAAACGTGTCTAGTAATGGTTTCCAATCGTAGTAGTAATGAAACATACGCCTAGCTAGCGTACTTGGTAACATTGATAAAGTATGGACATGGTAACATTTTAGTAACATTTTGAACAAACCTGTGAACTCACCAGCATTATATGTTGACATCTTTTTGGCATGTTTTTCTCAGGTCGCTAAGGTAGCAATGAACGGAACTAGGCGCACGAGTCTGCATTGGCGTCTAGGCTTAGTGCACGTTTTGTAATAAAAGTATTTTGAACAATTTTTGAGATGATAGCATAGTTGATTAAATGCTACTGAAACGCTTCCGCTTGTTAAATTAATGGTTATGTCTGTTTACGTTTCATATAGAGTTGTTTATTGTGATCGTTGACTTGGATCCTGGTTTGTCATGCGCCTCGCGGTAAAACCCCGCAAGTGGTAATTTGAGGGTGTGACAGATTGGTATCAGAGCCAATGGTTATAGTGAACTAGGACTGCATGTAGAGTCTGGTCTATAGCCGAGTCGCACACACTAGACGGTCACATACTTTGGGTCTATTAATGGGATATGTACTAACGTTGTCGGGATGTCCTTACATCATCATCATGCTTCTCCATTACATCATCCGTTTTATTTGGGTTCTTACCTACTCTTGTCTTCTTCTTCTGGATTGAAGGAGGAGGGGTTGATTTATTGGTTCTAGCACACACATGCCTTCTTATACTTGCACCTATTGGCACATAGGCGACAATGTTCGGTGACTGGGGTCTAGATTAGGGGTACATTTGGAGGACCATGTAGAGCAGTTTATCATTTCGGGTGCACACGAAATAATAAACTGGAATGCATGAAAATCCCGATGGACTTCGAGTTTGGATGTATAATCCTGGATTGTCCCTAGGTTAACTCTTGTAAATTTCTAGTGGTTGACACTGGAAGTGAATCTGAATCCCTCGATTTCTTGATTTGTTAGATCATGTCTGGTGCTCGCGGTGGTGGACGTCGTGGTGGCGGTGGTGGTCGTGCTGGCGGCGGTGGTCGCGCTGGAGGCGGTGGTCGTGAAAACATCAACATGACCCAAGCTGAACTGAACAACTTGCTCCAGCAGCAAGTGAATATGGCTATGGCTAATTTCCAGGCTGGAATTAATGCCATGGGTGGTGAGTTGATTTCTGTCGACCTTGCCTCATTTTGGGTTTCGTGTCCTTTCGTCTGTGTTTTATTCGTGTACCATGTTTCAGGTGTTGGTGCCAATCCACCCCCACCTCAGTGCTCTTATAAGAAGTTTAGGGACTGTCAGCCCCATAACTTCACTGGAACTGAGGGAGCGGTGGGACTGCTCCGATGGCTGGAGAAGGTGGAATTTGTGTTTGTTATGTGTAACTGTCCTGCTGGGGACCGAGTGAAGTATGCTACCGCGACATTTGAGGGGCCTGCATTGTCGTGGTGGAATGCTACTACTCAGAACGTGGGATTGGGAGAGGCTATTGCTATGCCTTGGGCGTAGTTTGTGCAGCTTTTGAGAGGTGAGTACTGTCCGAGAGAGGAGATACAGAAGTTGGAGCATGAGGTCTGGAGTTACAAGATGGTTGGGTCGGAGATTGAGGAGTACACTGTGAGGAGGAACGAGCTGGCGGTGTTGTGTCCTGACTTACACACACCCGAGTACAGGAGGATCGAACACTATGTGTCTGGACTAGTGCCCGAGATTGCTGGGTTGGTGGCTGCTGGGAATCTTCCCACTATTGCTGAAGTTGTCCGATCAGCTCATCGGATGACTAACCTGAAGGTGGCGGAAGGCGTTTTGCCACCTAAAGGTACTACTGTGAAGGCTGCTGAGGGGAACAAGAGGAAGTGGGAGAGTGTGGGGAAGAGTGTGGTGCCAGCTCAGCCGGCGAAGAAGTTTGATACATCTGGGTCTTCTTCTGGGTCGAAGACGGGTGGGTATGTTGGGAAGCATCCCAAGTGCAACAAGTGTGGTTTTCATCATTCTGGGAGTTGTGATAGAGCTCGTTGTCATCGGTGCCATCAGTTGGGGCACCATGCTAAGGATTGCAAGGTGGCACTCACCCTAACTCAGACTACTGCGGCTACTCCTGCTCCTGCTGCTCAGGGGACTCAGGGGAGGCAGGGGTGTTATAACTGTGGTGACACGGGACATTTCAAGCGTGACTGTCCCAAACTGAAGCAGGGCGATAATGGGAGGGGCGGGAACGGTAACGGGAACAATGGCAGCGGAGGCAGGACTGCACGTGCTTTCGTCATTGGATCTGCAGAGGCTAGGCAGGATCCAGACACAGTTACCGGTACGTTCCTTCTTAATGATCGCTATGTTTCTGTCTTGTTTGATTCTGGTGCCGATAAGAGTTTCGTATCTTTGGATATTAGTCGATTGCTAGATATAGTACCCGCACCTTTAGAGGCTAAGTACTTAATAGAATTGGCTGATGGTAAGAAAATCGAAGCGACACACACCCTTAGGGAATGTCGCTTGGAACTGTCGGGTTTGTCTTTCCCCATTGACCTTATATCGGTACCTCTGGGTAGTTTTGATGTCGTGGTTGGCATGGATTGGTTATCGTTGTATCGCGCGGAGATCGTTTGTTTTGACAAGGTTATTCGGATCCCTCTCCCTGATGGAGAGATTCTTTCGGTTCGTGGCGAGAAAAGCGGTGCTCCGCTGAGTATCATTTCTAGCATGAAAGCCCGTAAGTATCTTCGGAAGGGCTGTTCGGCCATTCTGGCACTTGTTAACGTTTCTACTGATGATGAGAAGAAGATCGAGGATATTCCGGTGGTTCGTGACTTTTCTGATGTGTTTCCTGATGATTTACCTGGTCTTCCTCCCCATCGTCAGGTTGAGTTTGGTATTGATCTCACTCCGGGCACAGCTCCTATTGCCCGAGCTCCGTATCGTCTTGCACCTCCCGAGATGCAAGAGTTGTCCAGCCAGTTACAGGAACTCTTGGAAAAGGGTTTCATTCGACCGAGTTCTTCCACGTGGGGAGCTCCTATTTTGTTTGTGAAGAAGAAGGACGGAAGCCTTCGTATGTGTATCGATTATCGCGAGCTGAACAAAGTGACCATCAAGAATCGTTATCCTCTTCCTCGCATTGATGATCTCTTTGACCAGCTTCAGGGCTCCAGTTACTATTCGAAGATTGATTTGCGGTCCGGTTATCACCAGTTGCGCGTCAGGGAAGCTGACATCCAGAAGACTGCTTTTCGCACTCGTTATGGCCATTTTGAGTTCTTGGTCATGCCTTTTGGTCTCACTAACGCACCGGCGGTGTTCATGGATTTGATGAACCGCGTTTGCAAACCTTACCTTGATAAGTTCGTCATCGTGTTCATTGACGATATTCTGATTTACTCCAAGAACAAGGCAGATCATGAGGAACATCTGCGGTTGGTCTTGGAACTTTTGAGACAGGAGCAGTTGTATGCTAAGTTCTCGAAGTGTGATTTTTGGTTGCGTGAAGTTCAATTCCTAGGACATGTGGTGAACGAACTGGGAATCCATGTCGATCCGGCTAAGATCGAAGCTATTAAAGACTGGGAAGCACCAAAGACGCCATCTGAGGTGCAACAATTCCTAGGTCTTGCGGGCTATTATCGTCGTTTCATTGAGGGATTTTCGAAGATCGCTCAACCCCTCACTGCTCTTACCCAGAAGGACCGAAAGTTCGACTAGGATGAACCACAAGAATCAGCATTTCAGATGCTGAAGCTTAAACTTTGTTCTGCACCTATCTTATCCTTGCCGGAAGGCACTGATGATTTCGTTGTGTACTGTGATGCTTCTATTCGTGGTCTTGGTTGCGTGTTGATGCAGCGCGGGAAGGTTATTGCTTATGCTTCTCGCCAACTCAAAGTTCATGAGAAGAACTACACTACTCATGACTTGGAACTGGGTGCGGTGGTCTTTGCGTTGAAAATCTGGAGACATTACTTGTACGGTACCAAGTGTGAAGTATACACCGATCACAAGAGTCTTTAGCATATTTTCGACCAGAAGGTGTTGAACATGCGGCAGCGTCGCTGGGTTGAACTCCTAAACGATTATGACTGTGCCATCAAATACCATCCTGGCAAGGCGAACGTTGTGGCGGACGCCTTGAGCAGGAAGGAGTCTGCGAACCCTCGCCGTGTTCGAGCCTTACAGCTCACCATTCATTCGTCATTGCCTGACCGAATCCGTTCTGCACAGTTGGAAGCCTTGAAGGAGGAAAACCTTAAGGCTGAGACGATGCACAGTGCTGACAAGCATCTTGAGCTCAGGACTGATGGCTTACACTATTTTGCGGGGCGTGTTTGGGTCCCATTATTCGGGGGATTGCGCGAGCTTGTTCTGGATGAAGCTCACAAATCCCGGTATTCTATTCACCCTGGCTCCGATAAGATGTATCAGGATTTGAAGATACTTTATTGGTGGCCGAACATGAAAGCTGACATAGCTTCTTACGTCAGCAAATGTTTGACTTGTGCTAAAGTCAAGGTGGAGTATCAGAGGCCGTCCGGTCTCCTGCAACAACCAGAGGTTCCAGAATGGAAGTGGGAACGAATCACGATGGATTTCGTCACCAAGCTGCCAAGGTCACCTAGTGGTTACGATATGATCTGGGTGATTGTTGACCGGCTAACAAAATCGGCACGTTTTATACCTATTAAGGAAACCGATGGACTCGAGCGGTTAGCTCGACTTTACCTTAAGGAGGTGGTTGCTCGGCACGGGGTGCCTGTTTCTATTATCTCGGATCGTGATTCCCGTTTCGCTTCGCGTTTCTGGAAGGCTCTGCACAAGGCTTTGGGTACTCAGTTGGATATGAGTACGGCTTATCATCCGCAAACTGATGGACAGAGTGAGCGGACGATTCAAACCTTGGAAGACATGCTTCGGGCATGTGTTATCGATTTTGGCAAAAGTTGGGAGATCCACCTGCCGTTAGTGGAATTCTCCTACAACAACAGCTATCACTCTAGCATCAAGGCAGCTCCGTTCGAGGCTCTTTACGGACGGAAATGTCAATCACCACTTTGTTGGGCTGAGGTAGGCGAGAGCCAGCTCACTGGTCCGGAACTCGTGTACGAAACTTCGGAGAAAATCGTGCAGATCCGTCAACGTTTGGCTGCTGCACGGGATCGTCAGAAGAGCTATGCCGATCGCCGTCGAAAACCTTTAGAGTTCCAGGTTGGGGACAAGGTACTTCTGAAAGTTTCACCATGGAAGGGCGTCATACGCTTTGGAAAGCGTGGCAAGCTTAACCCTCGTTATGTCGGACCGTTCGCAATCCTGGATCGGATTGGACCGGTGGCATATAGACTTGACTTACCGGCGGAGCTCGGTAGTGTACACAACGTCTTCCATGTGTCTAACTTAAAGAAGTGTTTGGCTGATGAATCTCTCATTGTACCACTGGAAGAGATCAAGGTTGATGATCGTCTTCGCATTGTGGAGGAACCTGTCGAGATTCTCGACTACAAGATTCGTAGCCTTCGTCGGAGTAAAATCCGCATCGTTAAAGTCCGTTGGAACTCGAACCGTGGACCGGAGTTCACATGGGAACGGGAGGATCAGATGAAATCCAAGTATCCTCATCTCTTTCCGAAGTGCGCGTTTGAATCGAGGCATGTTACTGCTGAGGCGGAATGAATCTCGGGTCGAGATTCCTTTCAACGTGGGGATGATGTGACATCCGGTAAGTTTCTTTTCGTTCTGTTCTTTTCGTTTCTTTCTCTTTGGGCCTTGCGCAATTTTCGGGACGAAAATTCTTTCAACGTGGGGATGATGTGACACCCGGCATGTTCGGCTTAAACATATTAGTAACATCTAAATCTACCTTAGCGAGAAACGTTATAAACAAACTTAACTGGGTTAGTTGAGTCGGGTCAAGTTAGGATTGTCCAGGGTACAATGATCTGGAGGATCATTGGGAGTCGTTTTGGTAATACGCTAGTACCGGGTTCCGTTGTTGGTGACATTACATGAACTAATTAAGTATATGTGTAGATTATGGGTCGTGTGGTGGATTATATACATAGATGTGTTTAAATGATGTGTAAATGATTATCTGTGCTTTAATGTGTTAAATATAGACTAAGGATGCATGCTTATGTGTTAAGATGTGTTAGAATGCGTTAAACACGACAAACTGGAAAACTAGTTAAAAAGGGGTTCTGGTTCGACCACTTCGAGTGGTCGAAGGAGAAGAAAACTGACTGGTTCGACCCATGCAAGTGGGCGAACCAGGGAAGTGGAATTTAAGGAATTCCCTTCGACAAAACAGGGCTCATTCGACCCTGTGAAAGGGGCGAATGAGACCACATTCGACCAATGAATTGGGGCGAAGGAGAATTAGTATAAATACCAACCTTTGTCATTTTTCATCATTTCACAAACCCTAACCGTCCCAAAACGCTCTCAAACGATCTTAAACACTAAGGAAGGAGTTTTTGCTCTTCTTTTTCATAATCTAACCCATCTACAACCTCTAAACAAGAATCCAAGGTGTGTTCATAATCCTAAACCTTTTTAAAAGCATTTTAATTCGTTTTCATCTAACCCTAATTGTCCGGATCTGTTCTAAGGGTACTTTCATGATTAAAAACCTTTTAAACATCTTTCTAAATCAAAACATGATCATTTAACATAGGTTTTCAAGATGAATAACATGTAAATTGTGTATTATGTGGTGTTATGTATTGTTCAATGATTTGCTGCTATATCTATGATAGAAACATGATATAGGATTGTTATTAATGTTGGAATATTGTTGTCTAGGGTTAGGATTTGATACATTGATATTTGGGGGTTTTATTGGATTAATACTTGATGTATGAATATTTATGATCAATAGAATGAATAGGAAAGATCGGATAATCGACAAACTGAGTATTTTAAGCTAAACATGAATCGATTTCAAAAGTTTCCAAATTGGGTAAATAATTCATGCATGAAAATGATGTTTTCATAATCTTTACCATTTTGGGAAAGGGCTAAAACGGACGTATTATCGGGGGAAATCGGTGGGGTTTTGTAGGGATAAGTTATCCATGCTTGACTGCTGTGTTTGATGATGTTTCGGGTCGTTTTGAATGTGTTTGAAGCATTTTTAGGAAAAATTATACAACAGGGGCGAACCTGGCCTCCTTCGACCAGTCGATGGTGCGAAGGAGGGATCCAGGGTCGAACCTGGGTTTATATTGGACGAATGTGATAAAACGGGCGAAGGAAGCATCAAACGGTCGAACGTAATGTAAAAGGTGCGAAGGAGACAAAAAGGTGCGAAGGAGACTTAAAACTGACTGGTTCGACCGTTCTGATGCAGAAATGAGATTTTTGATACAAACTAAGTGTTTTATGCTTGAACCTTGTGTGTAATTTATGTGTCCTTGATTAGTTAGGGTAATGGGTCACCAACGGGATGTCAGGTCGGTCTAGTGTGTCGGTTAAACATATAAACACGTTTTAAAACATACTTGGTTACGATCTGGACAATCAGGGACTTGATAACCTTATGGTTATTAGTCGGAACACTTATGTGAACATTTTGATAGATCTCCGGTAGAGGGATTATCAAGGGCTAAACATCTTTACTTATATCTGAAGAACGCTACTTAAGGTGAGTTCACGGCCCCACTTTTACTGCTTTAACTTTTGGGGGAGAAAACATGCGCTAAACGGTTTTGGTAACATATGTCATACTATGGTTTTTAACTTTATATTGCTATACGATCTTTTGGAAAGTCCCGGGGGAAACCATGAATGTGCGGGGTTGCACAACGGGGGAAATGTGGATAGATCTATTGGGCGTGACCTGCCCCACTCGTCGGCTTGGAGGGCCGGGCGGGTGCATATTGTCTCGAACAGGTACATTGGTATCATGCTGAACATACGGGCTTCTTAAACATGCTGAACATTGCTAAACGTGTCTAGTAATGGTTTCCAATCGTAGTAGTAATGAAACATACGCCTAGCTAGCGTACTTGGTAACATTGATATAGTATGGACATGGTAACATTTTAGTAACATTTTGAACAAACCTGTGAACTCACCAGCATTATATGTTGACATCTTTTTGGCATGTTTTTCTCAGGTCGCTAAGGTAGCAATGAACGGAACTAGGCGCACGAGTCTGCATTGGCGTCTAGGCTTAGTGCACGTTCTGTAATAACAGTATTTTGAACAATTTTTGAGATGATAGCATAGTTGATTAAATGCTACTGAAACGCTTCCGCTTGTTAAATTAATGGTTATGTCTGTTTACGTTTCATATAGAGTTGTTTATTGTGATCGTTGACTTGGATCCTGGTTTGTCATGTGCCTCGCGGTAAAACCCCGCAAGTGGTAATTTGAGGGTGTGACACATACCTTGTACGAAAGGCGGTCTTAGGAATATCTTCATCTTTTACCTTTAGCTGATGATAACCAGATCTCAAATCGATCTTTGAAAACCAACTTGCTCCTTGAAGCTGATCAAATAAGTCATCAATCAGAGGTAATGGATACCTATTCTTGATAGTCACCTTATTCAGCTCACGATAGTCGATACACATACGCATGCTTCCATCCTTCTTCTTGACAAATAGAATTGGTGCACCCCATGGCGATAAGCTTGGACGAATGAAACCTTTGTCAAGAAGCTCTTGCAACTGAGACATCAACTCCTGCATTTCTGTGGGAGCTAAACGATAAGGCGCTTTTGCAACCGGCTTGGCACCCGGAATAAGATCAATTCGAAATTCGACTTCTCTTTCTGGCGGTATTCCGGGAGATCATCGAGAAATACATCAGGGAATTCATTCACCACTGGGACATTATTAAGCTTCACCTCTTTTTGACTTGAATCTACAATGTAGGCTAAGAATGCCTCACATCCACGAGTCAAATATCTCCTAGCTTTCATCATTGAACAAATAGAAATATTCTTCTTCTTTTCACCATAAATCGTGACTTGTTTACCACATGGGGCCAATAAATTAATAAGCTTTTGGTGGCATATGATATTGGCATGATGGCGAGACAACCAATCCATGCCAACCACAACATTGAATTCTCCCATCACCATAGGAATGAGGTCTATAAGATATGCTTCTCCTTCGACCTCAAAACGACAATTGGGGTAAACATCAAGTGCTAAGAGATTCTTACTATCCGCTATTTCAACTTCTAGAGGGTTTGCCAACTTACTAGTAGGGAAGGTAAAGGATTTACTAAATTTCATAGATACAAAAGAATAACTAGCCCCAAAATCAAATAGTACATGCGATGGAATAGAATTGATCAAGAACGTACCTGTCACCACATCAGGTATCACCTTTGCCTCTTCAGCTGTGATCTGAAAGGCTCTCCCACGTACTCTAGAAGTTTCACCCTTCTTGTCAACACCCGTTGGCTGCCTTGCATACACCCTTCTCCCTTCATTTCCACGTAATTTCGGGCATTCACTTTTGATGTGCCCCGGCATATGGAAATTGTAACACACATTTATAGCAAATCATCTGCTTCAACCGACACTCGCCTGGATGGTTCTTCCCACAAATATTGCAATGAGGAATTCCTGCACGTGATTCCATTCTCTTCGAAGAACCCGCCAGTTTTGATTTCTTTGAAGGAGTACTAGAAGACTCCATCTTTCTCTTTTCCCCACCAACTCTTTGTCTATTCAGTTCTGTTTCTCTTTCTCGTGCCCAGTTTATGATTTCTTCTAAGGTTTCGCACTTTGAGGGGTTGATGAATTCACGAATATCAGTTCTTAACATATGATGATAGCGATTAATTTTCATCCTTTCATCCACCATAAACGGACAGAACTGGAGTTTATCAAAATACTCTCCAGTAATCTCTTCCACACTTTGATGAGTCTGAGTCATGTGGAGAAATTCATTAGCAATCCTTTCAACTGATGCTTGTGGGCAGAAATGTTTCAAGAAGATTACTTTAAATTCCTCCCACGTCATTTCCATGATCCCCGCGTGGCCTCTTTCCTTCTTTAATACTTCCCACCAGTCTCTTGCTCGACCTCGTAGTGAATTCGATGCATAAATTACATAATCTCTTGGAGCACAGTGACTTGTGTCAAACACACCTTCCATCTCTGTTATCCACCTTTGGCTTACAATCGGATTAGCTGATCCTGGAAATGGATTAGGGTTGCATGCCGCGAAATCTTTATACGAACATCCAATCTTTTCTATTTCGAGATTCTTAACTGGACCAGTATGTCCTTTACCTGCTGATGGAACTTTCGGGTCATCATGTCCCGACTTTCCTTCATTTGCCAACTCCTCCTTTATGATGGTCCGTATGTTGGAACTTACTTGCGCAATGATGAATGGAAGTGTATTTTCCAACGCTTTTGCAATCTTTTCATTAATGATATCATCATCATGAAAAATATCGTCTACTTTTGGCCTATTCGTCTTATGAGTGCCAGAATGTTGACTTCCTTCACCCTCAACTAAGTTTTCATTTTCGTGTTGTGAAGTTGCCATTTCTTACGTCTGAAATGACAATAAACCTTTAGGATACTTATTATATCCTATAAATCCCAAATTCATATATTTTATAACTACTCATCTACTAGATAGTTTCTGCAGCTTTTCATATATTATATTAAAGCACTATCTAATAGACAATGCACATGCATTTTATCCACCTCCACACCTAATCTTTGCTCATTTTGGCAATCATATAACCACTTCAAGATTGTAATGGTACCGTGTATCTACAATCATCACTGGCCAGGTGTGATTGTCCATACATTATACACACACATTCTTGTTGTCACCACATCATGTCAAAATTCACAAATTTCGGGTTCAAATTCTTAGCATAAAATCTATGCTATTTAACAACTTAACATACAACTAATTTAATCCCCTCCCCAAATCGAGCCTCGGATCGAACACTACTTACTCAACATATCTAGAGCATACAGTCTAAGTCCAAGTATTCTGATAAAATACTTAGTTCGCTTAAACCATTGCTCTGATACCAACTTGTAACACCCGTATTTTTACACACTTATTTATATTAGTTTCTTCCAAAAACGGTCCTATTATTTATTTTTTTAACAGCGGAAGCAAATACACTAATATAATGTGATAAAATAACACCTTCAATAATTCACATTATATATTTATTTGATAAGTTGAGTAAGTTTACATCACCAAAACTTATTTAGATAACCCATAATTTATAACATCCAAAAACGGGTTATAAACATATTGTTCGATCCTTCCACTAACCGAGGCTCGGCTTGACTTCTTTAATCCCGTACCGGTGATTTACCTGGAAAACATTATTTAACAACTATTAGCCACGCTAAGTGAGTTCATTTATCAACAATATAATAATGTTTTCCCAATCACAGTTTTAACCCCCAATCCACTATCATAGTTAAGCTATGGCAAATAACAATTTATACCATGTGAATTCACCCCTTTTTGCCATATTATGTTTAATAAAATTTAATCACATAACTGTGATTATTTCCCCCACCACGTTATATGTGTGGCAAAATTTATCACTCTATGGTGATTTGACACCCACCACATTTCACCCGTGGACCACGTTATATGTGTGGCAAAATTTATCACTCTATGGTGATTTGACACCCACCATGTTTCACCCGTGGCAAAACTCATCACACTATGGTGATTTAACACCCACCACGTTACACCCGTGGCAAAATTCATCACACAATGGTGATTTGACACCCACCACGTTACACCCGTGGCAATATATATGTTCCCCATTATATTGCAATAAAATCATTTATATTACTTATACAAATTCACACATACACAAGTTTCATAACACAAATAATCTTATAAGTAATATTACATAAAATGATATTTGAGGAGTCGTATGAACTCACCTGAACGTCTAATGTATATCTTCGATAAATACTTGATTAGTTTCTTTCTATCTCATTCAAATACCGATGTCACGATTTAGAGATAATTGTGTTCACTACTTTACCACTATCTAGGACATCACCTTCCTCAACACTTTTTCTGATTCCCCTTCATTGTTTCCCTCGGCTCTCACACAATTAAGCCATTACCGGTTTTTTTTCTATTTATCTTTAATAGAAGGCTTCAAAATTCTAAGTTAATTAAGAGGTGGCAAGTGGCAGCAAAATAAGTTATGATCATCCCAACATTTCCTTAGGTGTAAGTTAAAAGTAACCTTATTGGCACAGTGGTGATACGTGGAAGCTAGTCAATATGATGTTTTTTTATATATATCTCCTTCTAAAATATTATTTTACTCCATCTTATCTTATAGAATTGCAACTTCATATGCATAAAATTTATTATTAGCCGACTAAAGTGTGTATTCAACAATAGAATATTTACATATATAAAACATTGATTGAAGAAACACCAAGCTAACAATCTTATATAACAATGATAATGAACTAACAACGCAAAGGACGAGCTTTATATATTTATCAAGACAAGCTATAAGACACTGTTATATGATTATTACAGAGTTTCGACTATAATCTATCTCTCACAGCTTGCTATATGAATTCTTTGTAATGGTATTCGATCCCCTCTTCTGATGACGAAGGGAGGTATTTATAGGCTACTCAGGTGGCCTATGATTGGCTGTGAGGAGAATGGCAGCTGTCTTGTACGATCGTGGCCGTTGTCATTTTCTGCGTTGTCTTCCTTTGATTGGTCCACGTGTCCTGACGTCGTCCTTTTCGTCCTTTTCTGTACCTCGTACTGGCAGGTGATCATGGAGCAGGGTGTTTTGGCCTGTGATTGGCTGCTGGCTCTGCTCCTGTCGGGTGACACCTGTCCTTTTTTGTGGTCGCATGCGCCGTCTTCTAGAGCGCCACGTCACATTGCTGCGTTGACGTGTACGCGGGCTTCTTTCCTGCGCGTGCGCGGGTACATATCTCTTCAAGTCCCCCTAGTCCAGTGTGTTGTTTGTGTAGCATGCGAGACGCTGGACTCAGCTTTTTGACGTAGGCCGTGCGAGGTGTTTTGCGCGTTGATTAGGCAGGGGGAGCTCCTGCGCGGTACTGTGCAAGTGGGGTAGGTGCGGACGTCTCGTAATTAATGTGCACATCAGTTCTGTCAGTCCGCGTGTGCGACGCGACTGGTTGGTAGCCGAAAAGTCTCTGACGGTTGTACAAATGTCAGAGACGTGGTGGGTCCGGGTTGCTTTTTCTCTCTCTTGTTGTGACGTGTCATTCGCTGGTTGGTGGGCTTTTTGAATTCGAAAAACCGTCAGGCCACGTGTCTTCCACGTGTGGCCTCCCTATTTAAACCCTCTCTCTTCTCTAATCTTTTCACTTTTCTCATATTTTAACCTCAAATCCTCCGGATTGCTCCTTAAGGCGATTCTTTCTTCCTTTATTGTTTTTCAGAGCATCCGTCTTTTTTGTGAGCCATGGATCATATTTCTAACATTCCGAAGAAGAAACGTGGATCTAAGAGGGGGGATGATGGTTCGAAGAAGAGGCCGCCCCACGCTGGGGAGGTCACAGCAGTTTGGAGTAAGGGAGAGTTTAGGAAATTTAGGAAGGAAGTTGGGTTCCCGTCTTCATATGGGGTGGAGGCTCCTGCCCCTGATAAAACTATATTGGAGCCCCCTGTTGGGAAGGTGGGATTTTATGCTTGTTATTTCCGGGATTGTAATTTTAGGGTTCCGGTTACTCAGTTTCTTGGTACCTTTATCCGGGCGATTGGTGTGCATATTAACCAGATCCACCCCGGTTTGATGTCCAGGCTCATGTTCTTTGAGTTTTGTTGCCGTGCCAACAAAATCGAGCCTTTGGTGGACATGTTTTTGGTATTCTACAGCTTAAGCTTTGTGGAGAGTTGGCTCTCGTGTAGGCCGCGCCCTGGGGTCTCTCCTTGTGCGGGGGCTGGAGTTAAGAGTTTTAGGGAGTGGAAACCAAGATTTTTCTGGATCAACCAGGGGGTGATCCCTATTGAGATGAGTAGGTTGGACCCGGCGAAGGGATTGGGCAAGATGGTGCTTATCGAGCATAAGGATCAGGAGTGGTTTAAAACACTGACTAGCCACCTGGTTGACGTATGCGAAATCCCGGAGACTGGCCTAGTAATGGCGGGGATGAGCATAAAGTATGACGTCAAGGGGCGCAACCCGCATCTTACTGACAATGGCAAAGGTTTGTGATTATTTTTATTCCCTTTCTTTTCCTGTTCCGCGCGAGTTGTTCTGGGTAATCCCGAATTTACATTTGTTATGTTTGTTTTTCGCAGAGGTTGCGTGTTTGTACTCCATGCTCCTTGGCGGGGATGACATGGGCTTTGCCTTCAAGGAGTTGGCGGACAATGAACTGTATATTTTGGAGAAGGCGTGGGACACACTTATCCGTCCGAAGTTGGATGACGCGCCGCAGGAGCCTGCCCACGCGCAGCTGTTGATTACTGAAGCAGGTGAGTCTTCACCACTTTATGAGAATCCTTCGCCCGTCAACATGTTCATGCGGACGTGCTTCCCTTTAATTGTATTATCTAGTGATGAGTCCTCTGACGCGTCTATGCTTTCGCCACTTCCCTCGTCTGCAGGCGTTCAGGACCCGCAGCCGTCTCCCGCGCATGCAGAGGGTGGCTCTGATGAAGAGACAGAAGAAGATGACTCCCTTGTACATCGCATCGCGCGTGCTCAAGCGGGTGCGGTTGAAGGTGAAGATTATTCCTTTGTTTTAAACCACGAAGTGGTGAATAGGTATTTTCGAAATTATCAACCTTTTGAACGAAGCTACGTTGAACTTTCAGATGCGTTCGTGCAAGGGGATTCGGTGGAGAAGTTGGCGGAGGAGACTGCGAGCGGGGTGGTAACTAAGCCGGTTTCCGCAGGTGTGTCCGAATCCGGGCCTAGTGTTGCTGACGCGCCCCACCCTAAGAAACGGACCAAGCGCTCGGGTGGGAAGAGGAAGAAGGGTGCTGGGGAGCCATCATCTCCTGCCGGGAAAAGGGTGAAGTTGGGCGACCTTGTCCATTCTGCGGAGGAGGATTTATTGGGTGAGTGTTCCATCTCTTCTTGTTTTATGCATTTTAATGCTTTTCCTCGCTGCTGACCCTTGGTGTTTTGTTTCTGCAGCGGCTTTACTGGGTGCTAGCGCAGTGGAAGATGTAACAGCTGCTCCTATTGCTGATAGTTTTAATGTCGAACCTGCGAAGCCAGCGTCTCCCGCTGTGCAGACGGAACAACCGCCGCATGTGGAGCTGCAGGGTGGAGTGTTAGCAGTTTTTTCTCCACCGCATCAGCCATCTCCCGTGCAACAACCTTCGCCAGTGCGGGTATCTACACCTACGCCTTTGCCTACCCCCCCGCGGTCGCCGACACCTGTGCGGCTTCCTACCCCTGCTCAGGATGTTCCTGAGGGTGGTGAAGGGCCGGTGTCACCGCCGGATATCAGTGAGGGGTACGGTCATGGTGTAGACATGGGCATGGATGATGATGAAGAGAGTGAGAGGCGGGTTGTGACGGAGCCTGAGCCTAGTTCCTCCGGTACTCTTCCTGCTGGGGGTGGTGAGTCGGCTGTTGGCATTTTCGCGCCCAGCTGGACTTTGACACCGGCCACCCGGTTTTTGAATGTGGAGGAATGTCACCAATTCTTGGCGAACGTTGTTCCTCCCGCTGAGCGCGATTTCCAGGCCACGCGTCCGCGTGGCGAGCTTATGGATGACCACATTCTCAGTGTGGCTAACATGTTGTCCACTTCGGCTGAGATTGTGCGCGAATGGGGGCTGATGGCGCACGACCGTCATAGGTTTCATCAGGAATTGCAGCAGTCCCATCAAACTTTGCAACAAGTTACTGAGGAGCAGGACCGTATGCATACTGAATTGAAACGCGCTAAATGGGATGCTGCCACATTCCGTGAGGAGCGCGATAAGCTGCAGGCGCACATATCCGAGCGGGAGGAGCAATGGAAAATTGCTTGTGATAAGACCAACGCAAAAATGGAAGCGTCGAAGAAACGCGTTGCGGAGGTCGAGGTAGAGAAGGAAGAGCTCCAAAAGGAGTTGGATGTGAAGGGCAGGCTCGTGAAGCAGCATTATGATAAGCTGATTGAGGCCCGCGACTTGCTGCGTGAGAAAGACAACGATATTAAGCAGTGGCAGGAGTCGCATGACGCGGTGGATAAGGAGAATCTGTCCTTGCACCAAAAAATCCTTTCTTTAGAGACTCAATTGCTGGAGGCGCAGAGTGAGAAGGAGTGTGCTGAAGAGGACCGTGCATGGGTGCTTAGCCGCTGCGTCCCTGAGGTTTGTCTTTATACTATTGTTTTTATCTGTTTTGTGCGCGTGCGCTTATCAATCATTCCTTCTAAATGTTTACGCAGGTTGCTCATCATGTGAAGAATTGCGCCCAGACACGCCAAGCCGTGGCGTCTGTGAATGCTGCCGCCAAGCTGGTTGGGCGTAAAGCTGGGTTTATTGAGGGTTATGAGCATGCGCAGGCTGGTAAGCCGCTGGAGCAGTTCGCGCTGTACAAGCAAGATTTAGACGATGTACTTGCTAAGAAGGCCGCCGAGTTTGACGAGCTGAAGTATGAGCTTGTTGACTTCGTTGTCAGCCATCGCGACCGGCCAAGCTGTTTCGAGCTTAAGGAGTCATTTGATAAACAGGGCTTGACATATACGCGGCGCGAGTATGCTACGAAGAAGCTGACTGCGGCCGATTTGGGGCTTGGGGAGCAACCTGAGGGTAGCGAAAGATTGGAGCTATCAGGGTCGGATGAAGACGATGACTACTCCGACTCATCTTCAGAGCATAAGAAGTGAAGCTGGACGTCGCTTCTTTATTTTGTTTTTGTTTATGTTTGTAATTCCGCCTTTGACCTGTTTAATCAATATGAAATGTTTTTACTCTTGTAAGTATTGTTGTACATATTAATTTTGTCAATGGCAGTTTAATTGATTCCCACTTTGTGTTAATGTTCGTATGTCTTATCACGGCTTTATAGTTTTTACTCTGCGTGTCACATCTTTTTCCAAGCGTCTGCGCAGGAATTTGATGAAGTTGCAAATTAATAGTGCAGCTTTAGATTAGACATAGGATTTTGAACATATCATGTTTAGTTCTGTGCGGTGTATCTTAACTAAACGACCACGCAGTATTGTGGGGGAATCACAGATTAACAGTGCGTGTTCAATTTACGACACTGTATTTTAGACATGCAATGTGTAGGCAAACGCGCTTGTATCTTAACCATACAGCTGCGCAGCAGTTTTAGGGAAGTTGCAAGTTAATAATGTAACTTCGTTTTATGACTTTGCATCTTATCTGTACAATGTTTAGGGTGCGCGTTGCATTTTAACCATGCAACGCGCATTTTTAAGGAAATTGCAGATTTTCTCGATGCAATTTCTAAGTTTAGGGTGCGCGTTGCATCTTAACCATGCGACGCGCATTTTTAGGGAAATTGCAGATTTTCTTGATGCAATTTCTAAGTTTATGACATTGTATCTTAACCATACAATGTTTAGGGTGCGCGTTGCATTTTAACCATGCAACGCGCATTTTTAAGGAAATTGCAGATTTTCTCGATGCAATTTCTAAGTTTAGGGTGCGCGTTGCATCTTAACCATGCAACGCGCATTTTTAGGGAAATTGCAGATTTTCTCGATGCAATTTCTAAGTTTATGACATTGTATCTTAACCATACAATGTTTAGGGTGCGCGTTGCATCTTAACCATGCAACGCGCATTTTTAGGGAAATTGCAGATTTTCTCGATGCAATTTCTAGGTTTAAGGTGCGCGTTGCATCTTAACCATGCAACGCGCATTTTTAAGGAAATTGCAGATTTTCTTGATGCAATTTCTAAGTTTATGACATTGTATCTTAACCATACAATGTTTAGGGTGCGCGTTGCATCTTAACCATGCAACACGCATTTTTAGGGAAATTGCAGATTTTCTCGATGCAATTTCTATGTTTAGGGTGCGCGTTGCATTTTAACCATGCAACGCGCATTTTTAAGGAAATTGCAGATTTTCTCGATGCAATTTCTAAGTTTATGACATTGTATCTTAACCATACAATGTTTAGGGTGCGCGTTGCATCTTAACCATGCAACGCGCATTTTTAGGGAAATTGCAGATTTTCTCGATGCAATTTTTAAGTTTATGAGAGCAAACGCATGTAAAGTGAGGGAACTGCTATTTTTCATTTCATTTAAATGGCGCAGTGGCCTGTGTTACATCGTGGTTTGGAATTACATATAACATTTTCTTAATTGTGCCGCGTTCCATGTTCGGGGAACCGGTTTGTCTTCTAACGTTGATAACTTGTAGGCTCCTTTACCAAGGACTTCTTGTACACGGTATGGTCCTTCCCAGGTTGGGGTTAACTTTCCTTTGGGGAGGGCGCCGCTGGCTTCATTGTTCCTTAAGACAAAATCTCCGGCTCTGAACGTTTGGGGTTTGACTTTCGCATTGTAATAGCGCTCGAGCTGTTGCTTGTAATTGGCCTCTCTTATTGCTGCTCCCTCGCGGCGTATTTCTGCTAGGTTAAGGTTTATGCGCAGCTCTTGATCGTTGTCTGTTGTGGTTGCTAAAAGGACTCTTGGGGATGGGCATCCAATTTCCGCGGGTATCATGGCTTCAGAGCCGTATGTGAGGCTGAACGGGGTTTCACCGGTGCTCGTTTTGGTTAATGTGCGATTAGCCCATAGCACGCTCGGTAATTCCTCCGCCCAAGCCTCTCCTTTTGTTCCCAACCTGGATTTGATGCCCTCTACGATGCTGCGGTTTGCGCGTTCAACCTGGCCGTTGCCCTGTGGGTGCGCGACCGAGGTAAAGATTGGTTGGATGCGCAAATCCGCGTACCATTTTAGCAACCCTTTGTCCGCAAATTGGGTCCCATTATCTGTGACGATCGACATGGGTAGTCCAAAGCGGCAAATGATGAATTCCCAAATGAACTTCTTCACGTGGTTGGCTGTGATTTCAGCGAGCGGCTTGGCTTCGATCCATTTGGTGAAGTAGTCAATGGCGACTATCAGGAATTTCCTCTTGCCCGTTGTCATTGGGAATGGTCCCACCAGGTCAATGGCCCATTTCTGAAATGGCCATGCTGAAGTCACTGGGATGAGCTCGTTCTTTGGGTGCAGGGTGTTGGGGGCGTGTCGCTGGCATGAGTCGCATTTGCGGATGATTTTTAAGGCGTCTAAGTGCATGCCTGGCCAGTAATATCCCGCATTCATGATTTTTGCGACCACCATGCGTGGCCCCGCGTGTATCCCACATATTCCTTCATGTATCTCGCGCACCAAATAATCCGCGTCAACTGCATCCACGCATCGCAGCAATGGCCCTAGGTATGACTTCCGATAGAGCACTCCGTCTTGGATTTGGTACTGCAGGGCTTTGTGTTGTATCTTTCTGGCCTCGGCGCGTTGGTCGGGCAGGGCGCCAGTGGTCAGATAGGATGTTATCGGAGTCATCCAGCTGTCAGCACCCGTTTGGATAACATTGACCTCTTTGGGTGGTACAGACGGTTCGCTTAGCGTTTCGATTCGGACCTCTTTTGCTAGATGGCTGAAGGATGTAGAGGCCATTTTGCTTAGAGCGTCCGCCGGCTTGTTCTGACTGCGTTTGATGTGGTCGATGGTGCAGCTGGGGAAGGTAGCCATGAGCTC
Organism: Ambrosia x helenae; assembly: GCA_030844895.1. NCBI lineage: Eukaryota > Viridiplantae > Streptophyta > Magnoliopsida > Asterales > Asteraceae > Ambrosia > Ambrosia x helenae. Next base: position 11,328,689 of record CM061225.1, read on the forward strand.
TTTGGCGCGCTGAAGATACATGATCATTGAAGGCTCTTTTGCTTCGTACTTTCCGGTGATTTGACCGGCAACCAACATTGAGTCGACATGCGCGAAGATGTGCTTTGCGCCCAGCTTGTGCGCGATGCGCAGTCCGGCGAGAAATGCCTCATATTCGGCTTCATTGTTGGTTGCCTTGAATTCGAGCCGTATCGCGTACGTGAATTCTGCTCCTTCCGGACTAACCAAACGTATCCCCGCGCCAACGCCATCTTCGTTTGAGGCCCCATCTGTGTAGAGATTCCAGATGGCCTTTTCATCGTCTGTTGGTTGCGGGTCTTGTTCGGCTTTACATTCTTCGATTTTTTCTTTTGGTACCTCCGCTATGAAGTCAGCTAGTACTTGTCCTTTGATTGCTGGGCGTGTCTTGTAGTTGATAGTGTGTTCGCCCAGCTCGATTGCCCATTTGGCTAATCTCCCAGAGACTTCTGGTTTTGATAGGACATTGTTTAGCTTGTAATCGCTCAGCACGTTGATGGGATGGCCCTGGAAATAGCGGCGCAACCTTCTTGATGCGTGAACGAGGGCTAAAACTAACTTCTCCATGGTGGTGTACCTAGACTCTGCGTCTGTTAGTACCTTGCTGACGTAATAGATGGGCGTTTGGACCAGCTTCCTATCAACCATTAGTACTGCGCTCACCGCCTGCTCTGTGGCGCAAAGATACATCGTTAAGGGCTCCCTAGGGAGTGGAGCGGTGAGCGTTGGTAAGTCCATCAAGCATTCTTTCATCTCTTGAAAAGCTTTTTCTGCCTCTGTCGTCCATTTAAACTGGTTCTTTTTCAAACAGCTCTTCAGTGTTTCGATGAATGGAATGGATTTGCTTGCATGGTGTGACAGAAAACGATTGATCGCTACAAGGCGCCCATTCAGGGTTTGAACTTCTTTCAGGGTGGATGGAGAGGGCATTTGCGCAATGGCTTGTATCTTTTCAGGATTCGGTCTGAATCCATCTTTGGTGACTACAACCCCGAGAAACTTGCCTTCTTCCATCCCAAAAGCACATTTGCCCGGGTTTAGCTTCATGCGGATTGCTTTTAAGTGCTTGAAGGTTTCTTCAATGTCTTTCAGCATCTGATCCTCTTCTTTGCTCTTGATGACTAGGTCATCCACATAGACTTCTAGATTCCTCCCTATCTGCATGGCGAACGCGCGGTCCATCAGTCGTTGATACGTGGCCCCGGCGTTCTTTAGGCCGAACGGCATCTTTGTGTAACAGAAAACTCCTTTATCTGTGCGGAAAGCAGTTTTGTCTTCATCTTCAAGTGCCATCTGGATCTGGTGGTAGCCTTTGTAGGCGTCCAGAAAGCACTTGAAGCGGAATGGGGCTAGAGAGTCTATCTTTAAATCAATTTCTGGCAGAGGATAGCAATCTTCCGGGCATGCTTTGTTGAGGTCGGTGTAATCTACACACATCCTCCATCCACCGTTGCTTTTCTTTACCATCACCGGGTTAGCTACCCAGGTCTGGTATCGCGTCTCTCTCAAGATTCCTGCTTTCAACAGTTCGCCGACTTGCTCATTCATCGCTTGAGTTTTTTCAGCACCCATGCTTCTGCGCTTCTGCGCGATGGGCTCTACGGAGCGATATGTGTTAAGCTTGTGTTGGGCGAGTTCGCGTGGAACGCCAATCATATCTGACGGTTGCCATGCGAAAACGTCGATGTTTTTGTGGAGGAGCTGTTTCAAATGGTCCCTGATGTTTTCAGAAATTTCTGGCCCTATTGTGATGGGCTGTTCAGGGAACTTTGGGTTTAAGATCCACTTTTCTGGTTCTGTGCGTGGACATGGCTTCAACATTTTGGCTGGGTGGGGCTCTGTGGTCATGGCGCACTCCCTGTTAGCCCATACGATTGCCACCCCGTTCGGGGTGGGAAACCCGATCGCGCTGTGTACTGTGGAGGTGACCATGTTGTAGGAAGCCATAGAGTCCCTACCCAGAATGATATCATACTTGGACTTGGATGGAATGACGAGAAATGTAACTTCTTCTGTTCGCGACCGCCCTTGCGCGCCTAGAGTGAGAGGGAAGGATATTTCTCCGAGGGGTGTTACAATCTCGTTGGAGAATCCCATAATCGGAGAGTTGATGGGGCGCAGGCGTTGCTTGTCTTCCTCATCCAGAAGGTCAAAGCATTGACCATACATGATGTCTGAGTTACTGCCCGTGTCCATGAATGCTCTAGTGGTTCTGTAGTGATCAAAAACAGCTGTGACAATGATTGCCTTTGTGGCCGAGGGGCCGCCTTTGACTATGGGGAAACACACTTGCTGTTCCCTCCATTCTGATGTTGATTCTGTTTTTCTCTTTTGTGTCCGGTGCCCGCTGCTGTGTATCATCATGCTTATGTTCTTTATCTTTTTTGGCGGAGGACCCCCCGCTTGCTTGCGTTCGACGTTTTGTAGCAGGTGACCAAGCTTGCCGGATTTTAGTGCGTCTTCAATGGCTTGCCTTAGTTGGTAACATTTGTCGGTGTCATGACCGATGTCTTGATGGTATGCGCAAAATTTGTTATGGTCCAGCCCTTCGCGCCGTTTGATGACCTTAGGTTCAGGGAAGTCAACGTTTTCCGTTGCTAGAACCTGCGCTGGTGTTTTAGTTAAAGGGGTCCAATTGTTGTGACTCCTTCTGTTGGGCTTATGCACGAGTGAGGTGTTGCGCTGATAATCTTGTGATGCGGGGGGCTTTGGGGTTGTCTGGTCGGCTCCTTGAAGCCTCGTCCAGACATTGCCCTTTGCCTTCCTGTCATGCCTATTATTTCGGTTGCGCACTGCTTGCGCCTGTGTATCTGTGTACTGTGGTGCCTGAATTCTGCTCCAGACGGATAGCTCTCTCTCTGTCTTCGCATAATTCTTAGCTCCGCGCATGATTTCTTCCCATGTGTTTGGCATACCTGTGCATCCGGCCAGTGTGCGGATCAGCGAGTCGCATCTTACACCTTGCGTAAATGCTGCTTTCATAAGCTCAAATCCGATTGGGCCGATTTGTAAAGCTTCGCGATTGAATCTGGTGATATAATCCTCGATGGACTCGTTGTCGCGCCTTTTAACTTGCAGAATGTCAGTGGAATCACGCTCGATTCTTTTATTTTGACTGAAGTTGTCTGAGAATTTGTCAGTTAACTCTTTTAGATTATCTATCTTTCCGTTTGGCAGGCTGTCAAACCATACTCGCGCTGCGCCCGTAAGCGTCTGTGCGAACATGTGACACCAGGCTGGCAGGGTCCACCGCGCGCATTTTCCTGCGACCTCGAAACTTCGTAGATGATCGTCAGGATCACCGGTGCCGTCGAATTTTCCCAAGGTGCTCGGCATTTTGGTTCCGGCGGGTAATGTGGCGAGTGCGATGCGCGGTGTAAACTTTGATTTTTCACTGAATGAGGGAGGGTAGTATGGTTTTGTGAGGTCGTCTTCTCCGGACAGCAAGTGTGCTCGATCAACGGTGTTGGTCAAGTACTGGCTTGCGTCACGTTGAAAACGACTTTGTGACTCGTCGGAGTCCTCCCTCCATGTTGGGTCAGTGTCATGATTGCTTCCGCCGGCCTGTCCCGTAGCTCTAGATGGCCCCTCGGAGATAGTGACGGGCCTTCCTTCGCTGAAGGACAGGGCGCGGGATGCTTCTCTCAGGTGTTGTTCTTTAAGTTTGTTCATAAATGCTTGCTTCAGAGCTTCTTTCTGCTGCGCATACCACACCTCCGGACTAACCATCGGCGCAGTATGACCAGCGGGTGAAGTTTGAAGATTATCAGTGGCAAAATGGAATGATGGGGTTTGTCTCGTCCCGGAGGACGGGGTGTGGCCCACATCTGTGCCGTGAACTTGCTCCTCCAAGTGGCTGTCGGGCTGGCTGGTGGTTGCCGGAGCAGCGCCAGTGCCAGACGTGCCTGTTGGAGAGTTTGTTATCATCGGTAAAGAACTCATTACTGGTTTTTTGAGAGATAGAAGTTTTTAGGTTGTTGTTCTTGATTACTCAATAGACGGATGGCGCCAATGAAGAAACACCAAGCTAACAATCTTATATAACAATGATAATGAACTAACAACGCAAAGGACGAGCTTTATATATTTATCAAGACAAGCTACAAGACACTGTTATATGATTATTACAGAGTTTCGACTATAATCTATCTCTCACAGCTTGCTATATGAATTCTTTGTAATGGTATTCGATCCCCTCTTCTGATGACGAAGGGAGGTATTTATAGGCTACTCAGGTGGCCTATGATTGGCTGTGAGGAGAATGGCAGCTGTCTTGTACGATCGTGGCCGTTGTCATTTTCTGCGTTGTCTTCCTTTGATTGGTCCACGTGTCCTGACGTCGTCCTTTTCGTCCTTTTCTGTACCTCGTACTGGCAGGTGATCATGGAGCAGGGTGTTTTGGCTTGTGATTGGCTGCTGGCTCTGCTCCTGTCGGGTGACACCTGTCCTTTTTTGTGGTCGCATGCGCCGTCTTCTAGAGCGCCACGTCACATTGCTGCGTTGACGTGTACGCGGGCTTCTTTCCTGCGCGTGCGCGGGTACATATCTCTTCATTGATGATGATTACTATTACTATTGGTTTATCTATATTTAATCACATATACTTATATCTCATATATACGTATTATTAATGTAAATCATATACACATGTATACATATAACTAAACCACATATGTAATTTTGTTATTGTTTTAAAACTAAACTAACGTCATATTAATGATAAGATATATTAACATCTATGTTAACAATCTTAAGTCTCAAACAGTCGTTTTGCTCGTTAAGTGTATGTTATAATACTCAGAATGCATTTTCAAACTTTTTATTTATATTCAGAAAACGGGATGTTACATAAGGTTTTCTGGAGAGGTGGTCAAAAAGGAAGGCTCCTATAAAACTAGTTGAAGCTTATGTAAAAAACGTTCTTATCGAACATGCTAGCTATTAGTCAACGACTTGGTTTAAAAAAGCGTGAGGCACTCCGAGGCGTTTTTGTTCCAAAATCCGAGGCGTGGGGCTTAAAGCGCGAGGCGGGAGCTTCACGCATGCGAAGCGCCTAATATTAAAAAAATATAAAAAAATATTTATATATGTCAATATGACATATTCTACCTTGTAATCAATTATTAACACAGTAACATGATTATAAATATTAATTATGCTTTGAAAAATAATAGTATTTAACATATATATAAAGAAGTTATTGTAGTTAGCATTTAAGGGATTGTTTTTATCATAGGAAAACCTTAAGGAGGCAAAGTAAAAATATGAATTTGGAGATATGGCTCAGATTATGCCACGTCTGTTTGTTTATTCAATGGCCAACAATAATGAAATATCTTTAATATAATAATATATCTAGCATGCCTTTTTCATAAAGATGTATCGATAGATGTGCAAATGGGATTTATTTATTCAAAATTGGCTGTCATAAAGTACCCATTAACTTTTTTTTCTGTTTTCTTAGTGACCCACTCCTCTCCCCTTTCATTCCTCCCTGTCGTATGAAACCCTTTTTCTTAGTCACAACTCACAAGCCTGCAACTCCGGTCAGGCAACCCATATATCTTGTTTCCGGCAACCTGCAACACCACCAAGAACATGAAGCGCCGCCTCCGGCGAAGGTCACTTCCAACGAAAAGCGCCGCCTCCGGGCGCTTCATGTAGTTCCGGCGCCTCACCTGAAGCGAAGCGTTTTTCCGACCGCCTTGGCCGCCTCACGCCTCAGGCGCGCTTTTTTAAACCAAGGTCAACGATCTAATGAAGAGGTAGTTACAAAGTAATGGGTAGGTTCTTGGTCAGACTCCTAGCCCGTTTTCACGGTATCGTTTATGCTTATATATAGGGTGTACCGCAGCTGACCCACCACACTCCCGATACTTTGGACTCGTACTGATTGTCTACCAATAGTCTAAATAGAATTTCACACCACCCTCCTGTACCTGTAAATCCATGATTGCGTTCCGGACCGTAATCATCGATTTACCTTACACTAACTCTGCTATTGAAACCCAAGCACAAATTAAAATCATGATTAATGACCTAGGGAATGTCAGACAAGAGCTTGCTGACACCAAGGTCACATGTGAAAAATGGGTGGAATCTTGTAAGGGGTACCAATTATTGCTAAACAAACAAAGTGCTTCAAATGTTAGGTTTGGCATAGGGTACAATCACACTGAAACACCAACAGATTTCTCTCCCAAAACTACTGAAGATGGGAGAAAAATTGTTTCAGATGAAACTTTTGAAGAGGAAGAATGCACATCTTTCCATGAAAACTTTCTAAAATCACACAAAGAAAGTTCTTCAGAAGTACTAATTAAATCTGACTTTAAGCCATCAGTAGTTTCAACTACATCAGGAGTTGAGAACCTGAAAACTACTGATGACCTAAAACCAATCAAAACAGTCAGAGACTTGTCTTTAAAAGAAAAGACAAAAGAATGTGAAATTTGTGGTCTGTTCAACCACAAAACAGAATTTTGCAGATATAGAAAGGGTATTCAGTTCAATAAGAAAAATCAACAACTAGTTGTGGGGAAACAAATCAAAAATGATTATGTAAAAACTTTTTCTCCCAAGAAACAACAACCAGCAAAAACCTTTTCTCAGAAAAAGACAAAATCTCAACAAAAGTCTTTTTCTCAAAATTCTCTATCAGTAGTTAGACCTGAATCATCAGCAGTTTCACAAACTGCTGAGATTAAAGATCTTATGAACTTGGTACAACTACTGATGACCAAAGTTGACGGTGGTCCTCAAAAGGATACCACCATTGTTCTTAATGCAAAATCCATTGCCAAAAAGACATGGATTTCTAAACTTGGTCAAGAACAAACTGTAAATGTTCTCAAGAGCAAACCCAAAGCCAAACTGACTTGGGTTCCTAAATCTAACTAATTTGCTATCTTGTGCAGAGAGTTTCCAGAGGCTTAAATAGCATTTGGATCTGTATCCTTTGGGAACAATGCTAAGGGATATGTGCTAGGACATGGCAATGTCTCCTCTGGCAAAATACAGTTTGACAAGGTCAATCTGGTTGAAAACCTTGAGTACAACTTGCTGAGTGTGTCACAAATGTGTGATAAAGGATATTCTTCCTTTTTCACAAAGACAGCATGCAAGATCATATCACCAGAAGGCCAGAAGTTGATAGAGAAGATCATTGAAGATCATACTTTGTTAATAGCCAAAAGATGTGGCAATGTCTATGCAGTGGACATTGAAAAAGACAAAGTACTGAACAACACTGCCTGTTTCTTCTCAAGGGCATCAACTTCAGAAACTGATCTCTGGCACAGGAGACTTGGCCATGTGAACTTTAAAACCATAAATAAAGTCACAAAAATGGGCTTGGTCAGAGGTCTACCATTAAAAGTATACCAGTGTCAAGAACACTGTGTATCCTGTTTAAAGGGTAAACAGCATAAGTCCTCCTATAAGTCTATTGAAGAATAAAAAACAACTGCATGTCTTCAACTACTCCATATGGACTTATTTGGGCCTGTAAAAATCATAAGCCTTGGTAAGAAGAAGTACTGCTTAGTCATCATTGATGACTACTCAAGATTTACATGGGTATTCTTCTTATTTTCCAAGGATGAGGCTGCTGAAATCATCAAGTTCTTCATTCTACAAGTAGAGAAGCAATACTCTCTACCTGTCAAAACCATTAGAAGTGACAATGGGACAGAGTTCAGGAACAAAACTCTGGATGAATTCTGTTTGTCTAAAGGGATTATTAGACAATTCAGTGTTGCCAGAACTCCTGAACAAAATGGTGTGGTAGAAAGGAAGAACAGAATTTTAATAGAAGGAGCAAGAACAATGTTAGCTGATTCTGGCCTACCTTTATACTTCTGGGCAGAAGCAGTTAACACATCATGTTATGTTCAAAATAGAGTTCTTATTGTTAAGAGACATTCAAAGACTGCCTATGAAGTTCTTCATGGCATAAAGCCCCTTATCTCCTTTTTCAGGGCTTTTGGGTGTCAATGTTTCATCTTGAACATCAAGGAATCTATTTCAAAGTTTGCTGCCAAAGTTGACTCAGGTTACTTTCTTGGTTATTCCTCAACTAGAAAAGCCTACAAGGTTTTTAACTCAAAAACCAGGATAGTAGAAGAAACACTGAATGTCAAGTTCAATGAGTCAAAACACACTCTCATTCCAGCACATCCTGCTGAACTTTTTGACCTTGACAACTTCCATTTTGAACCTGAAAAGACTGTCACTTCATCCAAACCTACTTATTATGGTGATCAAAGGTTTGATGATGAGGATCCAGCACCATGGACTCCTCAGACAGTCATTAAGTCAACTTCAAAACCATCAGAAGTTTCACAAACTTCTGACTCAACAAATACTGAAGGACAAACTCAAACATCTGCTTCAGCACCTGCAACTACTGAAGACACTGAAACTACTGAACCAGATATAATAGACCTCAGTAGTTTGTTTGAAGAACATGAGCCACCAACACATGTCAGTGTTTTACAACAACTGATCGAACACAAAGACCATCCACTTGATCAAATCATGGGTGATATTGCATCAGGTGTTCTTACAAGAAACCAGCTTTCCAACTTTTGTCTATTCTCAACATTTATTTCACAGTTGGAACCAAAGAAGTACCAGGAAGCCCTCAAAGACAACAATTGGGTGCAGGCAATGCAAGATGAATTGCTTCAATTCAACAAGCAACAGGTATGGGAAATCTGTCCCCTACCACCAAACAAGCAACCAATTGGCACAAGATGGGTTTTCAGGAACAAACAAGATGAAGCTGGTATTATAATAAAGAACAAGGCAAGACTGGTAGTACAAGGTTACTCTCAAGAAGAAGGCATTGACTATGATGAAACCTTTGCTCCAATTGCAAGGCTTGAAGCCATCAGGTTATTTCTGGCCTATGCCATTTCCAACAAAATAAAAGTTTATCAAATGGATGTCAAGAGTGCATTTTTGTATGGAAAGATAAAAGAGGAAGTGTATGTTTGTCAGCCACCTGGGTTTGAGGATCCTTCTCATCCTGAGTGGGTGTACAAACTAGACAAAGCTCTTTATGGGCTCAAACAGGCTCCAAGAGCCTGGTATGATACACTTTCAACCTTTTTACTCAAAAATAACTTCACAAGAGGTGCCATTGATAAAAATCTTTTCATAAAACATGTTGGAAATCATGTCTTACTTGTTCAAATATATGTTGATGATATCATTTTTGGTTCAACAAACACAAAATTGTGTGATGAATTTAAGAAACTCATGCAATCAAAATTTGAGATGAGTACAATGGGAGAACTGCAGTACTTTCTGGGACTGCAGATTAAACAACAAACAAATGGAACTTTTATACATCAATCAAAATATGTTAAAGAATTATTAAACAAATTTTCTTTACAAGACTGTAAATCATGTTCCACTCCCATGACACCAACCACACAAGTTGAACCAGATGGAAAACAGGCTGATCAAACCATGTATAGATGTATGATAGGTTCCCTTTTATATCTAACTGCTTCTAGACCAGATATTATGTTTTCAACATGTGTCTGTGCTAGATATCAATCAGCTCCTAGGGAATCACACCTTATTGCAGTCAAAAGAATTTTCAGATATCTGAAAGGAACTCCCACACTTGGAATTTGGTATCCTGCTTCAAGCAATACCAAGTTATCAGCTTTTTCAGATAGTGACTATGCAGGGTGTAAAATGTCAAGAAAATCAACATCTGGTGGTTGTCAATTCTTGGGAAACTGTCTAGTGTCCTGGCAATCAAAGAAACAAACATCTGTTGCAACTTCAACTGCTGAAGCTGAATACATTGCAGCTGCAAGTTGTACATCACAGATACAATGGCTCCAATATCAACTTCTTGATTATGGAATCAAAGAGACCAAGACACCATTGCTTGTAGACAGCAAATCTGCCATTAGCATCATTCAAAATCCTGTTCAGTTTTCAAAGACTAAACACATTGAAATCAGGTATCATTTCATAAGAGATTGCTATGAAAAAGGCAAGATTGAAGTGAAACATGTAGCAACAGCTAATCAAATAACTGACATTTTCACTAAACCCCTTGACACATCAACATTTCAGAAGTTAGTATCCATGCTAGGGATGCTAAATTTGTAAGTGTTTCTCTTTATTTTTCTGCACAACTTTTTTGTTTTTCACTTACATCTGTTTTCAAAAACTTGAAAAACTTCTGAAAAGAGAGAAACTACTGATGAACAAAACATCAGTATGGGGATATTTTCTAAAAAGTGATTAACTTCTGATAAAACAACCTTCAGAAGTTATGAATAAAGTATTTATAAGTATTTCTCATCAGCTGTTCAAAACTGCTGAAGAGAAAATGGGAACTACTGATGAAGATAATTCTTCATCAGCAGTTTAGTCAAAAAAAAAGGCAAATCAGACTTTTCCCATCATCAGAAGTTTGACCTAGTAGGTTTAAAACTTCTGATAAAGAGGTTTTTAACCTAGGCGGTTTAAAACTTCTAATAAAGAAGATCCAAGCGGTTAAAAACTTCTGATAAATATCTTTTTTCAACACTTATCCATTCAAAAACAAAAATTCCCTCCTTCTCTCTCAAGAAAGCTCTCAAACCCCTGAACCTGCAACATAAACACTGTTCGATTCATCAACACACACAAAACCACATGGCTTTAGTTCTCAAACAGGGACACAATCTCAGAGCCTACTTAGAAAAACAAGAAGGCTGGTCCCAATACGATGAGATCATTGATCTCGTCGTCAAATCCCAATATTTCACCGCTCTCACAATAGACCCACCAATACATCCTAAAACTCTTAATGAGTTCTGGGCTAATGCTGAGACAGTGATGGTGGATGATGAAGTTATCTCTCTCAACTCAACAATTAAAGGGAGACAAATGGCCATCACACCGGCCATACTTTCAAACAGACTGGGGTTGAATGATGTGAATGCCCCTGAGAAGTTTGACAACTCTGCAATCCACCTAACCATGACTGAGTGTGGTTATCAAGGTACTCTCTCACAAGCTACTATCTTTAAAAAATATTTTGAACCAAAATATAAACTTTTGTTTCATTATATAATTATGTGCTTGAGTCCTAAAACAGGGTCTTATGACCAGATGCCCTCAACCTTTCAACCAATATTTCATTCCATTGTGAATGAAACAAATTTCAGGGCATCAAAACTTTTCTTTAATGAGTTGGTGTTACATCACAATAACACTAAGAAAAAGTTTTTGTTATATCCAAGGTTCATTATGCAATGCATAATATCTGAACTGGGTAATGAGGTGCTTGTGGGTAAAACTGAAATTTTAAAACCCTTAACCTCACAAGCATACTCAAGGCACAATAAACAGGCTGCCTGGCCAGAAGATGACCAAGGGGAACCAGAACCAGTCCCCATGGAACCCTCATCTTCCAAACCTACTCCACCAAAGGCCAAGAAACCCAAGATACAAAAACAAAAACCCACCAAACCTAAAAGAAAAGTTGTTCAGGAGGTTGAGATGCCTGAACAACCTATTGTGCAATCTGCACTTCTTAAAGATGTGACTGAAACATCCTCTCAGTCTCATCCATCTCAAACCCCACCAAGAGCACCAATAACAATGCTTTTCAAAAGAAAAAGACTTAAGAAAACTATTCCAATTGATTCTTCTTTTGAAACTGCTGAACCCACTGCCCAAACTACTGAACAAGCACCCCAAATTTCTGAACCAGACATTGAAATAGCCAAACTTCTCTCTGGGCTAAAAGAGAAAGTCCCATCTACACATGTCAGTCCCCATCAACCACATAAAACAGGGGACATAGCCTCAGAAATTGACATGGATGTGGACACTCAAAGCCCTAACCAAAGAGATGAGGATGAACCAGAGTCTCTAAGCCCAAACTTAGAAACTTTTGGTACTTTTGAGGCTGCTACTACTCATTTACCACCCAGTGGTGGACCTGAGGACAGAAGTAACATAGCTAAGACCTCAACTGTGGCAACTACTGATGAAGGCTTAATGCCTGAGGTAGGAAATCCTCTGAACCAAGAAAAAGAGGTACATGAGACAACTGAGTTGGGCTCAGCTCATGATGTAACTGATACAGTCCTCATTGAGGATGTAATCAGGGATTCAGATGATTCCATTGATTTGGATGATGTTTCAAAACACCAAACTACTGAATTAACGGCTACAAGTGAAGGTCCTGCACCTGGTGTCTCTAAGCTCAAGAAGCTAGTCACACCATCTCAGGTTAAAGCCCACTCAATCCATGATTCCCCTAGAGTGGCATCTTCTGTACAACAAGAAGATCACCCAAAAACACACCCCTCACTACAAATGCCTACCCAATTCCCTGGGCAAACAAGCATAGACATGAACCAGCTATGCAGCCCAGATGGTCCCATGTACCACATGATGAACACTCTTATCAAGAATCACTTCCAAACATACACAGCTAACTTGGAGCTGTCAATCAAGAACCAATTTGGAGTGATCAAGACAAAGATGAACGATCTGTCCAACAAGATTGACTTCAACAGCAGACAGATTGCTACTCTTACAGGTCATTTCTCCCAACCCTCAACTTCCAAACTTGATGAATCCAAAAAGGGGGAGAAAATTAGGGAACCTAAGGAGTCATTCGAAGCCAGGATAAGGGCAAGAGTGGCTATCCTTGAAAGAGATCAAAAGAATCAAGCCAGAAAAGAAAAACTGGCCCAACAATTTGGTGTCTCTATTCAAGAAATAGAAGATGCTGAAAAGTCTGATGAATCCCAAGGGCACAATGAAGAAACCTCTGATGGCCAAAGTTCTGATGAAGAATCAGAAAGTACTGAAGACAATCCTTCAGTAGTTGACAAACCTTCAGAAGTTGTCAACCCATCAGAAGTTAACACTTCCAAGACTCAAACTGCTGACCCTTCCAGAACAACTGCTTCTACTCAACCAACTTCTATTCCTACTAGGCCTACTACAACAGTTACCACAATGACTGTGCTAAACCCTTCTCCAATCTCTCAATCAGCAGAACTACTTGAGAAGAGTTTAGTGGCAGCCCAAAAGAAGGCAAGAGAAGATCAGATCTGGAAAACACTGGAAGAAAGGGATGACTTGGATCTAAGCCATGAAGAAAAACTTCAGCTTATGAAGCTGAACTCCAAAGGCAGGCTAGCCTAGACGAAATTGCTGAAGAAGATAAAAGACATCAACTGATGTCTTACATTACAAAGAACAGCAAAATCAAAGCCCATACATTGAAGAGACTCTCTGTGGAAGAGCTGACAAGAAGAGCTCAACTTATTGCAGATAAACTTGCAACAAGTAAAGACACAAAGGCCAAGAGAGCTCAGATGATAGAAGAACTGGTAGCTAATGGTTATGGTTCAAAAGCCTCAGTGTCCAAATGGAAAGAAGAAAGATTGGTGGACACATATAGAAAATATAAGGCTGCAAGGGCTGCTAATCCAGAGAAGTTTCAAACTGCTGAAGTTTCAACTTTAGTAGTTAGAACTTCTGGTGTTCAAAGAAGACCAGCTACACAAAGAAAGAAATCAGAGGAGAAAGTAAAGACTGATTTCAGAATGGTACTACTAGAAGGTAGTACAGTAGTCCATTATGATTTTGACATAGAAGAAAAGCCTCTGATCACACAATTCAGGGATCCTTCCACCTTTGCATATCAAATCCAGAAGACCATCACAGACAAACTGCACACCAAGGTAGTAACTGAACATCATTTGCCAACATTTCAGATACCTAACGTGATGGAACAACAGCAGGGAAGTGAATCCCACCTGAGAGTCACAGAAGTTGAAAACATTCAACACTCAGGAGAAACCCAGAGTACCACCATGGTTACCTACACTGCAGACTTTGACAAGTCTAAAGTACCAATCATCAGATGGTCCTTTACTGATAACAACTCAGTACTTGTGACAAGAAGAGATCAAACAAGCAGGGCATATAGGTCGATGAATGAGCTGAAGAAACTATCAACCAAATACCTGCTTACAATCCAACACTTAGAACCACAGAAAGGGTCTCTTACTGATGATCAACTGAACCAGCTCAAGAATTCCATGTTCAAAGGAATATGGAAAATTGTGAAGGACAGAAAAGAACAATAAGGAATTAGTAAGGTTTTGGCTTCATCAATCCAGGGGGAGATTGTTAGGACAAAAAGGATTGGTGAAACCACTTTTGCAAACCTTAGTCTAATTCACTTCTGTCAAAATACTCTAAGTATAGAACTGCTGAAGAAAAAGGATCAAGCTGCTGAAGAAGAGATTCAGAAGTGCTGAAGAAGAAAAGTCATCAGAAGTTCTGAAGTTCAAACCAGACACTTCTACTAAAGAACTACTGAAGACAAACTACTCATCAGTAGTTTGTCATTCATCAGTACTACATGAAGATCTTTTCCACCGCCTTTGTATATCAGTAGTTTATTACTTTAGTATTTCTTTTTGCTTTATGTACAAGTTCCAAGACTGCAACTTGTTGCAACTTGTTTCTGAACTTGCTTTTGGCAAGGTTCATGTATTTGTAAAGTCTATAAATAGAAGGGTTCATCCCTCTGTTTTAGACATTGATTTTAATACAAGAAATCCTTCATTACTTATTATTGTTATTTCCATTTCGTGTTTATTGAGAATCTGTCAAAGTGTTTCATTCTCATTCAATACTTAGATTCTCAATAAACACTTATCATTTATTAGTTCTTGAATCCAGGGGGAGTTATAACTCCTGTTGATAAGTGTAGCTTTAAACTTATAAACATTCCGCTGTGCTATCACTCATCAAGAACTTGCTAAACACTTAAGTGTCAACTAGCAAGTTCAACAAAAGAGCAATATACGGATCCAACAAGGGTTTTGCTCAAAACGGGAAAAAATATGCGTACCAAATATGCGTTCATGTATAGCATAAAATTTTGATTGAAAGAATAGTATAATATAAATCGATTAAATCGTACAGTTTGCACAAAATGAAAGTAAACGAGTTAAATTAATGCTCAAAACCAGGGTTGTAATAATAACTAATAATAACTAGTGTGAGGATAGTTGCGAATAACGCGTGAGAATAACCACCAATAAAAGAATAATACGAGAATAATAAGATAATGTGTAACTATAGAATAGTGTAAAAATAATGAAATTTACAGTAAATGAAAGTGCGCAGAACAGACGTATAGTCTACTGGAATGAGGATAACGTTTTAGAAACCGAAGAATGCTTTAAGTTCAAAACAGGTTCACTTGAAAAGATTTCGTAGGTACACATTTTCATGTGTTTACGAGAAGTCGAGTTTGAAAAATGTTATAAGGCTTGTTGTTAGTTGCAAATTTCTCCTGAAAACATATATTGGATACGTCATATGAAAACAAAAGGTTTACATTTGACCTTTAAAATATGCAATACAAGTTTGTAAAATGCAAAATGAAACCATTTCATAAAGTATGTGTAAATCTAATGTGTTTTAAAAGACCAAGATTTTAAATAACGTGCATGATAAAATCAACGTATGTAATAGATTACCAATATTTAAGAAAATTCATAATTTATCATTTGAGTCTTCAAATGATGAACAAAACATAAATATCAATATCATAAAACATTGAGATTGTTTCCATAGGAAACTTTGACTAACTAAAGTAATTGAAATGTTATTAGTGACTTGTGGGGGCGTACTTTAGCCTATAAGTGAATGCTCATCCCGAGAGTTCTCAGGTCGGCATACGGGTCCCTCGTCTGATTGTGATTTATACGAAATACCAGGCCTAAACAGAAAACTCAGGATACAGGCGTTCACCCTTCCAGATTGCACGTGCCCCATCACTAGTGAATTCCAAAACTTTAGCGAGATTAAAAACGAGATGCAGAAATAGATCCTTGAGATGTGGATTTCACTCCTAACTCAAAGATGTATTTCAAAATTGAAAACTATTGTGGAATGAAACCAATCACTAAGTTAAGGATATCACTCCCAGCTTAGTGGTTAAGTTTCTTTTTGAAGGAAATACTCTTTGAGGTGTGGATGTCACTCCTATCTCAAATGTATATTCCTAAGATAAATAAAATATAGAGGAGTGAAACTAATCACCAAGGTATGGATGTCACTCCTAACTTCGTGATATCGTTTCGTTTGTGAAATATGAGTGTCTTTCTTCTCTAAGCAAAATATCGAAAGAATATCGAGAAGGAATCATAACGAAAATATCTTGAAAGAAAGTATAAGAATAAATAGAGATATACACGAGAGGACTCGTGAGTGTAAGCTTAGTTATAGACTAGGCTAAAAGGCATTCTAATAACCTAATTCCCTATAACCATGGCTCTGATACTAATCTGTAACACCCTAACCGATGGCAGAAACATCGAGATGTCACGTAGTGACGATTGTTCAATAGCTCATGGACTAGAAATGTAAATTTGAATACATTG
This sequence comes from Ambrosia x helenae, assembly GCA_030844895.1. Lineage (NCBI taxonomy): Eukaryota > Viridiplantae > Streptophyta > Magnoliopsida > Asterales > Asteraceae > Ambrosia > Ambrosia x helenae. Next base: position 11,345,152 of record CM061225.1, read on the forward strand.
AATTGAATAATTTATTACATTGAAAGGAATTACAAGATACAAAATTCTATTGTGACAACTAAAACTAAAATCCAATAAATCTCAAATCTAAGTCTAATTTCCAAAAGCTTAGAAATGATCTCATAAGAACCTGAAACATGTACGAAAATAATTTTGTCAATACAAAAATGTATTGGTGAGCATACCCTATTTGAATACATATAGTAGAAAAGTGTTTCGCAATTCACGTGTTGTATACTGTTTGCAATTATGTAATAAGTAATATCCGTTTAAAATCAACCCTAAGAATCAAGTATCAAGAATCAAACCATTTTTTAGTATAATGAATCACAAGACAATGACCAAAGTCTCTCAATAGAGTCACAAGGGGTATATACCATAGTACTATTCATTAAAATGACAGGCCCTCAAAGGCTAATGATTTTGACAAGTCATAGACACACAAATTAATACAAGCAAACACACATGAGAATTGCTATTTTAGTAAAAGGAAATAGAAACTTGATATAAGTACATGAGTAGCCCCAAAAGTAAAATGAAAAAGGGGAAAGATATACTCACAGTTTGCGAAAGCGATCAAAATCCAACTTAAGCGGTCGTGAGCTAAGTAATGGGAATTCCGAGGAATTCAACCTATAATGTATATGAATACTAATAAGTCTAAGAATCTAAGGTAACTAGGGTCTAAGGCATTAGGGTTTGCTAAGTCGATTTGGGGAATTAGAGTTTTATGGTAAATCGAATTATTATAGAAGTTGTATATTAAAATTAATATACCAAAGTTTGTAAATATGGTTTAGGTAATATAGTTATTACCAATTGAATATTTAGATAAAAATATGTTTGAATAATTAAGTCAAAATAATTAAATTAATTTATTTCACTAGTTATTGTAAATAAATACACTAGTCATAAATGTTTAAATAAATAATTATGAGTTACACCATGATCCAGCCAATGGTAATTAAGATTTTCAAACATAGAATTATTTCTATTTGATAAAAAACTATTTATAAAATAGGTATTTAATAGTATAAATAAATAAATAAATAGTTATGTCTAATTAAACATAAATAAGACTGATAATTCAAGACATGATCCAAAAATACTATTTTTATAGAAAATGGATACTTTCTGATGTAAAGTAATGAAAATAATTTTCCCATAATTTTTATAAACTTATTTATATTTAAAACTGATTTAATGAGATTAAATCATGTTTAAATGATTAAAAAATAGAAAATTAATAAAAATAAGTGTTTTCTGAACCAATAATTTTTATGTTAGTTCATAATGATGAGAAATAATTTCCCAAAAATTTTGAGATTAAAATCGTTAAAAATGAATTTTTAATCCATTAATCATGATTAAAACAAATTAAATAATCAAAATTACGAACATAAAATATTTTCCAGAAATATATAACTTATAATAAAAGAATTGAATTTCTATGAGGTGGCATTCAATGAATGTGCCATGTGGCACTTTGAGGTGATAGTATTGAATTTATTATTTTAAATAAAAGATAAATTTTTAAAATTTTTATTTTCTTTTTTAAATAAAATCTATATCTATATTATCTTAAAATTTCAAATATGTTAATTAATATCTTTTCCTTATTTTCCTCTCACATTTTTAAATGTTAATTATTATTTTAAAATTTCAAATATTTTAATTAATATTTTTATCTTTATTTTTTCCTTATTTTTCACTCACAATTTTTAAACGTTAGTAACTTTTATGTATGACATTTTTTTTGAAAAAAAAATTACACCAAATTAACGATCGCTTTATTATCTTTCCAACGAGCACCATAGTTCTATACAGAAAACTAAAAAAATGTTTTTTAGTGAGTTTTTGTTCATGCAGAAAAAAAACATATGTGTTTTGGTGATTTATTAATCATATATAGGCAAGTACTAATCGTGTTATGATAGTATATATGTTTTTAAACCTACTATTACATATATGAATTGCCCATGTTCATGTGCTATAACGATATGCTTAGCATTAAAAGAGGTTGAGATTTTTTTAATCTGCTAGGAACGCAGCATGAGAGCCCCTTTTCGTAGTATAAAGATTAGAACAACTTTCTTTAGCATTAAAAGTGGTTGAGACTGTTTACTTCTTTTATCCTTTTTTTATTAAGTCATATTAGATTTTTCAACCCGGGACACTCCCGGGGTAATCAGCTAGTAAAAAATATGATAATTTTCTATGAGGTGTCAAGAAGCTACTCCTAAATTTTCATAATTTTTGGGTAAAAATTAAATTTATTATGAATATTTCAAGATATAATGGTATTTATATAAATAAATAAGAAACAAAATAAAATTAAAAAAAAACAGAAAAGAAAGGTGGGAGGGCATAATCGAACTCGAGCCCAAAATCACTTTAAGAACCCTAACCCTTAATCTAATAACCAGCTTCAAGCAAGATTAATTCTCAATAATAAGGGGCTTTTAAAGAGGACACTACGATGATCAAAATGGCATAAAAATCAGAGACTCACATGGTGTTTTGAGGTTCGAACCCGAGGGTTGCAGGTCCAAAAATAGGAGCCCGATTAAGAAGCTTTCCATCGCGTTTTAGCTTCGGTTTTTTTTGTGGGTTTTGTTGTGTAAGGGTGCAGAAACGGAATGGTGTAAATGATTTATATAGTTGTTCGAGAAAAACGAGTGTTAGGCCTCTATGTAATAACTCGACGGTTACAAGATTAAAACCCAATAAAAACTTGATTAAAACGTAAATTAACTAAAGGATTAAGTCGGTTATGATGGAGATTAGTTAAAGGTTCCAAAAGAAACGGAAAAAAACACATTAATGGTGAGAATCCAAGCTCACCGGAGACGAGCTCCGGTCGCCGGAATATCCGGCCGGAAAAACGCAAGTATCAGGGAAAAGGGAAAACAGATTTTGAACTTTCTATGGTTGGCAAAGTTAGTCCCTCTAGTTTGTTAGGTTAAGTTTAATGTGAATTGGTTAGTTATTTTCTTATAAAAAGTTAACCTAGTTAATATAACTTAACTTAAAAGTTCCTAATCTTTATAAAACTTGAAAATTTTTTAAAAATCTTTTACGAACACGTTTTAACATACGCATTTGATTAAAACTTATACCCGACCCATAATAAATATAAATGGTAAATTTTTAGTTCGCTCTAAACTTAAATTTGAAAACGAGGAACTTGCAGGGACTATAATGGAAATATTTGAAGGGCTATTATTGTCAATTAGATGAAAGACGAGGGTGACGGATGTCACACCCACTCCAATGCCAAACAAGCTAGTCTTTTGGTAATTTATTTTCAGCCCTGAAGTCAAGAAAAAACACCTCATAAGACGGATGATATTCTTGATATTTTCCTCGCCCCATTCCCCGACAAAAACTATGTCATCCGCATACATTAAATGGGTGATGGTCGGCCCGCCATTAGGTAGTCGAAGGCCATAAATAAATCCCAAATCTCGTGCCTTTTGAATGAAACAAGTTGTAACACCCCAACCGATGGCGGAAACATCGTGATGTCACGTATTGATGATTGTTCAGTAGCTCATGGTAAATATTAAATTTCAATAAGTGATTTAAATACATTACATACAATTGTTCTACAAGAATTTGTACATCAAAATGAAAAATACTAGATACACATCTTCAAGCATTAACTCTAATCTTCAAGCAAGCTATAACCTGAAACATGTTAAGTTTGAAAATATTTTGGGTCAACAAAAGTTGGTGAGAATTACATAGGTTTTGATAATTGAATAAAAACTTGTACAATTCGAGTGTCATGGCAAGTCTAGTCCGTATGTGAAAACAAAACTATCAGGTAAATCGAGTGCATAATCAACCCTTGTGACTAGAATACTGTGGTCCATCCCATACGCATATGGTTCACTCGATTATGTTATGTGTTCGATAACAATCACCCACGCTACCTATGTAGGAGGTACACGTATCCGGGTGGGATTGTCAGTCCAATAGATCTATCATTGTATACCGTCGGCTGATCAATGTTAATGATTATGCTAGAATAATGTGCTTACCTTAGTAATGTTTAAGACATAATGCAACATAGAATAACACATAGACACTTATGATTGAATTGTAAATTGAATGTTGTAACATGTTTCACCCCAAAATAGTGAAATGGAAAAGGGGCTATGTAAACTCACCTGAAATTCACTGTATAAGTATTAGCAAGTAGCAACAAGTCTGAACTTGGATTAATTGAGCTCTTGTATCCTATTACAAATAAATGATGCCTTAAATTCTAATGCAAATACACTTGTTTCATTTATTGATTGTATAGATAGTTTATTCAACTACCTAGACTCGCATTGAACGAATGTGCGTCTTAAAGTGTGTATGACTTAACGAACCGATTGTACTTGGTTTAGTTTCTAGAAAATATATGTGAATGTATAGTCATATACAATATATACTTTATTATGATATATTCAGGATTTCACGACTTGAGACTAGTTGTAAAAGAAGCTTTTAGACTAGTGAAAATAATGTACACGTAACTTGATTTGTGTTTTAGTTTGTTTGAAGACCGGATGATATATGCATTATGTTTATTTATGTACGCTTTTATATCATGACGAAATATAGTTTGAATAGCGTCTATTTGTAAAATATAACTTCTTTTGTACAAAATTATAGTTATATTTTGTGAAAATTTGGGCAGAGTTTCCTCTGTTTTTGTATAAAACCAGACAACTCAAGTTGTCTATATTTTCTCAAAACATCAATCCTCCAATATTCTAAACACATCAACTAAATCTTTATACACGATAAATGGTTCAAGTTATTAAAGCTATAACAAGCGAGGAAACTACATTTTTGACAAGTAATATATATATTCAAGTTAAAAAGAAAGTAACTTTTAGTCGTAAGTCGGTTCGGTTCGTTAAAGATTTAAAATATTTAGAATTATATATAAACAATAGAACGGAAGGTAACTAAACCAAATGCACAGGTGTGAGTTATACCGTCTTGCAAATAACTCGCGGACCGACACGTACGCGCCTCGAACCAAGTGTCTATAGATCTGACCAGGTTTGACCGTCAACTAAACTTGAAAGAACCGGACTTTGACCAGCCTTGACCTGTTGACTTGAGTCTTGACCAGAACCGAACTTGGGTGGAGTTGACCAGTAGATTGACTTGGTCAACTGGTGTTAATCAAAGCCCCAAAACTTAACCCGAGCACCTCGGTCAGACCTCTGTTGTCTTGACCATTGTCGGCCATCGTACAGGGACCGAACCAGTCACCTTTACTACTATTCCAAGAATCAATGCCAACCCAGAACTAAACTATGAGAACGAAACCACGTCACTAAACCCGGACTTACCCGAAAAGAACCATGCCATACCCGTGACCATTTCCGGTCACGGTAACAGGTCTGAACTGACTCCGTCTTTGTTCACCATTAGCCAGCACCATACGCGAATCTGAACTTGGCCTTCATATTGTTATCGTTGCTTGAACAGGGGCAGAAAGGAGGTGTTTGTTGCTGTGGCCGACGGGTTTGTTCGAAACTCGAGTCCGATCACCGGACTTTAGCGAGAGGGAGGGAGAGAAATAGGTGTGTTCTGGTGGCTCAAGGTGGATGGACGATGAGGACAGGGTGGTTGTTGGCGACGGCAGAGCTAGAGAGGGAAGAGAGGGGAGGGTGGTGGTTCGGTGGTTGCTGTGTGTGCGTGGAGAAGGAAGGCAGGTTGGAGAGGAGGAGAGACTTGTATTAGAGTGAGGGAGAGTCAACGAGAGCTTAAGGTTTTGGATTAGAGGTTTGGTTTTGGTGATGATTATCGTCCGGTTGGCTCCCATGGTGGTCGCCGCCGCTGCTCATCAGGGAGGAAGTGAAGGAGTTGTGAGGGAGAGAGTGCAAGAGAGTTCTGTAATAAGTTTCTAGCCAAGTAAAGGTTTGATTTATAACACTATTGTTGTTAAGTAATGTTTCAATCATTTGACCAATGTATGGTCAAACATGTCAAAAATTGGGAACAAATTAATGAGATTGAGAGTGGTATACGCGAATTTATGAGTTGGATCTGACGCGTCTTGTGGGTCATGCATGTGCAAATTTCCATTTGATTGTAGTTTCCACATAAAGCTCAATTAAGTGGTCAAAATCATAGGGTTTTTTTTGGGTTTTAGTTATAAGTTTTGGTTATGGTGAAATGATGTGGAGGAAGAAGATAATGGAGAAGACAAAGATATTATATAGGTAAGGTTATGATAGGTGGGTCAGGTGGAGAGTTATTGTTTAAACGAACTAATAACCGACTCGGTCTCAGTTAAATATTATTATTATTATTATTATTATTATTATTATTATTATTATTATTATAAATAAACAAAATCACTTAAAAAAAATCGCGATGTTACACAAGTCAACGCCTCCATAGCCATAATGAAAAGGAATGGGGATAGCGGGTCCCCTTGCCTTACACCATGGTAGCATTGAAACTCTCTAGACGGCAACCCATTTATTAAAACCGAAGCTCTAGAAGACTCCAAAATCCCATAAACCCACCGCCTCCACCTTGGTGGAAAACCCATCTGTTGTAACACCGATAAAATGAAGTTCCAATTTATTGAGTCGTACGTCTTCTCCATATCTACCTTTAAAACAAAACCTTCAGCCCGAGAAGATTTAGCCCACGCACAAACCTCGTTTAAAATTAGGGGCCCATCTAGGATATTCCTCGAAGCCAAAAAACCATATTGCACCTCGGAAATTACCGACTCAATGACCACCTTGACCCTATTCGCCAAGACCTTGGAAATAATCTTGGAGATACACCCAATGAGACTAACGGGTCGAAATTCATTGAAAGTGATAGGGTCAATTGTTTTTGGAATAAGAGCGATAAAAGACGAGCCGCACCCCCCGATTTATTACCCCGTTGTAGAAAAAAATCCTCCATGACTTTCATGACATCATCTTTTAAGAGTTCCTAGAATTGTTTAAGGAACCCAAAAGTGAAGCCATCCGGTCTGGGAGCTCGATCACTGCCACAATCCCATATAGCCAATTTAACTTCTTGAACAGAAAAAGGCATTACCAAGAGATCCGCTTTTGAAGACGATGAGCACTTCAAACCAGAACACTGGAAGGTAAGCCGAGACCTCATTGGTTCCCGAAATTTGTGAGCAAAAAATTATCTAGCTTCATCCTTAATGCGTTCCGGGTCACACACCCACTCAGAATTCACCTTAATTCCATTTATTTTTGGTAATTAATTGAAATCGAACTGATAACCGACACATTAACCGACTTAACCGGTTGGTTATGGTTATATTGATATTAGAGTTATGCATTTATTTAGCCTTTATGACAGGCGTTAATATTAGAGTTATACATTGTTTTAGGTTAGGTATCAATATTAGTATGTTACAGTTGTACATTTTTTTAGCCTTTAGGATAGGTGTTAATATTAGACCTACATTGGAGTTATACATTGTTTTAGGTTAGGTGTTAGTATTGAAGTTGTACATTGTTTTAAGTTAGGTATTTAATATTAGAGATACATTGTTTTAGGTTAGACATTAACATTGCAATTATACATTGTTTAAGGTATTTAATATTACGTGTTAACATTGGATTTATACATTGTTAATTGTTTTAGGTTAGGTGCTATCTGAAGCTTTCGTGCATGTAAATGTGAAGCGCATCATTATATTTCATATGTAAAATTGATGTGTCATATTAGATTTCTCAACCCCGGGATGCTCCTGGGGTATAATCTAGTGTGTGTGTGTATAGGGGAAAGTTAATTTGAGAACACCTATATTTCGTGCGAACCGTGAGAACGGCATCTAAAACCATTCAAATTCAAAATTTCTTTTTACACTTGTCTTTATTACTAAAATACAATCCTAAAAACACAATTTACGCGTAAAAATTCAAACGTATACGGAAATAATTTGTTTTTACACATGTGTAAACTGCTTCATTTACATATGTGTAAAAAGTTAATTTAAAAGTGTTTTTGCAAAAAAAGTTGAATTATTTGGAAAGAAAATTCATCTATTAATGTTGTATTTTGATTATAATGAGGCTTGTATTAAAAAAAATTGATTTTGATTGATTTTTTTACTTGTTCTCACGGTTCTCACGATATTTAGTGTTCTCAAGATAACCCTCCCCTATATATATATACATATATATATATATAGTAAAGATCAAATACAAAGTGTTTTTTTTGGTGAGAACTATGAGAATCAAATGGGGGGGGGGGAAATTTATTTATTTTTTAAAATTGTTTTTCCCATGTGCTTAAACATACTTTCTAGATGAATAATACAAAAAAAAATCAATTTTTTTAGTGTCATTAGGTCATTAAAGTAAATACATTATTTTACACTAGAGTAATTATGTAATTACTCTACAACAATAATTACGTAATTACTCTACACCAAAATTTATTTATTTTTTGTTTTTTTTTTAGATTTCAATACTACAATACATGTTTAACAATATGGGGAAAAATTTCGAAAAAAAAATAAAAAAATACCATCTTTTGATTCTCACAGTTCTCACAAAAAACACTATATATATATATATACTATGAGATAAGATCACGTACATATAGAATTTTCATACGAACTGTACGAAATAAGTAAAAGGCATGGTGGCATTTTAGTAATTATTGAAAAAGTTACTTTATACTTAAACCTACTTTTTGATAAGTCTACCTAACAACAAATTTCATTCAAAAAACCCTCAAATCAGATTGCAAACCAAAAAAACTCTCAAAAAACCCTCAATAAACATCACAATCGAAGCGATCAGCCAAGATGAAGTTCAAAATCATCCAAAAACATCAAACAGGAGGCAATATGTGATTTTTATACGATTTTTTTTTCACTTTTCATGCTAAATTTCTAAAACAGAAAAATATGATGTTTCTTGTATATATTTTTTTATGAAGAACAAGGTTTTAAGGTTGTAGGCTTTTGAAGTTGTTCTATGTAGAGTACTCTTTGTGAAACTTGGTATAGCATGTTATATGTAGAGTAATTTTTGTGACACTTGGAGCTGAGAAAGAGAAAACATGAATTTGTTTAAAGCAGAGGATCAACAAGAACATGATGAAATGAAAGAAGGATCTGCTACAAAATTACTCTACTTATACAATAATTACTCTACACTATAAACAACTGTTGATTACTCTAGAGTATTTATATAACGTAATTATAACTAGAGTAATTATATAATTACATTTTCTTCAGTAGTAATGAATTGGTTTCTGGAGTAATTTTGAAACAAGAGACTGAATGTTTCTTGTAGAGTAATTTTTGAAGTTGTAGAGTAATTTTTAAAGTAGTCATTGCATGTTTTGTGGAGCAATTTGTGAAGTAGTTATGGATTGTTTTGTAGAGTAATTTGCGTTTGTTTAGTATTTTTGTGAAGTAATTATTGTTTGGTTTCTAGAGTAATTTTGAAACTAAAGACTGAACGTATGTTTTGTTTTATAGAGAGAGAAAGTGGGGTAAGAGAAAGTGACATAATGTCTGAGAAAGAGAAAGTAGCAGATAAAAGTTGTTGTTATTTACAATAATGTCACCGCCTTTTTTCTTTGATTCGTACAGTTCGTACGATTTATTTGTTTGTATTTGATCTTTTGTCTATATACTATATATATAGTATGGGGAGGGTTATCTTGAGAACGCTAAATATCGCGAGAACAGTGAGAACAAGTGAGAAACTAATCAAAATCATTTTTTTTCAATACAAACCTAATTATAATTAAAATATAACATTAATAAATGAATTTTCTTTCCAAATAATTAATCTTTTCTTGCAAAAACACTTTCAAATTAACTTTTTACACATGTGTAAATGAAACAGTTTACACATGTATAAACAGTAAATTTACACATGTGTAAAAACAATTTATTTTCATATACGTTTGAATTTTTACGCGTAAATTGTGTTTTTGAGATTGTATTTTAGTAATAAAGATAAGTGTAAAAAGAAAATTTGAATTTGAATGGTTTTAGATGTCGTTCTCGCGGTTCACACGAAATATATGTGTTCTCAAATTAACTTTCCCCTATATAGTATAAGGTTATATTGGAAACCCTTATTATAGTGAAAACTCTGGAAACTCTAAAACTTCCCAAACTTTTTTTTATTTGAAAATTTTAGGATATGTAATATACATGATTTTAAGCATTTTGAGCCAAAAAAAATCAATTTTTTTTAAAAATAAATAAATAAATAAGTTTTCGGGTAACACATTGTTAACACATGTTAATTTCGCATAACATGTGTTACTCGAAAACTTATTTTTTTAAAAAAAAAAAAAAAAATGCTCGGCGCTTTTTTGATTTTTTTTGCTCAAAATGCTTAAAATCATATATATTACATACCCTAAAATTCCAAGCCCTAAAAAGCTCGGGAAGTCAGAGTTTTCACTATAACAAGGGTTTTCTTAGGATCCTAACCCTATATATATATATATATATATATATATATACACACACACTAGCTTTTATCCCGGGAACGTCCCGGGGCTGAAAAATATAACTATTCTAATAATACTAATACTAATAGTAATAATTATTACGCTTGTAATTAAATAAATAAAAAATAACCTTGCTATAAGGTGACACCATGTGTTGCAGTGTTGCACGATTCTTTCTCCTAGCTTCTCTTGATGAAGTATACATATCCATCTTTAGAAGAGTAAAATTCCAATGATAGCATGACGATTGGGCTGAATTTCAACATCGTAGATAAGAACCTGGTTTAAAAGAAAAAACATGATTAATGAATAACCTGAACAATTTGTGTTTTTTTTCCCTGTATAAACGAAACCCCACAAAAAATAGTCGTTTTTTCCTCCGTTTTTTATATAGCACTATGGTACTCGTTGGAAAGATAATAAAACGCTCGTTAATTTGGTGTAATTTTTTTCTTTAAAAAATTTCGTATATAAAAGATATTAACCTTTAAAATTATGAAAAGAAACATAAGAGAGAAAATTTTAAATTTGTTTTTAAATTCTTTTTTCCTAAAATAACTCACTTTAATTTTAGTATATTAGGTTTTATATTATTATTTGTTTTTTTAATTGGTCTAGAGTTGCCACATCACATCCTATGTGGCACATCTCAAATGAGAGATTGCATAATATTATGACATGTAGGATATCTAGCTTTGCAATATATATATATTTATATATATATATATATATATATATATATATATATAAAGATAAAGATAATTCTTTTGCACGAATACCATTTCCATAGATATAGATACTAAAACATCACTCTTAATTAGGTACACATAATATTCTTTGATTCACGCTAAATTTTAGCAAGCCCTTCAGAACAAGGTGAGTATACTTGTCCCTTTTTTTGTTTTCTTGCACTTTTGTGGTGAAACATGTACAACGTTTTTACCTACAATTCTTACACGTGTTATGCTTTGAATTCTTGTGCTTGTGAGTAAACATAAACGCAGTATACTTGCATCATTACAAAATCATCAACTTAGCTAGCCAACTTTAACAATGGATAACGCTATTTGAATTGACAACCCGCCTAGTGGAAAGTACCTATGTGTATTGGAAGTTCTAGGTCATTGTTAATTCTTTATTCTTTGTCATCATAAGAGATTTGATTTTGATCCACATTATGTGCTTACGTGCTTATCATATTGCCTTGAATGATTTATGACACTTGAATTGTATAACATTTTTATACCTATATTATACATACACAAACTAAGTGTACTCACCAACATTATTGTCGATGTCTTATTTTTATACATGCTTTCGGGAACGCTTGATGATTGTCACTTAGGCTTGGACTTAGACTTAATAAACAAGCTTTATGTATCGTTTTGTTTGAGACTTGATGTAATGGATTGACTTTGATTATTGACTCTTAATCATGAATTTAATAATATTTACAGTTTAGTACCATGAGCTTTTGAACAATCGTCACTACGTGACACCTCGATGTTTCCGCCATTGGTTGGGGTGTTACACCTAAAAAACCAACAATGATAAATAAGCAAAGAACCTACGCCCTGGTGACTAAATTCGAGCAAATGAAAAGAATAACGAAATTCTCAAATGAAGTCAAGCGATGAAACAGGAAGAATGTTACCACAAAATGTTGAAAATCATAACCTCCAAATCCCGTGCCATTTGCATAACTGCAAGAGAACCTAATCACATTCGACTTCCTTCCTATAAGCAATCACCAAATCCTCTCGCACTTGCGAAACAGGAACCAAATTCACTGTAAAAAAAAGTACATGAATTTTCCATCCAACATAGAATCAAATATTAATATGAAACATTAACCAATCTTTCAATGCCCATTTAACAACATATTTTGTTTTCTTACTTCCGTTAGACAGCTAAAGCAACAACCAAATATGAAGGTGTCCCTAATTCATCCATGATTAATATTTCTACAAAATTGCAGATAAAATTTTGTAAAATTAGAAAAAAAAAAATATCAAACAACATCTACATAATAATCATGATCTTAATCCTACAAATTAAATCCATAAAACCAAAATAAATAAAAACAACCATAAACTTCATACAAAATTAATAACCATGTAAACAATTATTACCGTGCTGATAGTGAGGTACCCGTGAACCTTCATGGTTATGCCATGTCCCCCATTAAAAGGATTTCTTTTTTGTTCATTCCCAAGGAAGAAGTCAAAAGTCTCCCAATGAAAAGTGATGTCGCCTTTGGAAAGAAGTCACTAACCTCAAAATCATAGGGAAATGTCGCGTCGAGCCCTCATAACCATCTGAATCTTTGAGATCAATAGAGGAAAATTTTAAAAACAATTAAAAACATTTAACTCAGCAACCCGCACGATTAAAATTTACCGGAGATGTGATCGGAATCCAATCGGAATACATGACGAAGACTGACCGGTTCTCCGGTCATCATCAACATCATTGGCTTCACCTCTACTCTCACAGTTTTAAAAGATAACATCACACACACGCATCATCATCATCATCATCATCATCATCATCATCATCGGATGTGTGTATGAAGGATGAGATAATCGGATGGTTTAATGGATACCGAACAACTGAAAGAGAATAGATGAAGATGTTGGTTATCAGATTAAAGGACAAAAGGTTACCGGCCATCGTGGGTGTTGGGTTTGGTTATCGGTACAGAAAAGAGGAGGAAGATGAAGGGTTTCGGTCGTCGTCGTCGTCGTCGTCGTTATTGAGACACAAAGACCCACACACTCCTTCCAATTCCAACACCAACATCTACTGAACATCTTCTTCATCTTCTCACCTACCCCTTCCATCCATCCATCCACAAGGTTACCATATCTATACATAGAATAAATATCCAATACCCAAACCACCCCTCTATTCTATATCTATACACAGACACACACACACGCATATATATAGAGAGAGAGAGAGACCCTTCTTCTCCGGCGACACCATCTTCTCCGGCAACACCCTTCTTCTTCCTCTCCTCTTCTTCTTTACTTCTTCCTCTTCTCACACACACAGAGATCAATAATAATAATCAGTTCAGGGGCAACGCCCGTTGTGAACATAACGCTCAAAGGGGCAGCGCCCCCATAGCGCCCGGGGTGGGGCGGTGTTGCCGGCACTATGGGGCCCAAAACGCCACCATGGCGCCACCACTACAGGTGATCTAATAAGTTTACCTCACATGAAATTCACAAAATTCACGGGCTAACTATGCCCAGTTTATAATTTATTTACTTTGAAGTCCAATTTAAACAACTAATAAGCCCATTTTGTCTCTCTAATAAACCTAATAAATTAAAGCCCATTTACCAAAACCCCTTTTAACTTGAAATCAGCAACACCGGTAGGCAATTGAACACAATCGATGATCACTGATGGCTAAACAGAACCAATTAACCATTGATATTGTTCGAACCATCTCCAACTAACGACTGTAACAGTGATGCACCGCTGCGTACCCAGATGACACAAATGAGCCAACCTGATCCAAGCTAGAGCTTCGAAACCAGAGCTCTAAACAGGTTGAGCTAAATCTCAAGCTGAAACTCGAGCTTGTTAATCCTTCCCAACCAAACTGGACTCCGAACTAAAACTTTTGATGACTGTTTATATCGCAGCTCAATGTGAAAATATGCATGGATTTTGTTACAGTATTACAATGCCAGGAAACAGTCTTGCTGTCGAAGGTACACAACAGAATGCGAACAGAACACAATATATTTAAATTCGCAAGAATGGAAATCGCAAAACTGCTTTTCACATCATAAACTAGATTCATTCAGGTTAAATCAGATGTTAATTCTTATGGATCAAACCAACACAAAATAGAGAGACCAAACCTTGCAAACTTGATTCTGAAAATCGACAAAATCAATGTGCACGACAATTTTTAGTATACACTAAACCCAACCGCCACCACATCTTACCAAAAAGGACTTCATGAAAAAACAGACTGGTAAACTCATTGAATCTTGAAGAGATGTTTCAGGCTGACCACCAACTTCCATTCATCATGAGTCAACTCATCCTGTATACATGCAGAATTACGAACTATAAGCCTACATACATATGTGAAATAATAAATCATTTTAGATTGCAATTTTTAATTACCCGATAGTAGGCCTTTAGTACATCGATCGAGTTTCGTGAGATGCGACTGACAAGCTCGTCTTCTATCTCGAAACGTCTCCCGGATATTTTCTTGTGCTCATTGACATTGGTTCCAGTTATCTTCCAATGAAAATATATATATATATATATATACAGTTAGTGTCTTAAATAAGATTTTTAAATATTTTAATCTTACTTTTTAAGTAGTGATTTAGAAGGTGAGTGAATTAAAAATAGACAAACTTTCGACCCATTTGACCAGCCCATATACTTTTTAACTAAAAATATTAACTTTACCCATTTGACTTGTCAAATAATACAAAACTCTGGGTCGAAATTGTCAGCTGTAAACATACCCCACTGCAAATTGCACCTAATCATGTTTAAAAAAAAAAATCTGTCTCCTTTTATGGGTATGGTTGGTATATATATGTGTGTGTATGTTTTGGGTGATGTAATTTCTAGCAAGTTGCTAGTTTTGAATTTTGATGTAAATATTGGGTGCGAATGAGTTCCTTTTGCTCTTCGAAAAAACTTTTGATTAAAAAAACACATCTTTATAATAAAAACACTTGATAAAAATTACTGGCTATTAAAAATCATCCAACTAATAACAAAAAAAATTAAAACTATATATGGGGAATGGAATACTTGAAAATTAAAAAAAGATATATAGTTAACTACCATTATCTGTTTGGGTCATTGCATATTTCAAATTTCAAATTTTCTCATGTGTGATTTTAAGGTAATGTATACGTAAAATATTACTGAGTTGGCATTGCTAAGATGAACAAAACAAAACAAAACTAGAAGAATATATTGGGTTTGTACTTAGACCCATATCTTTCAATTAGGTTTTATCTCTAATGGGTTAACCTAAGGGATCGATGAGTGTCATCCAAATCATTCAAAGATTATATGAAGTTCCAATATCAAATATTGGAAAAGTGCATATTTAGCACATGTTGCTAAAATATACAGTTTTTGTAACCATATTTTTTAGCACATTATTTTTGAAATTTGAGAAGTGGCTAAAAAATGTCTGTGTGACAGTCCAGCTCAGCCTGGCCAGTTTTCACCTGCGTATAAAAAACTTCTAGTTTTGATCCATTGCCCATCCCGCTCATTTTGCCACCCTCTAATATAACACAATATACAAACTCTAGTCAAGTAAAGTGTCATACCTTGATAGACACCTTCTGTCCTTTCTTGGCATATTCAACAGGCCTGTGGTTATTCTCAATGGAAGAGATACGCCCAATATCAATAAAATCCCTCCGAGGAACGCAAATTGGAGTTCCAATCTGCATAAAATAAAACTCGGTATCGGCAAAAGATGTCTAATATGGCAGAGCAATATTACCTTCTATATTAAAAGGGAGAAATAATAGCAGAAAGTTGAATTTGGGGGCGTACAAACTTTAAAATAATGTGCCATAGATTATTCATGCATGTCATTCATGTTATAAAATAATGATTCAGGACACATTTATGAGAGTAACTGGTTTAGAAAAGCGCAAGGCAATTTGAGGTGTTGAGGTCCAAAAGGTCAACGCACAAAATGTGAGGCATGCGCATCACGTACGTGGAGTGTTGGACTGTTGGTCTACGAACAGTTAGATAAGCTTCATTTAAAGACATAAGTTGCGTCCCTCTCATGTGTTTTCCATACTAAGTACTAATCTTTTATATAAACCAAAACTTTCATACTTTCTTCATTCCTTTGGTTGTTTTTTACATATAAATATCGCACAAACCCTAGTTTTGACCACAACTTTGATCACTTTCGACCCAAAAGTAGATGAGGCGCCACCTCAAGATCCTGGGATGCTTTCCTGATCACCTCATGTGACTCGCGCATTAGGGTCACCTTTTTAAACCATGATAGTGATTAGACTAGCATCCACTATCATTCATGCATGACATGCGAAATCCAAACAATAATTATTCAGCCAATCAGTGCGTTAATGTTAACTATCAAAAGAGGTAAACAGGATTGATAACCAATTAACATGATAGTGATTATACTAGCATCCACTATCATTCATCTGCAACCGCTTTAATATCCTAAAAAAATATGAAATAACGAGATGTTGAAAAAATAAATACCTTAAGAATGCCCCAAATAACATCCACATCCAAAATAATTGGATCGTTGTTGTTGAACACGCAGTTTGGCATGATTTGGAGAACACATGGAAACACCGCATCTTTAGCAGCTTCCCTCTTTTTTTCTTCCTTACAATTATCAATGTACGCCTTAAATTGATTAACCTTCTTCCCAGCAAACGGCGCCACATGCTCCTCTCCCTGAACCGACTTCTCCTCCAATGAGTCAGTTCCAACAGAATACTCACCATCGTCATTTACAGCAGCTTTCTTTATCAACTTACACGCACCCCCAACATTATCCTCCGCACAAGCTGCCGGCTTGTTTTCCCCCATCTATACAATGCTATTTCGACAAATAGACTATACTACAATCTAACCTCACTACACACCTTGCAGAAACCTAAAATACACAACAAAAAACCGTAAAATCAAGCTAATTTAATAAACACATATGCTAGTATCTCAAAAATCTAAACGCTAACTAGACGAATAAATGACTCCAATCTAACACCACTACAGACCACGCAGAACCTAACAAAACAATACAAAAAGCAACAAAGAACCCTAAAATTAAATAACAAAGAAACCACATATATGCCATTAGCAGAACCTAAAAATCACAAGAACAAAAACCCTAAAAGCAGGCTAAAATAATAAACATACAATAAGCAGCAAAAAGTTTTGATTAATCCGTGCAAAATCGAAGCAAATATACATAACAAAATCATAAACTTCGACTAAAGCGGTTGAAGATGGATAGATAGCTTACTTGCCGATGCGAAAACCGTGGAAGGTATTAGGGATGTAAACAATTTTGCGTTCTAGTGACTCGATTTTGGATTATATTTATAGAGTCAGTCGTAGATAAACATAATAATAATCATGTAACTGAAAATCGGGAATTACATTGTTTTAAGAAAGATTAAATTACCAAATTTAAGAATTTCAAAAGTTATTTGTGTGAGATTATAATTCTCTGAATCATCTCATTGATTGAATATCATGTACAATAATATATCGAGATTACAAAACCTATCACCTATTTAGAGATAATGATTTCTTTCCTTATAGATAAGTATGAAACAAATCTATACAAATCTATATTATATTGGGAAAATGGATTTTAATACTCCCAACTATCGCCTGTTGGCGGATATACTCTCAACTATTACTTTGGCCATTAGCACTCTAAACTTTCAACTTGTTTGCTTTTATCACTCCCAAACTAACTGAGGTCTAACCTGGTTAGTTTTCGTGGCCAAAATGTAAAAACCAAAACTTCTGTGTGGCCAAAATGTAAAAACTAAAACTTAAAGGGGCATTTCTGAAACTTCTTATTATTATTATTATTATTTCTTTTTTAAATTCTATAAATCCCCCCCCCCCCAATCCTTCTTCTTCATTAGAATCAAACCCACCAAGTAACCATCATCATAACCTGCCATCAACACCCAAAACTCTCTTCGGCAATCACCACCCTTTGGACCCCTCGTCACCATCAAGCAACCCTGTAGTCAAAAAATAATCACCCGACCACCATTGGCTCAACACTATTAGCCTTCGGACCTAAGCACCTGACCCGAGACAAAACCCTCATCAATACATGGTAACCACCGAGTCTCCGCCGCCTTGAACCACTAGATTCACCACCTGGAACCCTCGACCCGAACCACCCATCATAGTAGCTTCAACACCACCACAACCGTAGCTGTCACCGTCGTCTTCTTCCTCCTTTCTCCTTCGAGCTCTCCCTCTCTCTCTCTCTCTCTATGATCTGCTTCTCTCTCTTCCTCTGCTCCGACGACAACACAACAACACAGCACAACAACATAGCACCGGTAGTGATTTAGGGGTTTAGGGTTCCGATTAGGGTTGACGGCGGCGGTAGTGATTTAGGGTTCCGATTAGGGGTTTTATCGGGTTATCACGAGGAGATGTATGGTTTCGGTTGATGGTTGGTTTAGAAACAGAAGGGTTATCGGGTTATCACAAGGTTACCGAACCAAAAACAGGGGAGGATGAGGAGGGTTGTGATACTTACCGGAGAGGAGGACGACGGCGACAGCGGCCACCGGTCACCATCACCGGTGACCTTCTGTGTGCAGAGAACAAAGTAGGAGGGGTTGGGTTTATAAACTTTAAAAAGTAATAATAATAATAATAATAATAATAATAATAATAATAATAATAATAATAATAATAATAAGTTTCAAAAATGTCCCAAAGTTTTCGTTTTTACATTTTGGCCACGAAAACTAACCAGGTTAGACCTCCGTTAGTTTTTTGGGTGATGGAAGAAAATAAGTTGGAAGTTGGGAGTGCTATTGGCCAAAGTGATAGTTGGGAGTATCATCCGCCAATAGGCGATAGTTTGGAGTAATTAACTCCATTTTCCTATTATATTTGGCATCTATTACACTCCAGCAGTTGAAGCGAAAGGTTGTTAGATGTCGAGACTGGACCAAAAATTATCGAATAAAATCTTTGAAAACCTTTCGTGATTTTCCCTTTAATATTACCTTTCGTGATTTTCCTTTTAATATTATTCACTAGACTTTTGTCCGCGTTTACACGCGGTTCACCAACGTACAATTATTTTGAGTCGTAAGATGTAAAAAAAATATAGTAGAAATATTTTATTAAAATTTAAAATAATACAACATACATTTGATTAATCCGTGCAAAATCGAAGCAAATATACATAACAAAATCATAAACTTCGACTAAAGCGGTTGAAGATGGATAGATAGCTTACTTGCCGATGCGAAAACCGTGGAAGGTATTAGGGATGTAAACAATTTTGCGTTCTAGTGACTCGATTTTGGATTATATTTATAGAGTCGTAGATAAACATAATAATAATCATGTAACTGAAAATCGGGAATTACATTGTTTTAAGAAAGATTAAATTACCAAATTTAAGAATTTCAAAAGTTATTTGTGTGAGATTATTATTATTTTTTTTAATAGAAACTTTAGCGATTATGTTTTAACTAATTTTTATCCCGGAAGCGTCCCGGGTTGAAATATCTAATATAACATGATAAAACTAGCTGATTACCCCGGAAGGTCCCGGGGTTGAAAAATTTAATATGATTTAATAAAAAATGATAAAAGAAGAAAACTCAAATCACGAAAAAGTAAATAACTTAAACATAATCAATCTTAGTTAAAAAACATTTATTTAAAAAGTTAAAAAAAAAATCATCATCATCATCATCATCATCATCATACTCATTAAATCTCGCCTATAGCAATGCTAAGGTAGGGTCTGAGGAGGATAAGATGTAGACAGCTTTACCTCTATCCCTAAGAATAGAGAGGCTGCTTCTAGTGAGACCCCCGGCTCGATGTGGTTTGGTATCAAGCCTTGGACATAAGGCACAAAAACACTTAGCAATCGGGACAAACCCGATCGGTGCATGTACCCCTTTGTCTTTTGGCTATCAACGCCACCACATGATGCATGATTAACCGTCCGTCGTTTTTAGCGTTATTTTCACGAAAAAAGTAAAATAACATTAAAATTAGTGCAACTTTACTTTTGCCCCCCAATGGCCACACATATATACATTATATGCGCACACCGTAAGTGGGGCGTTACAATTTGAAATATGTATTAAAATAATAACATTCAACATATAATCATCTTCACGTAATTTAAAATATGTTACAATTTGACTTTGACTTATATAGATGTAGAATTCATGATGGGGGTTGAAAAATATAACCATTCTAATAATACTAATACTAATAGTAATAATTATTACTCATGTGTTGCAGTGTTGCACGATTCTTTCTCCTAGCTTTTCTTGATGAAGTATACCTATCCATCTTTAAAAGAGTAAAATTCCAATGATAGCATGGCGATTGGGCTGAATTTCAACATCGTAGATAAGAACCTGGTTTAAAAGAAAAAACATGATTAATGAATAACCTGAACACTTTGTGTTTTTTTTTTCTGTATGAACATAACCCCACAAAAAATAGTCGTTTTTTTCTCCGTTTTTTTATATAGCACTATGGTACTCGTTGGAAAGATAATAAAACGCTCGTTAATTTGGTGTAATTTTTTTATTAAAAAAATCTCGAATATAAAAGATATTAACGTTTAAAAATTATGGGAGGAACATAAGAGAGAAAAATTTAAATTTGTTTTAAATTATTTTTCCTAAAATAACTCAATTTAATTTTAGTAATTAAGAATTGAGAGATAGGGAGATAAATTTAGGGTTTTATGTTTATCTTTTTTTTTTTTAATTAAAAAAGGAAATAATTCAAAAACACTAAAATCTTTCAATTATGATGCCACGTGGCAGTTTCGTGGAGAGGTTGAAGGCACCATTGCACGCCACGTCAGCAATGTTCAATTCTTTTATATATATTAATAGATAATAGATAATAGATATATTATTATTATTATTTTAAACAAATCTCTATCTTTAGTTATCATATTCAAATATAAAAAAAACGAATCTGCGCCGGGGTATAAATCTAGTGCCATTACAAATGAATTCAGAAATTTGTAATCGACAATTCTAAAAAGAACTAACATAAAATAAGAAAAAAAAAGTTAATCATTGAAATATCGAACGCATTAGTCTAAGGGTTATGTGATGCGTTAAAAAATTCATGGGTATATGATTGGGTATGTAGTTCGGGTATTTGGGTATGTTGTTTCGGGTAATCGGGTCGGTGTCACCTAATCCCAAACCCGACCCAAACCTACAATTTATTTTTTAAACTAATCTCAAACCCGACACAATACCTGTCGGGTTACAAAAAATAGTCATTTTTTCTCTGATTTTTATATAGCACTACGGTACTCGTTGGAAAGATAATAAAACGCTCGTTAATTTGCTGTAATTTTTTTCTTTAAAAAATCTCGTATATAAAAGATATTAACGTTTAAAAGTTATGGGAGGAAACGCGAGAGATAAAATAATAAAGGTTTAATATTTAGATTTAGTAGATTAGGTATTTAATATATTAAGTTAAATCATATTTATTTCGTTTTTTTAATTGGTTTAGAGTTGCCACATCACATCCTATGTGGCATCTCTTAAAGGAGAGATTGCATAAGAGTATGACATGTAGGATTAATCCCCCCACAATTTTTTTTAAACTAATCTCAAACTCGACACAATACCTGTCGGGTTACAAAAATAGTCATTTTTTTCTCTGGTTTTTATATAGCACTATGGTACTCGTTGGAAAGATAATAAAACACTCGTTAATTTGGTGTAATTTTTTTCTTTAAAAAATCTCGTATATAAAAGATATTAACGTTTAAAAGTTATGGGAGGAAACGCGAGAGATAAAATAGTAAAGGTTTAATATTTAGATTTAGTAGATTAGGTATTTAATATATTAAGTTAAATCATATTTATTTCTTTCTTTTAATTGGTTTAGAGTTGTCACATCACATCCTATGTGGCATCTCTTAAATGAGAGATTGCATAAGAGTATGACATGTATGATTAATCCCTTTGCAATATATATATATATATATATATATATATATATATATATATATAAGGTTAATTTAAAAAAAAAAAAAAAAAACTTTCATTAAACACCGGCAAGCACTTAAAAAACAAGCACCGCCACACTTACACGCACATATACAAAGGGTAAGTCGCCCCCGATCCTTCCATACTAAACAATTGAATTTCGATCTATTTTTTAGCCAAAGAAATGCCTTGGACTTCACTTCCGCCACTACCTCCATTACCTTGACCTCTTTTCCTTGAAATATTTTTGCAATTCGAGCGTTCCATAAAGCCCACGAGCCAATCCAAACAATGCCTCTTATGATTTTTTTTCTCCATTTTCCACCGTGCACGTTTTTATAAAGCATAATAAGATCGTCAAAATCATACGCAAAGAAAGGATCTAACCTGCACCATTTGATGATACCACACCAAACACCGTAAGCAAATCCGCAACCAACAAAGCAATGTTTTAAATCTTCAACCGAACAATTACATATGGGGCATGAGGAATCATGAATGTTAACCCGTCGTCTCACTAACGCCTATCTAGTATGGAGCCTATCAAGACCCGCACGCCACGCACAAATGTTTACCTTCAACGGAACCCACGATTCCCACTTAAAGTTAATGTCAGCAAACCTGTTATTATCTTCATTCAGAAGTCGCTTGCATCTCGCCACTGTGAACATCTCCTTATCTTCGGACCCCCACGACCATGAGTCATTTGAGTCAAACATATTACATATCAGCAACATCCTTTCCAGATCTTGATACTCGGAAGGCTCTTCAACTGTATTCGGGTATCTGTACCAATTATCCGCAAACCGCAACCCATTATTACCCCTATCAATCCTGTCCATAACTCGACACCTTTTATCTTTTTCAAGTTTATATAAACAAGGCCAGCGAACTTTTAAAATAGTATCTCCAAACCACATATCACTCCAGAAACGAATCTGATTTCCTCTGCCTAAAATACCCCTCGTAAGGTTTATCATAGGTTTACCCTGAATCTGATTTGCTGTTAAAGCGGAGACCGTGGACTTCCAGCAACCTGTCATCGCTTTTTTTACTGGTAACATGGTCCAATATCCCCTCCCAAAATGCACGAACTCAATAATCTGCCTCCACAAGGAGTCTGGCTCCGTATTATATCTCCAGCCCCATTTAGCTAAGAGAGCCAAATTAACGTCTTTTAGCCGCGAAACTCCTAGACCACCCTTTTTCTTATCCACCGTAATCCTATCCTAGGCAACCCAGTGTATCTTCTTGAAATCATCCGAGCCTGACCATAGAAACTTCCGCATCATAGATTCTAACAGCTCCAACACCTTCCCTGGCGCCTTATAAATAGAGAGATAATAAATAGGAAGGCTAGCTAACACCGATTTAATTAGTGTCAGCCTCCCTCCTATAGATAAAGTGTTCGCTTTCCACGTAGCAAGCCTCTTTTGAACTGTATCTATTACCGGAGTCCAATTCGAGCATTTAGACATATTTGCACCCACCCTAATACCCAAGTAATCGAACGGGAGACAACCAACTTTGCACCCTATAATGGACGCCATATTATCCACCTCCATGTTATCTACTCCAGTTCCATATAAAAATGATTTATTGAAATTGATTTTCAGACCTGAACATAAATAAAACACCCTTAAAATCCGAGCCACACTATCCACATTATCTTTCGACCATTCCCCGACAATCAGCGCATCGTCCGCATAAAACATATGAGATAGGACCGAACTATTATCAATCTTGATCCCCTTGAATTCTCCCATATCCACCGCTTTATTCAAAAGACAGTGGAGCACCTCCATAACAACCAGAAACAAAAAAGGTGAAAGCGGATCACCTTGTCGCACTCCTTATTGGCATTGAAACTCGAAAGTAGGTGATCCATTGACTAAAATAGCCGACCTTGCCGAATGTAAAACGCCTTTTACCCAACCAACCCATTTATCATGAAATCCCATTTGCTCAAGAGTCGAAAGTAAAAAGGCCCAATTGACATTATCGTACGCCTTTTCAAAATCCAACTTTAGCATGAAAACTTTCTTGCCGGTCTTCTTAACCCACCCTATCATCTCGTTAATAATAAGAGGTCCGTCTAAAATGAATCTACCTTTGATGAAAGCAGATTGAGTATTTGAAATGATAGACCCCAGCACTCTCGCCATTCTCAAAGCCAAAACCTTTGAAATACTCTTACTTATTATCCCTATCAGATTAATCGGCCTATACTCTTTCAAGCCCACCAGTGTTTTGCACTTCGGGATTAATGTAATAAAGGACGAGCTACACCCATTGCTAAAGGACCCATACTCATAAAAATGCTCGAACATATTCACGAAATCATCTTCTAGTAAACCCCAAAAGAACTTAACAAACCTGAAATTAAAGCCATCTGGACCTAGCGCTCTGTCCGAACCACAGTCGAAAATTGCATCCTTAATTTCTTCACGAGTGAATCTTCTAATAAGCGCTTCTTTGTCTGTTGGCTCTAAAGTCTTCAAATTTTCACATCTCACGGCTGGTCTACGCACGTTCACATCAGCGAACAGCTTTCTGAAATGCCTCAATACTTCTCGCTTAACCAAGTTCGGTTTAGAAACCCAATTCCCATCAACCATTATGCCCGGAATAGCATTTTTAGCCTTCCTCCCGTTTATAATCCCGTGAAAGAAGGCAGTATTGTCATCCCCTTCCATGGCCCATCTAATCCTTGATTTTTGCTTGAGATCTTGAGTCGCACATGAGTTCAAGTGATCTACCCCCTTTCTACATTCCTCCCGTATCCACGCTTCATCTTCCTTGAGACTACGGGTTTCCATAATCGTTTCCATATCTTCTTTAAGTTTCTTCATTTCCTCCCCTTCTTTGCGTAAAACATTCTCCCACCAGCTTTTCAAAATAGACCGCAAAAATCGAAATTTAGCATACAAAATCTCATCTGGTCTCCCTTGAAATGTACACCCCTCTAGTGCTTCTATAATAACCTTTTCACATCCTTCTCTTTGTAACCATGAATTAAACCATCGGAATGGCTTCGGTCCGAAATTAGTATCCATCACCGTCAACAGTAATGGGCAATGATCAGACAAATGACGATCCAAAGCTCTCAAGCACGCTGTCGGCCATCTATTAAAGAACGATTGGCAAACCAAAACCCTATCAATCTTGCTCAGCTTGTGCTCATTCCCTTTCCCGGACAGGAAGGTAAATTTGAAACCCCTCATAAAATATTCTTTCATACCCATCTCATCAATAAACTCATTAAAATCTGCAGCTATTGATTGATTGAAATTAGAATTCCGACGTTCTTCAGGGTACCGTACTGCATTAAAATCACCCAAAAGTACTATCATACCATGGCAATCCCTTATCAAAGCCCTCAAATCATCCCATTAACTTTTCTTGGCACTTGCCCTTTGGGGCGCATAAACATTAAAGATATTTAATAACGACCCCTCTGCTACTAAATACCCCTTTGTAATCACCACATTCTGCATACAAACTGAAGATGTTTTATGGAAAACTTTAGGATTCCATATGTTTATAATTCCTCCTGACCTGCCCATCGCATCAACCATATCAACATCTATAGTCCCATCCCCCCAATAATTACCCAATTCACGAATAGACATCCCTGAAACATGAGACTCTTGCAAACCAAGAAATTCCACATCATACCTTTTACGAAGACAACGAATCCAACCAGCCTTACCTCCAACCCTCATACCTCGAATATTGACTGAGATCATATTCATCTATCCACCCCTTGTACCCCTTTACCCGAGACCGCTTCTTGAACCAATAATCGATGCTTTTGTAAATCAACTCCCAACAGTTTTCCCAATTGAATTGTCTTTTCCACTTCTTCATCTATATCTATCTCAGCTTCCCTTGTGTCATATTCGTTCACTTTGCCACTTTGAATCTCCTCTGTTACATCTTGTAGAATAGTAAAGTTGTTTAACAACTGCAAATTATCATGGCAGTCCTCGATATCTTTGCTATTTTCAACCACACCCTCTTGGTCTAGCGAATTGTGATCCCATTGCTCATAATTAACTGACCCAACCTCTTTAGGCTTTTTAAGAGTTTTAGTCTTCTCAAGGCTACTTGAATACTCATAATTGGGCCGGCCCAAAGGAATTCCCTGTTTCTTTTTACGTTTTTGAATTTTAACAAAAGTCTCCTCCTCATTGTAACATTACGCATTTATACTTGTACGTTACGATCATCATTAATAAAAACGTCAAGTTCCAGTATTACTATTCGCATTTAATTATTTTTGTGGCATTTTGGGAACCCTAATACTATATTAATTATATATATACATCTATATATTATGGAATAATGTTTAAAAAAAATGTGCTTGGGCCGGGACTCGAACCCGCGCCCCAAGCCGGGTCAATCATACAACACACACAAACCAGCTGATCTAGCCATCATTCTTGTCTTAAACCCGGATTGTTATAATTATAACACTAGTTTAAAAACCCTCACAGTTGACTTGGAAAGTCAACTGTGAGACGCGAACTTACCAAAATCACCACCATAACTCGTGATTGATTTTTAATTGGCATCATGACGCGATTACCGGCCTGTTATGACTCATATACACGGCAATTAGCATTCAATTGTTACCAAAATTGATCCACGAACGCGTCAACTATTCAATACAAGGTCAACTATACCAATTCGAGCACCCAAGATACTACCCTATAAATTGAACCTCTCTGGACGATCACAACTCGCCAATTCATCTTTCTCAACCCCCAATTCTACTTAAAAATCTTCTGTGTTGGTTATTTGATCGCATTATTGACTTCGAAGCTTGACCGTCCATTCGTGATCAATACAGCTTTGTAAGTCTAATGTTTTTAATGGGTTTTAATCTTCGGCATCCACACATCAATAGCCCTAAGGTTAATTGGGTTATTGATGTGTGAATTGATCGATTGGAAAATTAGGGCTCGTATGCTTAATATTGGGGAAGAACACGAATTGCATATAATATTTATTTTAATTAAACAGAAACTAACACAACCACTGGTCTGGACCAAGTGGTTGTGTCTGGTGCCACCTACCCGAGCCACGCGGGTTCGAGTCCCGGCTGTGGCACATCCTTTTTTTCTTTATTTCGTTTTTAATCAAACAAATCAAATTAATTATACATAATACTTATAATTTTATAAATTCGTTTTAAAATATTAAAACTCTTTTATTAATTCTAAAAAAATTATTTTAAGTTAATCTAATGAAAAAGTTTAACTTACAATTTTTTAGTTTTCAAAAATTTATTTATTTAATATATTTAATAAATAAATCAATTTTATTCTATTATATTTATAAAATTCTATTAAAATATCAAAACAATTTTATAAATTTCCACAAAAATTATTCTAAGTTTTTATAGCAATAAACTTTTCTGAAATGATTTTTATTTCAGAAAAATCATTTATTTAATATTTTTAATCAATTTTTGTTAGTTTTAATCATAATTAAATCATAATAAATCCAATTTTTAATATTTTTGCACCAAAATTTTATACAAATTATTTCTAATTATTTAGAACAGAAATATAAATTTTAAACTAATAATCCTTTAATGTTAGTATTTTTAAATATTAAAGTTAAATTTTGATAAATTGTTATAAATAGAATTAATATTCTATTTTAAAGAAAATAATTTTGTAAACATTATTTTTATACTTTAAACCCATTATTGTGACCATCTTAAATTCAAATTTTATAAAAAGATTTTTGTCTATTTAATTACTAAATTTCTCTCAATTATCAAATATTTTTATTATTAATCAAACGAGTATTTATCCCTAATTCGAAGCCCTAGAACATATACATTTGTACACTAGATAGACTTAGACATATTTATTACCTTATTATAGGGTGATATTTGGCATTGTTTGGGCAACACCACTATTCAATCTTTTCAAGAAGTATAACATTTTGCTAAGGTGAGTTTTACATAGCCCCTTTCTATTTATCACCATTTTTGGGGTGAAACATGTTACAACATCATTTATGCAATTCAATCATCAATGTGTCTATGTGTTTTCTATGTTGCATTATGTCTTGAACATGACTAGGGTAAGCACAATTCTAGCATAATCATTAACATTGATCAGCCGACGGTATACATTGATAGATCTATTGGATTGACAATCCCACCCGGATACGTGCCTCCTACAAAGGTAGCGTGGGTGTTTGTTATCGCATAACATATTCGAGTGAACCATGAGTGTATGGGATGTACCACATTATAACAGTCACAAGGGTTGATTATGCACTCGATTTACTATAGTATGTTTTCACATATGGACTAGACTTGCCATGACACATGAATTGCACAACATTTTTATTCGATTATCAAAACCTATGTAATTCTCACCAACTTTTGTTGACCCAAAAATATTTTCAAAAATTAACATGTTTCAGGTAACAATGAAGCTGAGGCTTGAGTTTGCATAAGGATTATACATGAAGTTATTGTTTGGAGCTATTTGAAGTTTTTGTTATTTGATATTATGTATTGAATTTCTAGACAATCATTTCATTTTTGGATTATTATGCTTTGAATAAATTATTTAAAAATTTAATTTATACCATGTGCTACTGAAACAATCATCAATACGTGACATCCCGATGTTTCCGCCATCGGTTGGGGTGTTACAGATTGGTATCAGAGCCTTGGTTATAGGGAATTAGGTTATTAGAAAATCTAGACTATAACCTTAGGGACTTACTGTAACGTTTCACGTTAAATAATTGTACGTTACGGAGTAAAACGACAAGTTTTATTTTTGGAGATATTTTGAACCCCTATACAATGATAAATATTCGTACATATATTTATATATATATATATAGTAGTTTATAATAATAATAATAATAATAATAATAATAATAATAATAATAATAATAATAATAATAATTGTTGGGTTGTTTACAAAACAAGAACCACCCCTTTTCTTTTAAAATTCCTTAGCCCAAACTGAGATAAGCCCAAACCCAAGCAATGTATCCCGGCCCACCTGGTAATCTCGGCCCATCTGGAAACCCGGCCCAAACACACTCTTCCCCTTACTGTTATTTTAAAAAAAAAATACGCTCCAGCCGGGTTTCGAACCCGAGCTGCGAGCCGGTCCAGACTTAACACACACACACCACAACCACTAGTCCATAACGCCCTATGTGTTAGAATTAGGAAACAATAACTATTTAACATGATTTTAAAGCTGGTTTGTCCTCCTTCATTCTCTGCAACAGCACCGAACCAAACCTTATTGGTTTGAAAATTTTGTACGCGTCTGTGATGATTTGGAAACAACTTCTGATTCATTTTTGGTCAACATCATCACGAAATTAACTCCTATTACCATAATTATCCTCAATCAGCTCGTAATTAGCTCATTAAAACGCGTGGGTATTGAAACGTGGTCAAACATGCCAAATCGAACTCCAAGACAGCAACACTATAAATTGGACATCAGTGGACCTTCTACACTCGCCAAACATCTCTTCTCTATCTCCAATTTCTCTAAAAATTCTCTGTTCGTTGATTTTGTTCGTATTTTTGACTTGAGGGTTGACTTATCATTCGTGTACAATTAAACACTGTAAGTCTAATTTTCTTTGTGGGTTTTGTTAATCGGCATCAGCACAATGTTTGCCCTATGGTTAATTAGATTAACATTGTGTGGATTGTCTGATTAGGAAATCTAGGGCTCGCAATAGTGATAATTGGGGAAGAACACTTAGAACAGATATGATATTTAATTTTAACGAACTGAAACAAAACACAACCACTGGTTTGGACCAAGTGGTTGTGTCTGGTGCCCTCTCCCCAATCCACGCGGGTTCGAGTCCCAGCGATGGCCTTCTTTTTGTTTTCTTTTTCTATTTTTAACAAATAAACATATATTATACATATAATCTTATAAATTCATTTTAAATTATCAAAACTCTTTTATTTATTCTACAAAAATTATCTTAGGTGAATCTGATGAAAAAGTTCAACTTACAATTTTTGGTTTTTAAAAATTTATTTATTTAATATATATAATAAATAAATCAAGTTTATTCTATTTTATTTATAAAAATCTATAAAAATATCAAAACGATCTTATTAATTTCCACAAAAATTATCCTGAGTTTATACAATGATAAACTTTTCTAAAATGATTTTTATTTCAGAAAAATCATTTATTTAATATTTTTAATCAATTTTTGTTAGTTTTAATCATAATTAAATCATAATAAATTCAATTTTTAGTATTTTTGCACCAAAATTTTATACAAATTATTTATGAATATTTAGAATTGAAATATAAATTTTAAACTAAAAATTCTTTAATTTTAGTATTTTTAGATAATAAAGTTAAATTTTGACAATTTGTTATAAATAGAATCAATATTCTATTTTAAAGAAAATAATGTTATAAAAATTATTTTTATACTTTAAACATATTCTTGTGACCATCTTGGATTTAAAATTCATAAAAAGATTTTTGGTTATTTATTTACTAATATTCTCTCAATTATCAAACATTTTTAATAATAATCAAACGAGCGTTTATCCCCAATTCGAAGCCCTAGAACTTATACATTTGTAGACTTGGTAGACTTAGACAGATTTATTACCTTATTATAGGGTGATACTTGATACATTTGGGCAACACCATTATTCAATTTTTCAACAGATATAACATTTTGCTAAGGTGAGTTTACATAGCCCCTTTTTCTGTTTTACGTTTTGGGGTGAAACATGTTTAAACATTTTATACACTATCATATACTCATTCTTACATTGTTGAAACTTGTGATTCAATTACACTATCTTTTACTCATTCTATCATTTGACTGTAACAAAAAGACACAGTACAATCATTAGAATTGATCAAGCCGCCTGTTTAGATTATAGCGCTATAGGTCTGACAAACCCATCCCCCGCATAAATTCAGGGATGATCGATAACAGCAACAACATTTAACTAACTTGCGAGTTAGTCAACAGTCGACACAAGGTTTGGTTGTACAAAGACGCATTGTTACATGTCTGCATCATACTCTATCATCATACAACTTTGAATGTTGTACAAACTATTGTTATCAATTATATTCAAAAAACCTATGTATTCTCACCAACTTTTGTTGACCCAAAATATTTTCAACTTAACATGTTTCAGGTTCTACTTGCTTGAAGATTTGCTTGAAGATATGTGCATAGTTTTATTCAATTTGATGTACGAATTCTTGTAGAACAATTGGATGTATATTATTTAAATCATTTAATGAAATTTATTATTCACCATGAGCTACTGAACAATCATCACTACGTGATATCCCGATGTTTCCGCCATCGGTTGGGGTGTTACAGATTGGTATCAGAGCCATGGTTATAGGGAATTAGGTTATTAGAGAAATAATCTAGTCTATAACCATAGGATTTAACCAGTACTTGCTTCTTTTGCTTGTTATTCTCTATCTCCCTCCTACTTCATATCCCTACTTTCATCCCTACAAGAAGGTTGCTCTCCATCACTGGATTCACTCTTAGACTAATAAGGCAAAATCCTCAGGTTTAACCTGAACCACCTTGAGATCTCGTCGAAGTTCTAGATTTTAATAACGAACACGTGCAATCTGGAAGGGTGAACGCCTGTATTCTGAGTCTTCTGTCTAGGCTGGCATTGCGCATATATCCCAATCAGACGAGGGACCCGGATGCCTACCTGGGAATTCTCGGGATGAGTGTTCACTTATAGGCTAAAGCATGTCTTCATATGTTATTAGAATTTAGAATCTTTGATAAGTCAACGTTTTCGTTTATTCGTTTTAATGAATAAATGATTACACTCCTTATATAACCTCATTCATTTCACTATGTCTCTTACAGATCATGCCTCCACGTCGCAGCACTCGCAATAACAATGGTGGCAATCATGAGGAAGGAAATAGCAACACTAACCACAACAACAACAATAACAACAACAATGGCGTTGATGCCCAACTGGCTGCGATCATTTCCCAACAAATGGCACAACAAATCGCGACTCTGGTTCCTAACTTACTAGCTCAAGTCATCCAGTTGAACGGCAACGGGAACGGTAACGGCAACGGGAATGGAAATGGAAACCACAACAGGAATGGGAATGGCCTTCCAGCCTGTACTCTCAAGCACTTTAATTCTTGTAATCCCCCAAAGTTTAGTGGTGAAGAAGGAGCTACAGGACTCCTACAATGGTTTGAGGGTATTGAAAATACCTTCATCAACAGTGAGTGTCCCGATAACTTTAAGGTCCGTTATGCTATGAGTGTTCTTCACAAACGAGCACTCACTTGGTGGAATGAGGAAAAGCGTAACCGAGGAGCTGAAGTTGCACTTACTATGACGTGGGATCAAGTCAAGGAGATAATGAAAGATGAATTTTTCCCACGTAACGAGGTCAAGAAATTAGAAGACGAGTTCCACACCCTTGCTCAGGATAGTGGGGAAAACCTTGCCTACAATACCCGCTTTCACGAGCTTAGCTTATTGTTACCCCACAAAGTCACTCCCCTGCCGGTAGCCATCGAGAAGTACATCGGTGGTCTGCCCATGCAAATCCAGGACACGGTGTGGGGAAGGAATCCTGCCACCTTGGAGGAAGCCAAACGTTTAGCAGCTACCTTAACTGATAATCACGTAAAGAATGGGACCTTAGTTCGGAAAGGCAATAAAACAAGTATTGTAGCCGCGGTAACTACTGAGAATCAGAAGCGTAAGGCCAAGGATCCTGATGTCAACCTCACTACACAAGCTTCTAACAAGAAACCTTATACAAGAAACCATCCATTGTGTAACACATGCAACCGACATCATCCCACTACTTCAGCGTGTCGCTTGTGCACCAATTGTGGTAGGTATGGCCATCTAGTTAATACATGTCGCGAGACCCCAAATCCTAATGCCAACCAACCCACCAACCCTACTCAGGCTATTAATCTTAATCGATACAACTATGGTCAGTGTTATGAATGTGGAGACCCAAATCACTTCCGTAACCGATGCCCTAAACTGAACAGAGATCAAGACCCTCCAGCTACTTAAAGCCCTACCATTTGAATAATGTCTACTTTCTCTTTAATTCCATGTATTGCACTTTTGATTCAAATAATAAATCCAAGTATTATCATAACATTTGTGTGCATGCATGTTTGATTGTGAACTAATTGCTATATCTATAATCATACTTGCTTACTTGTACAACAATTAGTTGACTACCAAACAACCTACTTAACGATTGGTAGAGGTCATCATGTCTTTCCAACAGTCGGGAGAGGCCCTACCACCTGCTCAACGACTAGTGGAGACTATCAGACCTGCTCAAACAATCGGAAAGTCATAAAAGGACACAAAACCCTAATGTAAGGTAAATTGGTAATTACGGTCCGGAACGTAATCATGAATTTACAGGTACATTAAGGTAGTGTGAAATTTTATCAAGGTTTTCAGTAGTTGGCCAATTGTAAACCTAGTGTTTCTCTTAACTTCGGGACGAAGTTCCTAAAAGTAGGGGAGACTGTAACGTTTCACGTTAAATAATTGTACGTTACGGAGTAAAACGACAAGTTTTATTTTTGGAGATATTTTGAACCCCTATACAATGATAAATATTCATACATATATTTATATATATATATAGTAGTTTATAATAATAATAATAATAATAATAATAATAATAATAATAATAATAATTGTTGGGTTGTTTACAAAACAAGAACCACCTCTTTTCTTTTAAAATTCCTTAGCCCAAACTGAGATAAGCCCAAACCCAAGCAATGTATCCCGGCCCACCGGGTAATCTCGGCCCATCTGGAAACCCGGCCCAAACACACTCTTCCCCCTTACTGTTATTTTAAAAAAAAAATACGCTCCAGCCGGGTTTCGAACCCGAGCTGCGAGCCGGTCCAGACTTAACACACACACACCACAACCACTAGTCCATAACGCCCTATGTGTTAGAATTAGGAAACAATAACTATTTAACATGATTTTAAAGCTGGTCTGTCCTCCTTCATTCTCTGCAACAGCACCGAACCAAACCTTATTGGTTTGAAAATTTTGTACGCGTCTGTGATGATTTGGAAACAACTTCTGATTCATTTTTGGTCAACATCATCACGAAATTAACTCCTATTACCATAATTATCCTCAATCAGCTCGTAATTAGCTCATTAAAACGCGTGGGTATTGAAACGTGGTCAAACATGCCAAATCGAACTCCAAGACAGCAACACTATAAATTGGACATCAGTGGACCTTCTACACTCGCCAAACATCTCTTCTCTATCTCCAATTTCTCTAAAAATTCTCTGTTCGTTGGTTTTGTTCGTATTTTTAACTTGAGGGTTGACTTATCATTCGTGTACAATTAAACACTGTAAGTCTAATTTTCTTTGTGGGTTTTGTTAATCGGCATCAGCACAATGTTTGCAATATGGTTAATTAGATTAACATTGTGTGGATTGTCTGATTAGGAAATCTAGGGCTCGCAATAGTGATAATTGGGGAAGAACACTTAGAACAGATATGATATTTAATTTTAACGAACTGAAACAAAACACAACCACTGGTCTGGACCAAGTGGTTGTGTCTGGTGCCCTCTCCCCAATCCACGCGGGTTCGAGTCCCAGCGATGGCCTTCTTTTTGTTTCCTTTTTCTATTTTTAACAAATAAACATATATTATACATATAATCTTATAAATTCATTTTAAATTATCAAAACTCTTTTATTTATTCTACAAAAATTATCTTAGGTGAATCTGATGAAAAAGTTCAACTTACAATTTTTGGTTTTTAAAAATTTATTTATTTAATATATATAATAAATAAATCAAGTTTATTCTATTTTATTTATAAAAATCTATAAAAATATCAAAACGATCTTATTAATTTCCACAAAAATTATCCTGAGTTTATACAATGATAAACTTTTCTGAAATGATTTTTATTTCAGAAAAATCATTTATTTAATATTTTTAATCAATTTTTGTTAGTTTTAATCATAATTAAATCATAATAAATTCAATTTTTAATATTTTTGCACCAAAATTTTATACAAATTATTTCTGAATATTTAGAATAGAAATATAAATTTTAAACTTAAAATTCTTTAATTTTAGTATTTTTAGATAATAAAGTTAAATTTTGACAATTTGTTATAAATAGAATTAATATTCTATTTTAAAGAAAATAATGTTATAAAAATTATATTTATACTTTAAACATATTCTTGTGACCATCTTGGATTTAAAATTCATAAAAAGATTTTTGGTTATTTATTTACTAATATTCTCTCAATTATCAAACATTTTTAATAATAATCAAACGAGCGTTTATTGTTGGGTCTGCTGACCTGGAGAAGAACATATGATTAGAAAGCCAAAACATGCTATCAGTTTGATCCTTGAATAAACAGTCTTTACAACTTACTTCTCCCAAAAGACTGCTGACCCTAACTACTGTTCTATCCAAACAACTGCTCAACAACTGCTGATACAAAGAACTGCTGAGGAAACAACTGATGAAGAACAACTGCTGACCAAAGGTCTGATGAAGAACAACTGCTGATACAAGTACTGAAGATAAAAGCACTGCTGGAACCAACAGCACTTAGGCTCCAGCAGTGGATACAAGACCATCAGAGTTTATCTTCAACAGATGTTTAATATCAGTGCTTTCAATGTAACAGTAGTTTGTAATAGGCAGATGTTTACGTTTGTTATTCTGTTAGAGGTCACTGTCTTAGGTGACGTCAGCCTAGGTCATCAGTGCTTTGAGTCTGTCTATAAATAGAACAGTGCTTGTACTGTTCTATTACATCACACACACAAACATTCTCTCAGACAAACACTGTGTGATCAGGCTGAGGGGGAGTAATTGTACGATTGTAATCTTTTGGATTAATGAAAGCTTTCGATCTGAAAACATTTACTCTCTTGTTTTGATTTACAGTTTATTATTCCGCTGCACTTTCATTCTATATTCATTTCATTTTACCATATTTAGTTAAACAATCAAAACAAACAAACTCAGATCCTAACAATTGGTATCAGAGCTTGGTCAATTAAATTCGATCTAACAAATCAATTTAATAATCAGCTCACAATTATTGATATCGTTTGTCTGTTAGATTGAAAACAGAGTAATAGTTTAATTTCGTTTCAACCGTTTTTAAACAGACTTTGTTTTTTGAAAAATCAGAGAATGGCTTCTATCAATCACGATCCACATAACACTGGCACGAACAACAAGCCACCGATGCTTGTCAGATCTGAATACAATATCTGGCAACGTCGGATGAGCCATGTTCTAGCTCAACAAAACACTGGGTGTTGGAAGTCGGTTATCTTCGGACCACATGTTCCGACTGTGCCGAGTACTGAAGATCCCAAAGTGTTTGAGCCAAAGAAACTTGAAAACTACTCCGACCAGGATTTTCAGAAAATTGAGCTAGATGCTAAGGCTTTCAGTATTGTGGCCATGGCTCTACCCAATGATATATATGCTGGGTTGTTACACTGTAACAGTGCAAAGGAGTTGTGGGATGCACTGAAAGAACAGTTTGGTGGGACTGAGGAGGTTATTGAAAACAATCGTGAAATTCTTAACCAACAATATGAAACATTCAGTCATGTCAAAGGAGAGTCATTAACTCAACAGTTTGAGAGATTTAATTGCTTAATTAGTGAACTAAAATTGGTTGGTCTTACTTACCCTCATTCAACCTTGAACCATAGGTTTTTAAGATCATTACCAGACAAATGGGACACTATTGCTATTGTGATGAGAAACTCAATAGGATTTAAAGACCTATCACTAACCCAGCTTCATGGTAAGCTCTTAACCTATGAGAGAGAGCTTAACCAGAAAAAGAAGCTCCAGGACTCTGGAAAAGTGTCTGATGACTATGTGTTTGGGAATACAGCACTTTTGGGTCATGATAAGGTGCCTGGAAACACAAAGGATCAGAGTTATGATCATTTTATTGACATAACTTCAGGTTTTAACTCAGGTTTTAACTCTGATTCTTATTCACCAAACTATGCCTTCACAGCAAGTGGTGGTGATATACAGGCATCTGACAATATATCCTTTGAGTATGATGACCTGAAATACTTTGACCCTGATGATTTGGAAGAAATGGACATTATGCACCAATTGGCCCTTCTCAGTGTAAGAACTAATAATTTTTACAAGAAAACTGGTAGAAGGTTTCCAGGGTTGACTGGCAGATCTAAGGTTGGGTTGGATAAATCAAAGATCAAGTGTTATAAATGTCACAGGTTTGGTCATTTTGCTAGGGAATGTAGGGGTCAACATGGTACACCTATGATAACCTATCCAAATCAAAGACCACAGACCAACACTTATCAGAATTCCTATAATGCCCCTGGACCAAATGTGCAAAACACTGCTCATTTTGCACAGTCCTCAAACACTGTTCCTGTCCAGTATGTCCAAACCACTGTTCCTCAGATCCACTATGTGCAAACACCTGTTGCTCAAGCACCTGTGCAAACGACTGTTGCTCCATCCTCTGCTCCTGCAGAGACCAGTCAACAGAGCTTCTTTACACAAGGCTTTGTTGATTGGAGCAGTCTACCTGATGAGCTAACAGATGAGAATTTTGCACTAGTTGCCAAAGCTGAAAATGAACCAGAAAATTTCTGTTTCATGGCTATGGTGGATGAGATTGAATCTGAGGAGGTGGTAACTGAATCTGATGTTGTGACTGATGATGTTGTTAGTGAAGTTGTTACAGGTGAAAAACCTGAAGAAGAGGTTGTGAATCTCACAGATCCCTGGGGTGCATCTGATGACTGTGAGTGCAAGTGTGATTGTGCATTGATGGCTGCTGCTAAGGTATCTCCTCAAATTCTTAAAGAGTTGTGTTCTGACAAATGTGTAATAGCATTTGCTAACATCAAAGAGGTGAATGAAAACCTTAGAAAGAAAATTTTGGATGATGAAGTTAAATTTGAAAAACTCACAAAAGATTTGAAAACAAGTTTAACTGCAAAAGAGTCTGAAATAAGCAGCTTAAAACATGAAGCAACTATAACCAAAGACCAGCTCCAAACTATGATAACAAAATATCAAAGTTGTAAAAGTGAGCTTGAGTCCACCCAAGTTGAATGTAAGAAATGGGTGGAATCATGTAGAGGATTTGAGATGCTACTCAACAAACAAACCAAAAGTCATGTGAAGTTTGGCTTTGGTTTTGCAACCACTGCTCCAGCTTTTGAAAACACTGACACAAAGAGTCAAAAGTCTGTTGAGATAGTACCAACAAACCTGCAGGGTCAAGAGATTAAAATCACTGAACCAAATGGTAAGAAAATTGTTCTTGAAAAACCAGAAGGTTCCTCATCTTTTGCTGAACTTGAAAAGTATGAATTTAAACCTACTTGGTCTGATGAGTGTGATACTCTTGAGAATTATAAACCTGTTGATTTCAAAACTCCTGAGGGAAAGACAGCTCCTCAGGCAAGGTTCATTCCCTTGGCAAAAGTCATTCCCCTGAAAGATCTTCCAGCAGATGCTCAAACATCTGCTGAAAAGAAGACTGAAAAGGGGAAGAAGAAAGAAAAGACTGTCAACTTGTTCTGTGATTTCTGTGAAAAGAAGAATCATGTCACCAAAAACTGTTTTCTTCTAAAAGCATATGATATTAACAAAGGAACAAGTGAATGTGATTCCAAAGCCACATGCTCAATATGTGGGAAAAAGAATCACAAGACCAAAGAGTGCTTGTATCTCAAAAATTTTGATGTAAAAATACAAGAATACAAAGCTAAAACTCTTGCAAACCCTGTGGTTAGTACTCCAAAAGGAAAGCCTAAACAGACTTTCACCCCTGTCCAAACATCTGTTACAAAAAGGCTTGAAACATCTGCTTCTAGAGATGTCCAAGTAACAGATGCTCCACCCACAAGCAAATACCCAAGAGGTTATGGTCAACCTCCATGTCATAGTCTGCCACATGTTTATGAGGAGCCAAAGAGACCCTCTATACCAAGAGTGAACAGAAATCCATATGGGTATTATCATCTGTCAGGAAGTGATCAAACAACTGCTGCCCCAAGTGTTGACATTCAAGCACTGGCAAATGGTCAGCAGCAGTTGTTGACCTTAATTCAGAAATTGGTCCAAACCACTGATCACCTTCCAAAGCTTGAGTCTGAAAGGTCTGAGGACCCATCCAAAGCCAACTTGGCTTTGGACACTCACCAAAACTAATCATTTACTGATGTGCAGGGAGCTTCTGCTTGTTTAGATAGTCTTTGGTATGTAGATAGTGGAGGTTCCAGGCACATGACAGGATGTAGAGCCCTGCTTCTGGACTTCTTGGCTCATGGAGGGGGTGATATATCCTTTGGTAATGATTCTAAAGGTAAGGTGTTGGGTTCAGGGACTGTACAGGCTGGAAAACTCAAGTTTGAAAATGTCAATCTTATTGATAATCTCAAGTTTAATCTTCTGAGTGTTTCACAAATGAGTGACAAAGGTTATGGCTCATTTTTCACAAAGAAAACTTGTAAGATTATTGGGCCAGAAGTGGTGAAAAAGATTGATACCATTATTGCTGAGAGCAAAGCACAACTTGTTGCTCATAGAAGTGGCAATGTGTATGTTGTTGATATGTTAAAGGACAATCCTATGGCAAATGTCTGTCTGTTTTCTGCTGCCTCCACTAAGGAGACAGAATTGTGGCATAGGAGATTGGGTCACACCAACCTTAATACTATCAACACACTCTCCAAACAAAGCCTTGTCAGAGGTTTACCATCAAAAGAATTTAAATGTGATGAGCATTGTGTTTCTTGCTTAAAAGGGAAA
This sequence comes from Ambrosia x helenae, assembly GCA_030844895.1. Lineage (NCBI taxonomy): Eukaryota > Viridiplantae > Streptophyta > Magnoliopsida > Asterales > Asteraceae > Ambrosia > Ambrosia x helenae. The sequence continues at coordinate 11,385,313 of CM061225.1, forward strand.
CAACATAAAAGCTCTTACAAATCCATTGATGAGTCCAAAACTAGTCAGTGTCTACAACTGTTGCACATGGACTTGTTTGGCCCTGTTAAAATCATGAGTCTAAGAAGAAAGAGATTTTGTCTTGTCATAGTTGATGATTTTTCTAGGTTTACATGGACTTACTTTTTACATTCTAAGGATGAGACTGCAGGTATATTGAAGGACTTTGTCACCAAAGTTGAAAAGCAATATGACTTGTCAGTAAAAGTCTTCAGGAGTGACAATGGAACAGAGTTTAAAAATAAGGAGTTGGATGATTTCTGTGTGTCAAAAGGGATTGTGAGGCAGTTCAGCATCCCAAGAACACCAGAACAAAATGGGGTGGTTGAGAGGAAAAATAGAACTCTTATAGAAGCTGCAAGAACCATGCTAGCAGATTCTGGTTTGCCACTGTCCTTTTGGGCAGAAGCTGTAAACACTGCTTGCTATGTTCAAAACAGAGTTTTGATCAACCCCAGACATCAAAAAACTGCTTATGAAATTTTGTTCAAAATCAAACCATTAATCTCATTTTTCAAAATCTTTGGCTGCCCATGTTTCATTTTAAATCTCAAAGATTCCATTTCAAAATTTGCAGCCAAAGTAGACTGTGGTTACTTTCTGGGATATTCTTCTACTGCTAAGGCCTACAAAGTGTTTAACACAAGGACTAAGACAATAGAAGAAACTCTGAATGTAAAGTTCAATGAACTTTCATCTCTAAAAATCCCTGCAAACCCTGCTGAATTATTTGATTTAGATAAATTCAAATTTGAAGATATCACTGTTAAAACTAACAATGCAGGTATTCCACAGTCTCCACAGCAAGATTACAGAACAGATGTTGTGATCCCCAGTCACTACAAAGTCTATTCTGCCTCAGAGGAAACAGCTGTTCAAAACAATTGTCAAAACTCTGCCACAGCTGTGTCAACCACTGTTGGCCAGTCTTATCCTCAAACCACTGCCTCACCCCTCACAACCACTGACCTATCATCTGTTGACAAAAGTCAATCATCTGTTGACAAAAGTCAGTCAAGTTTCACACCACTTGGACCCATTCCTCCATTACCATTCCAAACATCTGATGGCACTACAGAAGTACCAACAGATGTTACACCAACAGAGTCACCAAACCTCTGTCCATCACCTCAAAATGCCATAGTCCCATATCAAGGAGATCTTATTTACTTAAGAGCTCATCCACCAGACCAGATCATTGGCAACATCAGAGAGGGTGTGCTCACAAGAAGCCAATCCTCCAATATCTGTCTTTTTGCAGGCTTCTTATCCCTCACACAACCTGTCAAGTACCAAGAGGCACTGAAAGACAACAGTTGGGTCGAGGCCATGCAGGAAGAACTCCTTCAGTTCAAAAGACAACAAGTATGGGAGCTTGTACCACTTCCTAAGGATGTTTGTCCTATAGGAACAAAGTGGGTCTTCATAAACAAGACTGATGAAAGGGGTATTGTTGTCAAGAATAAATCCAGGCTTGTGGTTCAAGGCTTCAGACAAGAAGAAGGAATAGATTATGATGAGACTTTTGCTCCTGTAGCAAGACTAGAAGCCATCAGACTCTTTTTAGCCTTTGCTGTCAACCACAACATAAAGGTGTATCAGATGGACATCAAATGTGCTTTCCTTTATGGCAAAATTCAGGAGGAGGTCTATGTATGTCAGCCACCTGGTTTTGAAGACACATTCCATCCTGACTATGTCTACAAGCTCAACAAAGCTTTGTATGGACTCAAACAAGCACCAAGGGCCTGGTATGAAACTCTCTCCACATTTCTCTTATCCATTGGCTTCACTAGAGGTAAAATTGACAAAACTTTATTTCTTAAATGGAAAGGGAAACACTTAATGATTGTTCAAATTTATGTGGATGATATCATTTTTGGATCCACATGTAACCAAATGTGTGAAGAGTTCAGAAAACTCATGACAGCAGAGTTTGAGATGAGTGCCATGGGTGAGCTTCAGTGTTTCCTTGGTCTTCAAGTGAAACAACTGCAAAATGGCACATTCATTCACCAAAACAAATATGTAAAGAACTTATTAACCAGATTTGAGATGAATGATTGTAAGCCATGTAGCACACCCATGAGTACAGTCAAGCTGCTCACTATTGATGACAAGGATGAACTGGTTGATCAAACACATTATAGATGTATGATTGGGTCTTTATTGTACCTAACTGCATCTAGGCCAGACATTATGTTTGCTACCTGTGTCTGTGCCAGATCCCAGGCTTCACCCAGAAAGTCAAACCTTATTGCTGTGAAAAGGATATTCAGATACCTCAAAGGTGCTCCCACACTTGGTATTTGGTATCCTGCTAATGGAAACATTGAGCTTTCAGGTTATTCAGATAGTGATTTTGCTGGCTGTCATAGCACAAGAAAATCCACTTCAGGAGGGTGCCAATTTCTAGGGAATGCCTTAGTTTCATGGCAAAGCAAAAAGCAGGCAGCTGTTTCAACTTCAACAGCTGAAGCTGAATACATTGCTGCTGCAAGCTGTACAGCCCAACTCATGTGGCTTCAAAATCAACTACTGGATTTTGGGATAACTGCACTTAGGACTCCACTCATGTTGGACAGTCAAGCTGCTGAAAATATCATCAAGAATCCAGTCTCTCATTCCACTACCAAACACATTGACATAAGACATCATTTTGTCAGAGACAACTATGAAAAAGGTTTGATTTCTTTACACCATGTTCCAACAGAGGATCAGTTGGCAGATGTGTTAACAAAAGCTTTAGACACATCTACCTTTACAAATCTGATTTCCAGAATTGGTATGTTAAACATGGATTAATCAAATAAAATTTCATTAAATCTTAATAAAATGTTTCAGCAAATCAAAATTTTAAAATAGCTGTTTGGTTGAAAAATCTGTTTATAACATCTGATCAGATAAAACAACCACTGTTTCATTCATATCCACTGTTTGTTGAAAAGTCTGTTTCAAAACATCTGATCAGATAAAACAACTGTTAGTTGAAAAATCTGTTTCAGAACATCTGTTCAGATAAAACAACTGTTCGCCTATATATATATATATATATTATATTAAAAAAAAAAAATACTGACGTTATACTGTCTATAAATACCCTGTTTTCCACAACAGACGTTATACTGTCTCATTGTATTCAAAATACTGATAACCGCCTTCTTCATTCTCAAACCCTCCATCAATCTTCTATCATCCTCACCTTCGAAATCCATTACAATGGATTTTCAAGCCAAAGCTACACACAATTGTCTCCCCTATCTGATCAAAACAGATGACAACACTCCATTTCATTCCACCATCGACATTTTCCTTAACTCCAAATACTTACCCATCCTAACCGCCAACGCCCCCATTTACCTTGATACACTCCAAGAATTTTGGTTGAATGCAGAGTTTCTACTACAAGACAAAAAGCCTACTTCCATTATTTCGAAAATTGGAGAAACCAGTATCGTCATTACCCCTGAAACCATATCCACAACCTTCACACTGAATGACTTGGCAGGTAAGGATTCCTTTACTAAAACAGAGCTTCACACTGAGTTCCAAGAAAGAGGGTATGATGGTCAGATGACTGGATCAACTCTTTTCAAAAAGTTTTTCCCTCCAGTCATGAAATTTTTCTTCCATACTCTTCTTCTTTGTGTCTCTGCTAAGTCCACATCCTTTAATGAAATCCCATTGAGGATGCAATATCTGGGTTATGCCATGTTGTCAAACTCTGACTTCAATCTTTCCCAGGGATTGTTCATGGACTTGGTATCAAATGTGAAAGCTGTCAAGTCTAGGTCAAACAATGCTTTTCTTATTTACCCAAGAATTCTTAGTGTAATCTTACAAAAAGTCTTACCAGAAAAAGTTTTCAAAAAGGGTGAGGCTATGCAAATGAAAAGCTTAACTGATGAAACTTTCACAAGAATGCTGGGTGGAAGCACCCAAGAAAAGGTGTCTAAAGTGTCAAAAGTTTCTAAAACACAAACAAAGAGGACAAAGGCAACAACTGTTGTCAAAACCTCTGTTGTTGAGCCCACTGCTCCTGGTGATCATGGCACTACATCCAGTGCTGTGAAACCCACACCAGCCACTTCCAAAAAGAAACATCCATCCACAAAAACCACCACTCAACCACAAATGAGGCTTCTGGATGTTGAGGTACCAGAAGAAACCTCTGTTGCACAACAAAAGCAACCTGAAACCACTGTTGTTACTTCCTCACAACAGTTGGACATACCTCCACCTGACCAAACTCCTCATGAATCCTCTCAAAAGGATCATGTTGTAAGCCAAGGGGACACACATCATGACACATTTGAGTCACTTGACCAAATGTTCACAAGCCCCTCTCCTAGGGCTAATTCTCTTGTTACTCCTCCACCCTCACCATCACATGTCCCACAGACAATGCAACCTCTGTTTGAAGCAATTGACAAATCTCAGGAAGATCCTAGTTCCTCTCTTCCACCTATCACTGAGAGTATACTCCAACAAGTGACTGGTCCTGAGAATATACAATCTGCTATCCCACAAACAGAAGAGGAGGTTACACCACCTGAGTTCAATGCAACTCTAGGTGAGTTTTCAAGTGGAGCAGCCACTACTGATGTAGAGACCACTGTCTCACATCAGGACAGTGATTACATAGCTAAGACTCCCTTGAAGGCAACAACTGTTGAAGCCACTATAGTGTCTCCAAAAACAGTTGGAAGTCCCCAGTACCAAGACAAAGGGGCATCTGATTCACCTATTAGGACTGAATCAGGTAAAACTACCACTGGTACGGACTCAGATGATCCTATTAATTTAGGAGATGAGTCAAAATACCAAGAATTGACGGACAGAGTTTCTGTCATTGAAACCTCTGTTGCTGACATCAAATCTGATGTCAAGCTTATACTGAGCTCAATTGCAGATCTTTCCAAGAGTCAACCATCCACAGCTGATATAGCCAGTGAGTTATGGAAATCAGTTTCTCCCATCATCATAGCTCACAGAAAACTGGCTGATCAGACACATGAAACTTACATGGCTGAGATCAGGAATATGGTAGATGCAAGGTACAAAGATACCCATGCTGATATAAAAGCCATCAAGGACCACCTGCTGAAGACTACTGGCTCTGCCCCTACCACCATCCTCAGGGATGAAAATGATGATGATTTCACGGCTGATGATGCCAAAAAGGGGGAGAGTGGCAGAGATAGGCTACCAAAACTAGATCCTTTTGGTTGTCCTCCTTCTCAAAAAGGCCAAGCCAAGTCTGCCAAGAAACCAGAGTCTACCAAATCAGCTCCACCACCACAAGTTCCACAACAACAACAAGCAACAACAGCACCACAACAACCACCACAACAAACCACTGAGAAGAATAAAGCAGTAGATGACTCTGCAAACATTGAAGCTGAAAAGGCTGCTCAAGAGAAACAGAAAAGAGCTGACACCTTGGAAGTTAAAGCAGAGTCATTAATTGAACTAAAAAAGAAACAACAAAGGGAAACTGAAGATGTGGGATCCTCTAAAAGGATGAAAAGACCTGCCAAGCATGTTAGAAAACCACCATCTAAGTTGAACACCTCTGTTGATAAAACCACTGCTACTGAAACCACTGTCACCCAAAACACTGAAACTACCCAAAACACTGCTACCCAAACCACTACACCTAAACCAACAAACACACCTGAACATACAACCACCAAACATACATCACCAGCCAAATCCCAAACATATGCTGGACCTACTAAAAGGCCAACAGATGTTAATCCAGCCACTGCTACCAAATCACCATCACCAAAAATCATGTACACAAGGAAGAGAAAATCAACCTTTGTTGTACATGATGAAAACATACACACATCACCAACCACCACTTCAACTGCCCAATCCACTCCTCCCATCACAGCTATTCCAATCACATCATTCTCACCACATACATCCAAGTTCAGATCCCATAGACCACCACCAACCATTACACCATTGGTTGTTCAGTATCCCCTTGAACTTGATCTACTCAAGGGGGAAATACAATCCTTCTACAATACTGAACAGCCATCAGAAAGATCCTTCCCATCTCTCCCAAACTCCCTGTTCCCCTCAACCTTGATAAATATCTGAAATACAAGGGTGAACAGGTGGATGCCATCATTAAGGAGAAATGCAAAGGGAAGGATGACAGGACTGCTCAGGGCATCCATTCAGCAGAGCTTGGCAAACTCAGAAGGATTGAAGATTTTGCTAAGACCCTGAGCAATTCCATGTCCTCCATGCCTCTCAGTGTAGATTTGGAAAAGGAGGTAAGGGAATCTCTTCTAGAACAGATAATGGCAACCAAGCCTTACAAAGCAAACAAAAAGCAGTTCAATGGTTGGACTACTCATGCTTTGAGAGAAGAACTACTCAGGATTGAAGAAATGGCCAAAGACCCCAAAGCTAAAGTCTCCACTCCTAATTTTGGCAAAGGCAGAGACCCAGTCAGAGCCTTGAAATTCAAAAGGATGAGGCAGGAGATTGTAGCTGCCAACTATGGGGAGATGAGGTCTGTTTCCAGATGGTCTGAGTTAAGGCTGGTTGAAACTTACAAAAGTCTGGAAGAAAATAGGAAGAAAGATCCCAGCCTTCCAAGAAAACCAATTTACACTGATGAACCAATGATGAAGAGACCCCAACAGACTTTTAATCTGGACAGCTTACTTGAAACCTCTGATCTCACAGCTGCTGCAAGTAGACAGTTCAAGAAGCAGAAGGAGATGTCAGAGGAAGATCAAAGAAAGTTTGCTGATACATTCATCAAGGAAGGGCTCTTCAATCAAATACATTATTTCTCTGATCCTACAACAGAGAAACTCAGAGAACTCATTGGAAGACCTCCTTCACCCAACTCATCAAGAATAAAAGTTCATCTCAGCAAATCCACTGACTCAAAAATTCTAAAGTGGAAAGTCAACAAAGACAACCACGAATTGACATTGCTCAGGTCAGATGGAAGGGTTCAGAAGATCAGCATGGATGATGCTTACAGCCTATGTGCAGAAGATCACCAAACACTGCTAAATCTGGATCTAGAAAGAGATGAAGAAGACTTATTTGCTCTGAACTTTGAATTACAATTCAAAGGTCAAATCAGAGAAAGTCTGATGAGGAATAAAGATCTATAATTAAAGCTGAGTTTTGGCATCATCTGTTCTAGGGGGAGATTGTTGGGTCTGCTGACCTGGAGAAGAACAGATGATTAGAAAGCCAAAACATGCTATCAGTTTGATCCTTGAATAAACAGTCTTTACAACTTACTTCTCCCTAAAAGACTGCTGACCCTAACTACTGTTCTATCCAAACAACTGCTCAACAACTGCTGATACAAAGAACTGCTGAGGAAACAACTGATGAAGAACAACTGCTGACCAAAGGTCTGATGAAGAACAACTGCTGATACAAGTACTGAAGATCAAAGCACTGCTGGAACCAACAGCACTTAGGCTCCAGCAGTGGATACAAGACCATCAGAGTTTATCTTCAACAGATGTTTAATATCAGTGCTTTCAATGTAACAGTAGTTTGTAATAGGCAGATGTTTACGTTTGTTATTCTGTTAGAGGTCACTGTCTTAGGTGACGTCAACCTAGGTCATCAGTGCTTTGAGTCTGTCTATAAATAGAACAGTGCTTGTACTGTTCTATTGCATCACACACACAAACATTCTCTCAGACAAACACTGTGTGATCAGGCTGAGGGGGAGTAATTGTACGATTGTAATCTTTTGGATTAATGAAAGCTTTCGATCTGAAAACATTTACTCTCTTGTTTTGATTTACAGTTTATTATTCCGCTGCACTTTCATTCTATATTCATTTCATATTACCATATTTAGTTAAACAATCAAAACAAACAAACTCAGATCCTAACACTTATCATCCACAGACTGACGGTCAGAGTGAGCGCACGATTCAAACTTTAGAAGACATGCTGCGGGCATGTGTGATCGATTTTGGCAAAGGTTGGGAAGCTCATTTACCATTAGTAGAATTCTCATACAACAACAGTTATCACACGAGTATCAAGGCAGCTCCGTTCGAGGCACTATACGGGCGGAAATGCCGGTCTCCTCTTTGTTGGGCTGAGGTGGGTGATGTTGGGTCTGCTGACCTGGAGAAGAACAGATGATTGGAAAGCCAAAATATGCTATCTATTTGATCCTTGAATAAACAGTCTTTACAACTTGCTTCTCCCAAAAGACTGCTGACCCTAACTACTGTTCTATCCAAACAACTGCTCAACAACTGCTGATATAAAGAACTGCTGAGGAAACAACTGATGAAGAACAACTGCTGACCAAAGGTCTGATGAAGAGCAACTGCTGATACAAGTACTGAAGACCAAAGCACTGCTGGAACCAACAGCACTTAGGCTCCAGCAGTGGATACAAGACCCATCAGAGTTTATCTTCAACAGCTGTTTAATATCAGTGCTTTCAATGTAACAGTAGTTTGTATAGCAGATGTTTAAGTTTGTTATTCTGTTAGAGGTCACTGTCTTAGGTGACGTCAGCCTAGGTCATCAGTGGTTTGAGTCAGTCTATAAATAGAACAGTACATGTACTGTTCTATTGTATCACACACAAAACATTCTCTCTGACAAACACTGTGTGATCAGGCTGAGGGGGAGTAACTTGTACGATTGTAATCTTTTAATTAATGAAAGCATTCGATCTAAAAACATTTACTCTCTTGTTTTGATTTACAGTTTATTATTCCGCTGCACTTTCATTCTATTTTCATTTCATCATTACCATCATTTAGTTAAACAATCAAAACAAACAAACTCAGATCCTAACAGGTGAGAGCCAACTCACTGGGCCTGAACTAGTGTACGAAACTTCGGAAAAGATCGTACAGATTCGTAACCGGTTGGCAGCGGCACGGGATCGGCAAAAGAGTTATGCTGATCAACGTCGCAAACCATTGGAATTCCAAGTTGATGACAAAGTACTTCTGAAAGTTTCACCGTGGAAGGGCGTCATACGCTTTGGGAAGCGTGGCAAACTCAACCCTCGGTATGTCGGTCCATTTACGATCCTGGAACGGATTGGACCAGTGGCATATCGTCTTGATTTACCGACGGAGCTCGGTAACGTACATAACGTCTTCCATGTGTCAAACCTGAAGAAGTGCCTGGCTGACGAGTCTCTCATCGTTCCACTGGAAGAGATCAAGGTTGATGATCGTCTTCGGATTGTGGAAGAACCTGTGGAGATTCTGGATTACAAGATTCGTAGCCTACGTCATAGCAAGATTCGCATTGTTAAGGTTCGCTGGAACTCGAACCGGGACCAGAGTACACTTGGGAACGGGAGGATCAGATGAAGTCTAAGTATCCTCATCTCTTTCCTAAGGAAGCGTTCGAATCAAGATACGTCTCCACTGCTGCTGAATGAATCTCGGGGCGAGATTCCTTTTAACGTGGGGATGATGTGACAACTCGGGTAAATCTCTCTTTTGGTTTCTCTTTTGGTTTCTATCTTTTATTTGTTTCTTTCGTCATTCCTTTTTGGTACTTGTGCAATTTTCGGGACGAAAATTCTTTTAACGTGGGGATGATGTGACACCCGGCAAATTCTGGTTAACAACGTTGTCTAGATGAAAGTCTACCTTAGCGAGTCACGCGTATATTGTACTTAACTGGGTTAGTTAAGTCGTGTTATGGTTCGGGAACTACCGGTTTAGTATAGAAGATCATTGGATGTTGGTCTAGAGGTTCATTAGATGTCAGTCCTTAACCAAGTGTACAAATGGTGACGATTCGTAGAATCGTCAGGTCATACGGAACATACAAGTCTCGAGTCCCGGGAATTGGTGAACGAGTGTGAATATGTTTGTTTGCAAGTGTTATGTGTTTACAATCATTATGTGACTTGTCGGTATGTGAAAATGTGTTAACATATGTTAAAACGGGGTTTAACGCGCATAATACACAGAACCAGCCCCTATAGGCGATTAGGGGAGGCTAATCGCCTATAGGGTATGCAATTGGGGATCATTTCATGCGATTAGGGGGCTAAATGCATGAAATGATAGGCGATTAGCCCTAAATGCATGAAATGTCATGCGATTAGCAATGCTAATCGCGTATAGCTGCTGCACAATCGCGTGTTACGTGCTGGACGACTAAAAACGACTATAAATACAATACTTGACCTCCTAAACTTCATAATATCAACCCTAGTCGTCCATAACCCGCCCCAACACACACACACACCTCTGGAACGTGATTTTTGATCAAAACACAAGGTTTCAAGCTTATTTCATCAATCTTTCACAAATCTAAGGTGTGGCTTCCATCCATGCAATCTTTATTAACGTTTTTATTAAATCCCTAATGGTCCAGACCTGTTCTAAAACAAATAAGCTTTCTGAAAATCATTAATAAGTGTTGTTAATCGGATTCTATCTATCATACATGTGTTATGTGTGTTTATGATTAAAAGCTAGGGTTTTTATGATTCAAGATGGATGATTACATGTTATTAGGTTAGTTTCAGATTAATAATGATGGCATGATGATAGGATCTGAGTAATTGTTCATTAGGGTTATAGTTATGCATGTTAATGTGATGTTTCATGCTATGTGTATTGTGTTTGGATTACATAGTTGCATGCAGGGCTGATAATACGAGGCTAAACGAAGGATTTTGGTTTAAACATGTTTAGTATAGTTGTTGGATTGATATTGGATGATTACACGCGTTCTGGATCTGATTTGGAGTGTTAAACGCGCGAAAAACCGGAACAGCTGGGTTACTGGCGATTAGCAACCCTAATCGCCTATGTTATAGGCGATTAGGAGGCCAATCGCCTATAAACATGCCCTAATCGCCTATATACCATGCAATTGGGGGCTAATTGCCTCTGTTACATGCAATTGTGATCCTAAATGCTAGTTAAGTCCTGAAATACATGTCTTATAGCCCTAATCGCCTATAAACTCAAGATTTACATGTCTTATGACCCTAAATGCCTATATTACATGCGATTAGCCTTCCTAAATGCCAGTTGACCAACCTAAATGCTAGTTGACTTTTCCTAATCGCGTGTACTGCTGCTGTAAGTGTAAATTAGCATTCCGAGACCCGATTTGACATCTAGGAACATGCTAGGAACCCCGTAACATATCTAATAACTTGGTAACATATGTTTGGATGTATTTATGTGATACGTGAACTACGTGCTATAACTTGTTGGACGTTAACGTATGTTAAGTGTGATTGCATGATTGTATGTTTGAGAGCGTAAACATAACACGGGGAGTCTCGGGTCACCAATGGGATGTCGAGTCTTGTACATTGGGTCAGTTAAACAGTCACGGTGTTTTCAAACGAACTTGGTTATGGTCTGGACATCTAGGGACTAATTAACCTGCGGGTTATTAGTCTAAGTACTTGTAACTGTCATATGTTAGGTCGCCGCTTTACGGGACTAGCATAGCTGCTGAGTTTATTCGTGTTACGGAGTAACGCAACTTAAGGTGAGTTTACGGCCCCTCTTTTAACTGGTTTCACTTTTCGGGGGAGAAAACATGTGTTAAAACTTATGTTTGGTAATGTCACACCACGACAAAGGCGGAAACACGTGGCGCGACGGTTCAAAAGCATAAAGTCAAGGTTATGGCTAAACACAAGTAATTTAAGAAAATGGGTCATTTATTATGACGTCGAATCAGTTTCAAACATTACACAAAATATAATTGTTTTTGAAATAAACTTAGAGGTTTCTCAAATATATCCCAAATGCCTTGGGAAATAAAGGTGAAACCCCACAAAAGCCTGACGTCGCAATGGAGATTCCCCGACCCTGCCTGCCTGATCTTTCATCTTCTAATTACCTGAAAGATATGTTTAAAAAGTTTCGTCAATATAAATATATTGGTGAGTTCACAGGTTTTCAGTTTCTAAAACTTGAATACTTGGGAATACCATGTTATGACAATATATAGGAGTTGCAAATTCCTATAAATCTACTTGAGACTATAATCAAACCAAGACATATAATAATTGTGCCCCGCTCCAAGTCGTTACTCGGTTTCCCACGACTTAAGTTCAGAATATTTGCACCCCAGGCATAACCTAATGCATAATCGACGCTATCGATTAGGGGTGGGCCTTGTCAGGCACCAATAGTACTATTCGAATATTCTTCCGGTTTCAATTCCCTGAACAAATGATTATAGAGGCGAGGACTCAACCCCGAGTGGCGGTCACACCTCAAGTATTAAATCCGTCAAACACTATCCCTAACATATCTTTCCCCCGGAAAACGTAAAAATAGTTTAAAATGGGGCCGTGAAACTCACCTGTAACTGCGTCTGGTTCAATAAGGTGAATAGCAAAGGGTGGTCTTGCACCTACAACGTCCTAACGTATAAGTCACTATTCCTATAGTGCGTGTGCCTTGGCAAGTTGTACACCCAACTCCCGACCACAAGTTGTTCCAAATCCCGTTTAATTATGCGTGTATCCTAGGTGTTGTTGGCGTTACATTACCCTTTGTGTTACAAGTTATATATTACTCTTGTTAATATTTCCATAACTTGTATCTTATTATCATCGACTCGACTTCACTTAACATATAATTATTTTCCCATTTAAATAATTATACTTAAGATCGCATCGCTCGATATAATATATATTTCAATCCTCGACCCGACTCACTTTGCCACACATTTGTTTTCCCATTTAAACAAATATGCTAAGATTTTGTCGTTCGATCGTATATTCTTAACGTCCGATTCAACTCACCACACCGTATATTTATTTTCCCATTTAAACAAATATACTAGGATTTCGTTGATACGACATACACATATATATATCTTTGTCTTCTCGTCGCGGCTTTCCTTCCCGCATATCTACTTTCCCATTAAGTAGATATACTAGAATTTTGCCGAGACGAGCGTACAAGTTTATAAATGTGTAATTTTTCTTGTTAAGTATATACGTTTGTTTTAACGTCTTATTCGTTTACGTCAAGTGTTTCTCCCACGAATTAATCCTCCAACACTTAGGAAAGTGTTTATTTATTTTCACCCAAGGTATATATATATATTTTACCTCTTAAAATATATATTTTTCTTATCTTGCCGCAATGGCATTTTTCTCATATTTTGTCCGGTTATGGTTCGTTAACGCGTTTTAGTTCGATATCTTAACTTGATTAGTTAATTTTTCCAAGTTTTTCCCAACATGTATTTTATAGAAATATTTTCCATATTTCTTCCTATTTTCACATGTTACTTGGATGGTTAAAATACTTATGTATTTTTAACCCAACTTGTCAACTTAACTACAAAAATGTTTCCAACACTTTTATATTCCCATTTATATAAAAGTATTCATTTTTGTATAAGTTTCCCAAGTTTGTTTAATATTTTTATAAAATCTCTATTTTATAAAAATCCTTATGTTAAAACCCTTTATATTTTTATAACTTTCAAAAATACACTTTTATACAAAATACCCAAGTATTTCTACTAGTATTTACAAAAATCATCCTTAGACTTTAATACTTACATCTTTGACACCAAACTTTCCATACTTGTATTTTTGGACTAATAGTTTCTAAAATATCCATTTTAGTCCCTTAACTTTCAAAGTTACAACTTTAGTCCCTTAACTTACAAAAGTTGCATTTTTCCACTCTAACTTCCAAAGTTAGCATTTTTCACTTAAATAGTTAACTTTGAAGATTCAACTTTTTATTGGTAAGTTATTTTTGTACCAAAACACTTATGTTAGTCTTATATTCCATATGAGAGACTAATTATATGTGTGTTTTATGTATTTGTCCATTTTATCAAAATTTCATTCATCTAAGTGAGTTAACTTTAATTTTCCATCTTATTCATTTATGAACTTCTAACATGTTTTACCACATATTATTACTTAAATGATCATAATAAGATGAATTAAAGTTAGTTTTAACATATTCAAGTTCATCTCAAAATATTAACCAAACATCATCCTACTTAGTCTTATATGTAAACTTCATATATTTTCAAGACTAATATATCATCATCATCAAATCCATGGTTTATTTTTATATCTTTAACCTTCCATTTTACACATGAAAACCTATTAAAGATTATGTTCAAAACCATTTTTAAACCCTTCATGTACAACTTGCTACTAGGAACACATACATGAAAAATAACAATCAAAAACAAGATTAAGAAGCTTACTACTAGCACAAGGCTAGGGAAGACAAAAACCTTGGATTTGAGAGGGGTTTAGTGTGTTCTTCCTAGTGGTTTAGCTCCAAGCTCTTGAAACACACAAAAGGGGTTTGGATGATGGATGATTTTAAGTATTTTGGAGATGTAAAAACTTGAAAGAACAATGTGTGGATGTGTGTGTAAACCCACGGCTCTAAGAAGAAAAGAAGAAGGATTGTTTTTGCTTTGTTATCTTCAAAGGACTAACATGTGTTATTATATAATCAACTCATGTAATGATGCCAAATATCCAAGAGATCTTATGGAAGATTATGAGTGTACTTGGGAGATTTTTGAAATGAAGATATGTGTGTGCATGAAGTGTGCCGTGTGTATGTATGTAGATATAGGTGTTTTGCTTGCAATCTTGGTTAAATCTTCATGGATCATCATAATCCTACTTATAAGACTTAACCTTGCATGTGCACTCTAGTGTTATGATGAGCTAGGTGTGGTCTTGGCTTGTCTTGGCTTCTTATGGCCTAATGGCCGAAAATTTGGCTCAAGGGGACAAGGGTAGAGTGCTTTTGTACTTCATGTTTACTTACCACTTTATCTTACATGTTTTGTCTCATGCATGCTTCATGTAAGATCATAGATTATAATTATTATTATCAACACTTGAATAAACATTATTTTTGGCCTTTAGGCCGGCCCCTAGAGGGGGTTGGGTGGGGTCCACCACTTCAAATATTAACCCATTGATTGTTATGTTTAATCCCCCGTCGTTCGGGTGTCGTTCGGGTATTTTTCGGGTTTTAATCACGCGTTATCCGGACATTAAATATACTTTTAATAACACTTAAATATAGTCTATTTTAAGCGTTGATTGATTATTTAGGCCTTTGCCGGGTGAAATTACGAGTTATACGCGTATCGGGTGCGATACGCGCACTTTATTCGTTACCGGGAGATTTGTACAAGACGTTTTCATTTATGGTTTTGGAGTTCCAAAACCCATTATATCTTATGAAAATACCCTTTATTTTATATCCTGGGTGTCCGGGATCCGTTTCGTTTATTTAATTATTACCGGGTAATTGCCAACATCCGTACCGGATAGCTTATTTGCACATGATCCAATCATGCTTTACCATTAAACGTATGCATTCCTATGCATTATTTGGAAATTGCTATTCCCTAAGGCCTTGATAATTAAATCACACATAATTGCATTTAATTACGTTAATCATATATTAATTAATTGTACGGAATTACCTTATTTTTGCCGGTTGTTACATTCTCCCCCCGTTAAGAGAATTCCGTCCCGGAATTCACTTCGAGTTCTCCGGTACAGGTGTCTTCTCGAATAAGGCGGGGTATTTTTGCTTCATCCGGTCCAGCCTTTCCCACGTGAACTCCGGTCCACGCTTGGCATTCCAGCGCACTTTGACCAATCTGATCTTGCTGCGCCTTAATTTTTGGACCTTCCAATCAGTTACCTCGATTGGTTCTTCCACAAAATGTAACTTGTCGTCAATCTGGATCTCGTCAGCAGGAATAATGAGAGTTTCGTCGGATAGGCACTTTTTCAAGTTCGACACATGAAACGTGTCGTGTATTCCACTAAGCTCTTGAGGCAACTCGAGCTTGTATGCCACTGTGCCTACCCTCGACAAGACTTTGAACGGTCCAATATATCGTGGGTTCAGCTTCCCACGCTTCCCAAAGCGCGCGACACCTTTCCAAGGTGACACTTTCAATAGGACCCTGTCTCCAACTTGAAACTCTAAAGGCTTTCGCCTCATATCAGCATAGCTTTTCTGGCGGTCCCGGGCCGCTTTGAGGCGTTCCTTTATCAAAAAGACCTTATCCGTGGTCTCTTGAACAATTTCGGGCCGGTGAGTTGCTTTTCCCCAACTTCCGCCCACACAATGGCGATCGGCACTTGCGTCCATATAAAGCTTCAAACGGTGCGGCTTGAATGCTCGTATGATAACTGTTGTTATAGAAAATTCTACCAATGGCAAGTGCGCATCCCAATTACCTCCGAAATCAATCGCGCATGCCCGCAACATATCTTCCAAGGTCTGGATGGTTCGTTCACTTTGACCATCCGTTTGGGGGTGATATGCGGTACTCATGTCAAGGCGAGTACGAGGGCTTCATTTAAACTTTCCCAAAATCTTGACGTGAAACGACTATCTCGATCGGAGATGATAGAAACAGGTACACCGTGTTTAGATACCACCTCCTTAATGTACAAGCGGGTCAGTTTCTCCAACCTGTCCGTTTCGCGAATCGGAGGAAGTGTGCAGATTTCGTCAATCGATCTACGATTACCCAGATCATGTCATGGCCGCTTGTCGTTTTAGGTAACTTGGTAATGAAATCCATGGTGATTCGTTCCCATTTCCATTCCGGTATTTCCGGTTGCTGGAGCAAACCGGAAGGTCTCTGGTGCTCAGCCTTGACCTTTGCGCAAGTCAAACATCGCGCAACATAGGCTGCTATATCCCTTTTGAAATTCGGCCACCAATAAAGTTCCTTCAAATCGTGGAACATCTTGTCTGCACCCGGGTGAACCGAATATCTAGAACTGTGAGCTTCGGCCAATACTAGCTCACGCAATCCACCATATACTGGAACCCAAATTCTATTCATGAAATACAGTGTCTGGTCCGCTTTTGGTTCTAGTGAATCAACCATCTTTCGTAACCTTTCACCTTTGACATTCTCGGGTTTGAGGGCGTTAACTTGAGCTTCACGAATTCGTTCAGTCATATTCGTGTGGATAGTCAATCCCAAAGCTCGAACACGCAATGGTTTAACCCGTTCCTTACGACTCAAGGCGTCGGCTACGACGTTCGCCTTACCGGGATGGTACTTTATCTCACAATCGTAATCGTTTAACAATTCAACCCATCGCCGTTGTCGCATATTCAAATCCTTCTGATCGAAGATGTGTTGCAAACTCTTGTGATCAGTGAAAATCGTGCACTTGGTTCCGTACAAATAGTGCCTCCATATCTTGAGAGCGAACACCACTGCACCTAATTCCAAATCGTGTGTAGTGTAGTTCTTCTCGTGGATTTTCAGTTGCCTGGAAGCATAAGCTATTACTTTTTCTCGCTGCATCAATACACAACCCAAACCTTGATGCGAGGCATCACAGTAAACCACAAAATCTTCCGTACCGTCTGGAAGTGACAGTATCGGAGCGCCACATAACTTGTCTTTTAGTAACTGGAATGCTGCCTCTTGCTTTTCCGTCCACTCAAATTTCTTGTCTTTTTGGGTTAACATGGTTTAAAGCTTGCGCTATCTTTGAAAAGTTCTCGATGAACTTCTGTAATAACCCGCGAGGCCTAGAAATTGTCGTACTTCGGTAGGAGTTCGAGGTGCTTCCCAATTTTTAATCGCCTCGATCTTGGCTGGATCAACGTGTATGCCCTTCTCGTTTACCACGTGACCTAAAAAGTGAACTTCCCGAATCCAAAAGTCACATTTCGAGAATTTAGCATAGAGCTTCTCCTTGCGTAATACTTCAAGAATTAACCGAAGGTGATTCTCGTGGTCTTCTTTCGTGCGTGAATAGATCAAAATATCGTCAATGAAGACGATGACGAATTTATCCAAGTATGGCTTACATACGCGGTTCATTAGATCCATGAAAACCGCTGGTGCGTTGGTCAAGCCGAACGGCATCACCAGAAATTCATAGTGTCCATACCGGGTTCTGAAGGCCGTTTTTGGTACATCTTCTTCTTGTATTCGCAACTGTTGATAGCCTGACCTCAAATCGATCTTGGAGTAATAGCTGGAACCTTGGAGCTGATCAAATAAATCGTCGATCCTGGGGGGGGGATAGCGATTCTTGATGGTTAGCTTGTTCAGCTCTCGATAGTCGATGCACATGCGAAATGTGCCATCCTTCTTCTTCACAAACAAGACGGGAGCTCCCCAAGGTGAGAAACTCGGTCTTATAAAACCTTTGTCCAATAATTCTTGTAGCTGGCTGGACAGTTCCTGCATCTCTGATGGAGCTAGGCGGTATGGCGATCGTGCCACAGGAGCTGCTCCGGGAATGAGGTCGATGCGGAACTCGACTTGTCGAGGTGGTGGCAACCCGGCAAATCTTCTGGAAATACATCCGGAAAATCTCTGGCGACTGGAATGTCTTCCAACTTTCGCTCGTCGGCCTTCTTGTCCACTACGTGTGCCAAGAATGCGACAAGCCCTTTTCTCAGACACTTACGAGCCTTCATGCTCGAAATAATCCTTAGTGGCGTCCCGTGTCTTTCCCTTGAATTGAGAGAGTTTCACCGCTTGCGAGGGGAACCTGAATAACCTTATCGTTGCAAACCACAATGGCACGGTGTGCGGACAACCAATCCATGCCAACAACGATGTCAAAACTTCCCAATACGACCGGCAATAGATCAATCCCAAACTCGTGCCCACAGAGTTCTAACTTACAATCTTTAGCTACCTCTCTCGTTTCAATAGTTTTACCATTAGCCAGTTCTATAGAGTAGGGTGTATCTAGTTTGCTAGTTTTTAAACCAAGTAGTCTTTTAAACTCAATGGATACGAAGCTAAAGTCAGCACCGGTATCAAATAATACAGAGGCATAATGACCATTTAGAGGAAACGTACCAGTGACCACATTGGGGTCTTGCCGTGCGTCACCGGCTCCAATTACAAATGCCCGGCCACGGGCCTGATTGTTGACTTTGGGGCAATCTTTCTTCCAATGGTCCAATGACCCACATGCAAAACAGGGTCTGGCCCCTCCGTTCTTTGGTGCTCCAGATCGGCACTCTTCAGTCTTGTGCCCGGTGCGGTGGCACTTCCCGCAAGTCAATCCATTGTTTCTCCCTTGGTTTCCCTGTTTGTTGTTGTTATTGTTACCACGTCCTGTGGCGGCATAACCCTTTCCTTTCTTGTTCGAGCTCCCGATGCTCGATCCCTTTTCCCTTCATCTCTCTTTCTTTTCCCAAACCTCTGTCCGTTACCCTGATCATTAGTCGCAACCGCTGAACTTGATCCCTGCTTCTTGGCCTCAACGCTACTTGCTTCAGAAATTTTTAACCCAGAAACTTGGCGGATAAGGGTACCCCATGCGGATAGCATCCTCAGTCAGACTCAGTGCCAGATCAATTGCCTCGCGCATGGTCGTGGGTTTGGAAGAGGTGACCATGCTGCGAATCTGTGGTGCTAGCCCGAATAGGTATCGTTCCACTTTGTTCTTCTCTGGTGTAACCAGGCGAGGTACCAGTCGTGCGAGATCATGAAATCTTGACGTATACCCAGTGACGTCTGCTCCTACCATGGTGAGGTTCCAGAATTCGGTTTCCAACTTCTGAACTTCACTTGCCGGGCGGTATTCGGCAGTCATCAGTTCCTTCAGTGCCGCCCATGATAGAGTGTATGCCACATCATCTCCTAAAGACTGTACTTGGCCGTTCCACCAAGTTAGGGCTTGATCCAGGAACAGATTGGTGGCGTACATGACAGACTGTCGAGGGGTACACCCGCTGATGCGGATAACTGCCTCGGTCTTTTCGAACCATTTGACTAGGCCTATGGAACCCTCAGTGCCGCTGAAGTTTAGTGGCTTACAGTCCAAGAAAGCCTTGAAAGTGCAGCCGCGCTCTCCCGAGGCTGTCCCTGTAATAGTAACATAGTATGTTATTATGGGATAGGAGTTTGTGAAATATTCTCCCATCGCTTTTCATTTATTTATAAACCTCTTACCACTGGGGGAGGTCTCTCGTCGCTCACTCCCTGTCCTGTCAAGGGAGTGCTCCGAGCGTGCGGCTTCGTGTTCAGCGATGGCACGAGCTATTCGTTCAGAAATCATAGTTTCGAGCTCAGCCGGTGTTGTGGGCAGTCCGTCTGCTCCACTGTTGCTTCGGGTGGCAGGTGCCATTTTCTTCAATAATAATTATCAAAGGTTAATTTGGCAAACATTTATACAATACAAAGCATAAATAACAAACCAAAGCATGAACACAATAATTAACACCATGTCATCACACAACATACCAACACATCATACATAAATAAATAGTAATCAACACAACATCACCACACAAATATACAAACCACAACACATGGAGTAAGCAATAATAATCATAGACAACAACATATTTCACCATAATAATAAGATTTTTCATTAATTTCAATAATATCAGTACAATGCTTGTTCATAATACAAAATGGAGAATACATTTCTCATACAATACATTGCTTTGAAATAATAAAACATCATATCATACGCCGTAATACCCGTACGGCTAGGCAAAACGCAGACGAGTGTCATAACCGTGCTGTACTACCATAATGCTGCTAATATGTACATAAGCTGGTGCGTCTTCTGTGCATCCCCTGATACATACTACTGTGGCGGTGGCGGGGGGTACTGGTACTCTGCGGCGCATACATGCTAATCGTCATGCTGATCTCTGAGATGCGCTCGTACAAAAACTGTCGATGTGCCCAGTGTGCATCCCTGGTAATCCCGCTCTGCGCATCCATGCGCAAGAGCTCCTCTGCGTAATGCGCCAAGGCATCACGAGTGTCAATCATCCTAGCCCACATCAACCTCGTCTGCTGTTCAACCTGATTCACGGTGCGCTGCACCGTGTTGACTAGAGTCTGAAAATCCTGCTCTAAAGTGATGGTCGAGGTCTGGGCTGGTCCAAAGGGAGGTGTCATCCTGGGAAGGTGGGATGGTCCGGGTACATCAGGGTGGGTGGATGGGAAAGGCCCGAAGGGGAATGGTACTGGTATGTGTGGTAGTAAGAAACTGGGTGGCCTGATGGAAAAGTGGTGTGGCATCAGATAAGGGTCCCCTGCACCTAGAGGGTATGGTGCAGGTGTCATGTTGGGTATGGTGGGGATGGGTGTAGTCATGGCAATGGTGGGTGGTGGCATGGGCTCAGCTAGTGGGGCTACCAATGGCTCAGAGAAAGTGGCCCACTCTGGAGTGGACACCACTACAGGGGTGTGGGAGGGCTCGCAGTGGCGAAGGCTCCAAGCCTGCCCTATGTAGCTCAGAGCTACGGGGGGACTACCCTCATGTATAAGTGCTGCTGGTGCTGGGTCCTCCTGGGGTATGGGCTCGGGTGCTGGTGGGGCTATGGGGTCGGTGGGGCGTCCTCTAGCATGGGAGCCACTGGCTCCTCCTGGGCAGCCTGAATCTCGGGCACCAGCATGTGCCCTACCGATCCACAGACTCGTCATCTGAGTCGTCGGATATCCATCCGTTCCTTCCGCGGGGAATGGGTAGGAGTCTCATACCTGCCGGTACGTGAATGTGGGGTACCGGTGCCGGCTCGTGCTCGGCGTGAGCCTGTCGGCGGAAAGGAGGAGACTCTGCCGCGTCTGACTGGGCGGGAAACTGGTCGCGAAGGACCGGCACAGCCGTCAGGGAAATCCCTGATGGCTCGAACGGGGTGTACGGCCAACGGTGCGGCCGGTACGATGGGCTGTGGCGCGTCGATCACGGCCGGTGTCCAGTCAGGATCCTCGCTAGGATCTGTCTCGTCTGAATCGTCGTCTGACCCTCCTGCGACGTCATCTCTACGTCGTCTTCCTCCGCATCGAGTACAACCAACTCGACTGGCTCCGGCGGAGGTGCAGGTATAATCTGGATACTGCTGTCAACACTAGGCGCTATACTTCCCGCGTCGGACCATCCTGGCAAAAGAACCGTACATGTATATATGATTTATTAGACAGTTATGGCTTACTCTATAGTAACCTTCCTAACTTCTAATTTTACGTTACAGTATAACAATACTCATGGCTGGCTTGGTCGGAATCTCCTCATGCCCAATGCTTCTTGAAAATTACTTTTATTTTAAACACTGTACATTTTTCTTTTGAAAACTTTATCTTTAGAACCAAATCCGGTTATAGTCTAGTTTTTAAAGAAAATACTCTAGTCGCTATAACCTTGGCTCTGATACCACGTTCTGTCACACCACGACAAAGGCGGAAACACGTGGCGCGACGGTTCAAAAGCATAAAGTCAAGGTTATGGCTAAACACAAGTAATTTAAGAAAATGGGTCATTTATTATGACGTCGAATCAGTTTCAAACATTACACAAAATATAATTGTTTTGAAATAAACTTAGTGGTTTCTCAAATATATCCCAAATGCCTTGGGAAATAAAGGTGAAACCCCACAAAAGCCTGACGTCGCAATGGAGATTCCCCGACCCTGCCTGCCTGATCTTTCATCTTCTAATTACCTGAAAGATATGTTTAAAAAGTTTCGTCAATATAAATATATTGGGTGAGTTCACAGGTTTTCAGTTTCTAAAACTTGAATACTTGGGAATACCATGTTATGACAATATATAGGAGTTGCAAATTCCTATAAATCTACTTGAGACTATAATCAAACCAAGACATATAATAATTGTGCCCCGCTCCAAGTCGTTACTCGGTTTCCCACGACTTAAGTTCAGAATATTTGCACCCAGGCATAACCTAATGCATAATCGACGCTATCGATTAGGGGTGGGCCTTGTCAGGCACCAATAGTACTATTCGAATATTCTTCCGGTTTCATTCCCTGAACAAATGATTATAGAGGCGAGGACTCAACCGAAGTGGCGGTCACACCTCAAGTATTAAATCCGTCAAACACTATCCCTAACATATCTTTCCCCCGGAAAACGTAAAAATAGTTTAAAATGGGGCCGTGAAACTCACCTGTAACTGCGTCTGGTTCAATAAGGTGAATAGCAAAGGGTGGTCTTGCACCTACAACGTCCTAAACGTATAAGTCACTATTCCTATAGTGCGTGTGCCTTGGCAAGTTGTACACCCAACTCCCGACCACAAGTTGTTCCAAATTCCGTTTAATTATGCGTGTATCCTAGGTGTTGTTGGCGTTACATACCCTTTGTGTTACAAGTTATATATTACTCTTGTTAATATTTCCATAACTTGTATCTTATTATCATCGACTCGACTTCACTTAACATATAATTATTTTCCCATTTAAATAATTATACTTAAGATCGCATCGCTCGATATAATATATATTTCAATCCTCGACCCGACTCACTTTGCCACACATTTGTTTTCCCATTTAAACAATATGCTAAGATTTTGTCGTTCGATCGTATATTCTTAACGTCCGATTCAACTCACCACACCGTATATTTATTTTTCCCATTTAATCAAATATACTAGGATTTCGTTGATACGACATACACATATATATATCTTTGTCTTCTCGTCGCGGCTTTCCTTCCCGCATATCTACTTTCCCATTAAGTAGATATACTAGAATTTTGCCGAGACGAGCGTACAAGTTTATAAATGTGTAATTTTTCTTGTTAAGTATATACGTTTGTTTTAACGTCTTATTCGTTTACGTCAAGTGTTTCTCCCACGAATTAATCCTCCAACACTTAGGAAAGTGTTTATTTATTTTCACCCAAGGTATATATATATATTTTACCTCTCAAAATAT